>MU227330.1:1223242-1240105 GCA_018584345.1 Thuja plicata | reverse complement strand
CTTAGATCTGGAGCATTTATTGGCCATATGTCCCATCTCAAAACATCTTCTGCATTTGAAAGGCAAACCTTCATAATCTGAAGGCTAAGTCCAACAGCAATCACTAATCTTGAAGGTGATATCTATCGGAAGATCTCTTGAGATGTACATATCCACAAGGATGTAGGCAAAAGTAGTACGAGTGAAGCGGGATGTATTTGAATCAATGGCAAGAAAATTACCCAAAGAGGCCCCAATGGCTTTGAAGCAGTCCTCAAACCAAAATTGGAGCCGGAGGTTGGAAGACGAACTCAGACGGGTTTCACTGCAAAGGACTCCTTGAGAGGGTTGAAATCTATATACCAGGGTTTGAGGAGCTGCAAACTTTGCCCCCAACACCATCGTTCCTGGAGAATAGAATCCTGATCTTGCTTGCAATTGAACACCACAATGAAGAAGCCTTTCGCATAGGGATAAACCTCCACATTTTCTTTAAGAACGGGTTGCCATGCCCTAGTGAACCAGTTGTGCAGATCTGCTAGCCTGGGCCATAATCCATTGAATTGGCCAATCAAACCATTGGAAGAATAAAACTGTTCTCCCTCATATACCCCTTTTTTGAGATCCTTAGAAAAGACTAAAACAGGAGAATCGAAGGCCTATATGACGAGTTTTTTTTTGGTAAATAGGAGCCCCTTGCAAATCAGAGCCTGGACCCCCTTTCACAGGCCGAGCATCTCAGGCCTTAGACCTAACCCTAGAGCACTCAGCCCCTTGTGTCACAACATCTCGGAAGGAAGTATTGCGGTTGTCAGTGGTCGTTTCCAACCCCGAGGAAGGATCAGGCATCATAGCAGAAGCCTGCAAACCTGCAAGGAACCCATTGAAAGGATCAGAATTGCCGCATATAGAGGGACGAGCAGCCAAGGCCACTACTGTGGGTTTAGGGCATGGCGTAATTTGGAAGGAGGGCGCATCGCGAGCACCAGCCAGGCGGAATACACCCTGTTTGTCTCTGTTTAGGCCAGAGCCATGATCGCCATGGATGCCAAATGTTGTTTCCAAGCAGGGTGAGGTCATGGAGGAAGATGCACAAACACATGGAAATGCATAAGATTTTTTGTGTCACGCAGAAAAGTATGAACTATGTATCTTTTTATTCTATAAAATAATAAAAGCATTGTATCTTGCAGTTCACTTCAATTATGCAAGTATTATTATGAGAGTGGAATAAATATGTAAGGCAAAAATAAGGAATTTTGAAAAAGAGACATTACTAATTCCTCACAATACTAAAATTTTCTTGTTGCACCAATATGCACATTTTTACTGCTGCTGCCTTATCTGCTTACTTTCATGAAGTTTTATTAAAGAAATCACAGCCTTATTAGTGTGAGGTTGCTTTCTTGGAATCCTTTTCGATCGATCTTCTTGATCACCTGTCTTGCAAATCTTCTGGAAAAATTGATAATTTTTAGTCTAGTATATTGGCCTTAATCTATATTCTCATGGAGAGAGGATGGTTCCTCTAAAACAAACTACATTTCTCGCCAGTCACATCATAAGAGAAGTACGGGAAATTAGAAGTTTGTTTGTGGGAATGTTGTATTTCTGCTTTTATATTTGCACATTGGGAATTTGATTTGGCTGCATTTTGCTTCAGACTGATATTTTGATCGGTGTTGGTTCTATTGCAAGCACAATATAGCTATATACATTTCTGAGCATGTTTTGCTTTGTAATACTATCAATCATCTTCTGTTCTCGTCTCTCAATATACGTATATAATATATACAGTTCATCTCTTAATAAGTTAATAATAAATATACATATATAATATGTACAGTTGGTGTATTTTCTGTTACTATAGATGTTTAGGAGAGAATTAGCATTAATATATTAATTGTGAATTGCCTGAACAATTTCTTTTGACTAAATTGCAGATGAATAAGAAGCTGCAGAACCTGAAAGCTCCAAAGAAAAGGAAACTTCAGGCAACCAAGATCAGTGTTGAAGGGCGTGGTATGGTGAAATATTTCTAGTTAAGAGATGCAAATTTAATCCTAGTTCCTCCTGACAAATCTGGTGGGGATTTAATCAGAAACCTAGTTGTACTCTGGTTCCCTTACATTAATAATGTCTTCATAAAATGCATTCAACCTAATTTATTCTATTTTTCGTGGCACGCGCTTGAAAAAAAATTTGCCATATGGCAGCAAAAAGTTTTGGCATGGTGATAGAGAAAAAAAAGTTTTTTGCTTTCTTTGTCATTTCTTCTATAAATGCATATAACCCTGAATTTTGATGTATGGAATTAAATCTACCTAGCCATCTTTGTAATGTTTATTACTTATCAGTAATCTTGGTTTTATCTATGGCCCATTTCGTATTGGTACTCTTTTGGGATATTCATTGCTGTGCTTGAAAGGCGTTTGGATTCTGGAGATTCACTTTAATGAAACTGCATTCTTTTTGGATCTTGATGAAATATGAAACCTGAAGGTTGAAGCAAGTTTTGGTGCGCTTGAGGAACTGAGGCTATATTTTAAATATTGTATCAACAAGTGGTGTAATTATTATGTACTTACAATTTTGCCTGCTTATTGGCTCCTATATGGCATTTTTGTAATTGTATGGGGTAATCTTTTGCATTTATATGCAGGATGGCATGTGGTAACCGAATCAGCCCATTAAATAAGCTGTAGACAAATTCAAAGTGATTTAAACTTCACATCAAGAACAAGTAAAATTGTTTTGTTGTAATATTTGGGTATCTATGTCCCGTAATTGCCATTTTTTTAGGGGGGCTTGCATTTGATGATCTTTAATGTACGTCCTTGACTTGCTTTGACTTAACTTTATTGAACCATTTAATAACTTGATGTTAGCCTTGTTGCATGATGCGATGATCACTGTGGTTAATTTCTAAATGATTTTTCAACAGAGCATATTTTGCGTACTGCTCTATTTATATTGATACAAAGTATAACAAGTTCGGGCTTATTTACCACTAACGAGGGTAATAGCTTGCATGAAAATACTATATTGCTGCATCTGTGGCCCTTTTAGAGTGAAACAATATTGTGGCATTTACAAAATACGAATGTATCATGATACCAAAAAGACAAACTGTCATTTATAAGTGATCAAATCTACTGTATCTAAAATATGAGTTGTAAATTAGAGCTTAAATTTTTGTGGTCAATGAACTCCATGAGCAATAACATCACTAATATTTTTCTAGTTTGGCAATTACAAAGCAAGGGGACCCACTTGTGTTTCTAGCATCTACATGACTGATGTAGTAAATTTGCTTTGTATTGATGAAATGTCTTATCAAAAAAATCTTTTCCTCTACAAAATTTTGAGTCCTCTTAATTTTGTATATATATTTGTTGGAGGGATTAATTCTTTAACAATTTTTTTTACAGGTTTTTTTCCCTTTTCTTTTCTTTTCTTTTCTTATGATGCCAATCTGAATTGGCTTCAAGGGTAGCAAGCTTCTTGTCAACAGGGTTTATTTTGTTATCAATTCTGAGAAAGATGATTTCCAATAGAATGAACAGTAATAAAGGATTGTTAAGAATAAATTTTTGGATGAGAGCAATATTTTTTAATATGTTGTACATGATTGTTATTTTCAGTTGCAAATTGCAAATCTATATAACAATTAACACCAATCTATCTACAACACCTTTTTTCATATGTATTATCATTTTTTTGGTAAGTGATTTGTAAATTTAGTTAGATCTATTTATAATCTAGTCTAGGTTATTTTTCTTTTGTTTTGGAAGGTTAAGAACGTATCGAAAATGAGTTATTGACCCATTAGTAGTTTTATGGCTATCTTTCGATGGCAACTGTCTTCCTCCTTTATACAAAGGAGTACAATTTTCTCTGAATATTGAAGAGGTTTTTCCCTCTTGGGAGAGGTATGTTCATGCTTGTAAAGACAACATTTCTTCTTTTGTTTCATATTTTTGCCCATTTGAACAAGATTTGGTTCTTGGTTAATAGATTTTTTTTTTCAATTTCAAGATATATTTGGGCTCCTCACACTTAGAACTAAATGATACAGATGGCAACAAAACTAATTCTTAGGAGGCCAAACGCTTGGAGACTTTATGTTGTGGGAGGGTTTCCTAAATTTTTTATGCAAACTCTGCTCATCTTTCTCATCGATAGCATGACACAATTTTTGCAGAACCTTGAGAGGGACCAAGAAAATTTAAAGAGTTGGATAGATTGAGGCACTGAAAGGAAAAAGGCAAAACCCTAAATTGCAATAAATCTTCTCCCTTTTATGAGTTACTCAACCTTCAGTTTTTTATACCATTCTGCACACAGGCTACAAGGAGAATAGTGGCAATGAAATGTGGGGAAGAGGAGGTGAAGCACGCGGATTATTCTGATTGGAGCAGAGGCAAAACTGTCATCTACGAAATCAATAACAGAATGGATTAAGACTTCCACCTATAGCGCCTTCCATGTGACCCTCACGAGGCACAACCTCTGTTCTGGCAGAAGATCAGATTGGTCCAATCTTTCTGCTACAAGTTCATCTGTATTTAATATAATTCTTGCTTTCAAAATTCCTAGGAGGCCTGATACTACTTTGTAAGGACTGTTTTTCAAAGAAATTTCTATTTAGATTTATATTTCAGATAGAAATTTTTGAAAGCACCAAGCGATTGGGAGAGTGGGCTTTTGAGGGTTTGGACAGATGCACAAAGGATAATTTTGGCCCCTAAGCATTAACTGTGACCTACACGCATGGGGTGGCCGGTTTACTTTCTATACGATAGTACTACCCTAGTTTTCTTATGCATATTTGGGTCTCTTTTAGGGTTTATTGTTGGTTCAGGGTTCATTTCTGGTTAAGAGTTAAATGGTTTCTTTTGTTGAAAATTCTATCGCTTGTACAAATTGAATGCCCTGGTTATCTCAAAGGACTCTTCATTTATTTCCTTCTGTTACTAAGCACCATAGGAATTAATGGAGAGGAGTGAGAAATCCCTCGACAAAAATGAAAACGATAAAGATAAAACTGGCAAAAAACGTAAGGCAAAACTTTTAGAGGTGGTGGTAGGGCATCCCTTTGAAGTGCCGACCTCTGTAAAGTTTGCCACTCTCAATGATGGAGCCCACAGCGAAGAAGGGTCCATTCTGAGAGATGGTAAGAACTGTCCGAGGAAATTCGTCATTTCTCCAAATCTTGATATGGTGCTTGTGATTTAAAAAGAAGAGTTCAACTTAAAAACATTGCAATCTTTTTTGCTACGGTTAGTAAGGATAGATTGTCTGCAAGAATTGTTTTAGACCAATGGTTTAACAATATTTGGTTTAAAAGTTTAGGAATTTAGATTTCTTTATGTCGATTGATTCTTAAGGGTCTGTTTTTGATAATATTCAAAGATCTCAAAATGAAACAAAAAGTAGTTGACAAACAGTACTGGACCATTGGAGACAGTATTTAGGTCCATTGCTTGGTCATCAGAGTTGATCTCTGAAGAAGTTTTGGCTCTTTCATACAAGGTGGGTTACAGTTAAAAACGTTCTACCCTGGTTGTGGAATTTTTGAACCTCAATTGGTTTCTTAGTTTTGCAAGGTTTTAAGGGTTAAGCATACAAACGCCACCCTTATGCACATGGATGCGAGAGCCTTGATCTTGTCAAACCCTTGGGCTTGATATTCGTGAGATTATAGAAATTAAAGTTGGCGAGAAATCCCTAACCTGTGGTATTGAAATTCTGGGTGGCTTGAATGTCTGCTTTTTGTGTAAAGATGAAGGGCATCTGAGACGTATTTGTCCCATTATTTAAAAAAATGCTAGTAATACTAGACAAACCCAATAGGGTATTGGGCAAATTTCTGAAACTCCAAAAGGAATCTCTAACACGAATAATCCTCCTTCCTCAGAATTGGTTATTGATCCCCCAGTCTCGACTGTTGTCCCTAATATTGAGGATTCAGTTTCCACACCTCTTATCCTCCCTACTTGTTCTTCTCTTGCTGAATCCAACACCCATTCTTTCTCCAACTGTGATTCTTGTTTCCTCGATGATTGATGATCAACCTGGAGAGGATGATGCTTCAAATTGTGTGTCTGCTAAAGCTTTGATGGCTGGAACTATTGTTCACTCATCCTTTATTGGCGCTTCTCTCCTAAATGTATCAGGTCCAAGCAAGTCCTAAGCTCTCGGCCCGATTCCTGGCTATAAAAAGAATGCATAAACACTAGTAATTGATGAAATCAGAGCAAGGATTGCTAAGACAAAAGGAAGATAACAAAAACCAAAGATTATAACCTCTGGACGGATAGGCCTAGAGAATGGAAGTGTTAAGAAGAGCCTATTAATAATCTGGTGAATCTTTTTTGATGAAGTTTATAATTGTAACCGCTATCCCATTACAAACAATACATCTCTGCCCCGTTGATTACTAATGCTATGAGTGGTAAGAAAATCTCTCAACTGAATCTTAATAATGGTGTACTGCCAAAGTGCAAAACAAGACATGCCCCAAACAGATGGTGATTCCTAACAAGAAATTATTTAAGAAAGATTTATAACTCACCAGTAATGACGAAATAAATAACTATAATTCTTCATCTTCTTATATTTTTAAGATAGAATTGCCCGCTACTAGTCCCGGACAATTTACCTTTGCCCAAGACTTAGCTTTGGACAAGTTCTACCATAGGAATTCCAAGATGAAAAATGTTCGGAGATTCATTAAGCAAGCTTTACCTAAAAGTATTTCCATTGAACTTTGAATAATAGTAGACCTGATATTACCAAGGAGTATTCTTCGGTAGACATTACCTATGAATGAATATGGACAAGACACCTAGACATGGGCAACGAGGAGGGTATAAGACTGTTTGTTCATCTCATGACAGTGTAGATAAAAGTACAAATGGAAGTTCTTACCTGCAACATGATAGTATCCCCTCTCAACTGATTATTAATCCCTCTGATTTGCAAATAATCCAAGCCACCTTCCCAAGTATGAGTGAGGTATCGGCACTCGATTTATCTAGGGACCTACATACTAATTCTAATAACATTTGAAAAAACTGACCGACCTAACACTGATATAGTGAATATTGCTGATAAATGTAAGACTTCATAAGACTCAGTAGAAAATAGTAAGTCAAAAATGGAACTTGGTGACATGTTGGCCGTAACTTGCCCTAAAAAAAACCTTGCCCTCGACATGAAAGAATCCATTAATGAGGAAATAGCTACAATAGATGTTTAAGGATGGATTGAAATTTAAAAAAAAGAACAAGAAAATACAAAAGTAGATGAGCCCCATTACCAAACCCTAATCCAGTCTCCCCAGGTGTGTTGAAAAGTTCATAAGTCCTATAATTGAGTATAAACTAGGTAGCTAATGAAAGATCAAGTGAATGATTTGTGTGCCATTTATCCCTGATCACTTATACAAAATTGATCTATGTGGACTTCATGACATCCCTTGGAACATTTTTGGGGCTTTAACATGGTAGAGAATCAAGAAGCCAAGGTTGAAGGTAATAAGATGTAATGGAAGGGGAATGAGAAGTTTTTTGGACCAAAATGAAGAACAAATTAGACCTCCTTGATCCCCTTGAAGGGCACAAAAAATAAAGCCATCACATATGGTTTACATGGCGTGACAACCAATAAGGGTCCAAGATGAATCTATTGTAAGTTTGGATAGGTTCTATTCTAATAAAGATCTATTTAACTTTGGCTAGATTGAAGAGGAATGCATAGAATCAAAGTCACAACATATTCTCTTTTAGACCACCACCCAATTGTTGTAGGTTACTCCTTGATAACATTATGTCTTGATTAAGTTCAACATCCTAACAAGGGAGTTGACCCTTACACAACCACAACCAAAAGGCGTCAAGAGATCAACACCACATAAACAAAGGTGTTGGCTATTACAAGTGAGGAATTAACAACAAGGTTAGGAATAGAGCATTAACAACACACTAGTAGCACAACTAGTAATCCACATCAAGAGTGGGAAGCCAATTCTCTCACAATGGGGGGAGGAGAATGAGAGGTAGCATGATTCTTCCTTCACTGAAAAACAACCATCCAAGTGATACTATCACTAGGGTCCCCACCACATGATAGTGGAGCCCCCAGTATCGGGCCGTCAACACCAGGAACAAAGTGTTGGCAACACTGTGCATCAACTATCGAAGGCTGGAGCAGATCAAGAGTAGTTGTAGAAGGGTCTCTATGGTCAGAAGGGACCGCACCAGTAGCGAGAGGTGGAGTCAAGTCCACCAGATTAGAGGAGGTCAAATCAATAGGAGCATCACCTTGGGGGGATCATCATCATCAACTTGTGAGGAGTCTTTAGAGGTAGAATATTGTCCAATGGTTCTAACAGAGGAGGTAAATTTTACTTGATACTAATCTTCTAAAAGACGAAGATTGTTGAGATGCTATTTTTAATTAGAGAAATAAATAAATGGATGTTATAGGACCAAAATCCTATTGAAAGATGAGACTACAATGTTAAAAGTTGGTCTAGTATATTTCAAAACATTCGAAAAAATAGCTCTTGATTCTAGAAAAAGGGAGAATGATCTTCATGATTCTCTTCTTAACCTAGAAATAAAACTTCCAAATGATCCTAAAAGACATAAGATAAGTATGAATGAAGGATTAGTCATAAGTATAAAATAGTTTAATAGTATAAAATAGTTTAATAGGGCTTCAAACAATAAATTTTTACATCTATGAATGCGAGCCAAATTGAATTTGAATTGGCTTAATAATTAAAAATAGTTTAAGTGGCCAATAAATGGTCTGACAGTAATCTAACTAATGATTCAAAGGAGACCAAAAGTTTGTTCTTCAACTTTTAATCTTTTCTCCACAAAAATAGATAACCCTCAAAGACATAAGGCTAGAGAGGAGTGTAAAAATATAGTTCCACGATTATTAAGGAAATTGTACAAAAGTTTGATTTAGGAATAACTAGAGATGAGATAATAAATGCAGTTAATAAGTTAAACAATGACAAATCCCCTGGATCTGATGGTTTACCTCTAGATTTTTTACAAGAAAAACAAAGATTGGGTTGTTGATGACTTAAATGCAAGTTTTCTCTGAAGCCACAGACAAAGGATCCTTAGGCTCTAATATTAACAAAGGCATCATTAAATCACTCCTAAAGGAAGGTGACAATAACTAATACAAAATTGGAGACCCATAACTCTTTTATGTCTCCTATAATATTTTAGCCAAAATTCTAATAGTCGAGTTGATTAATGTCCTTCACAACTTTATCTTTACCTAAATAGGATTTATTAAAGATTAATCCTAAAGGTTCTTCTTGCTAAAACTACCAAATATTAACCATCTCAACAAATCCATCACCCAAGTCTTAATGTATCCTTGAGCACTCACAAATGATTTATGCTTGCTAAGTTCTAAATACAACACCACATTCATGAAACTCTCTAGCACATGACCATATACTTAATACTAAGACAACTATCTATATCACTATCGAACCTCAAACTAGGCTTATACAAAATTAGTAGCATATCATGACACCATGATCTAAAAATTTCATGTCAATACTATAATACGTAATCAAGTGTCAATCATGGCAAACCACCAAAACCTCCAATCAACCAAGGATGATCTATGAAATTCTGAGAGGTGATAAACTTGACACCTCAACTATAGACTCCAAGAGTCCTCATGGCTAGCAAATATGTCAACCTATCCAATCACATGAATATAACTATATCATACTAACGACAATTGAAATGAACATCAAATATTGTGAACCCTAATCTAGCCCAACCATAAGAAAAGATTCACAAAAGCATTCTATCATCATATCAATGGAACACTACTTCACAAAAGCATAAACATAGCTAATAAACACAAAACATCACATAACGACTTCATGAAATGTTTGATTCCATTGTCCTCCTATCTTCAAGATCCCGTGTGAATGGAATGTTGGTGCTCTCAGTTTTGATAATAGTTATCATTACTGATAACTATGATAGTTATCCTTGATAACTATAATAGTTATCATTAATGATGACATACTATTAAGGTAATATCGATATCATAGTTGATATTACTATCTACTATAAATTGTTGAGAAAGTTGATATCAATTTAATATTATTAAGTTGATATTGTTATCAACTTTAATTATTAATGAATTTTATAACAATACCAACTTAATATTACTAAGTTGATAATATAGTCGATTATGGTATCGACCAAAACCATATATGATATTACCTAAAGTCAATTATGGTATCGACTGAAAAATGAATCTAAATTATGGTATTGACTGTGATTATCATTATCGATAATTATATCAACTATTGTCCGTGATTATCACTATCGATAATGATATCGACTATGTTTGAGATCATTATCAAATGCTATTGCCGATAATTAACAACTGTGACTGAGATCATTATCAATAATGATAATTTCGACTGTGATTATCATTATTGATAATGACATTGTCGACCAATATCAACTAATCTCCAATCTTCATTATGTTTAATATTCACATTGTTGTGGTTCGATATTGATATTGACTGTCATAAGGTAACGATGATCATTAACAATGGTTAAGTTGATACATCGACTTTTGTTATGATTAACATTAATGGGATGTCTCACAAAGAGACATAACTCTTCGTGAGACCTATGACCTATGGTCTCACGAAGAGGTATGCCTCTTCATGAGACATACACGATATATGTATTATCAAATCCACTTCATTTTGACAATTGCAACAAAACACATTCAGTCTTCTTTGTATATCGGTGAAATACATATTCAAAGTCTTATTTATATATTAGTGAGAATTATATATAATAGTGAGATTTAATATTATATATCAATTGAAGATAAATATAGATTAGATAATGTTCTAGCGAGAATTATCAATAAATTTTATATACCTATTAAAGATCAACATTGATTAGATAATATTGTAGTGAGAAATCATCTATCATAAACATCAAATTTTAAAAGAATTACATACTCAAATTTGATCAAACATAACAACTATGAGAGAATGGAGATGGTTTATTGATGGAAAGCTATGATAATAGTGATGGATTGATAATGATAGGGTAACTATGGGCTCTCAAAGATCACAAGTATGCAAGAACACAAGTTCTCCAAAAGCTCAAGTATGGAAGATCACAAATGCATTAGGAATCCAAATGTGAGGACAAAATGATCTTTTATAGAAGTCCCATGAAAATCAACAGCTTGTATTAAGTGGTCCTAGGAGAATGAATAGAATTGAAAAGTAGGTAAGAAGAAATGGAAGAGTAAAGAGATTAATAGATAATAGGTGGTTGAGATTAAGTGGTAGGTAGAGGGTATTGACTTTAGGACTAAAATTCAAATGAAGAGACAAGCAACATGTGCCACAAGCTCAAACTTTAGGAGTTGATCCATGTCATTGAATGTGATTGATGGAGATGGAAAAAACATGATTGATGAATTTATAAAATAAATAAAGGTAGTTATCTCATAAATAGGAGAATTCCAAGATGGAAAATGGGTTAATTAAATAAATAAGACCTTATTTAATTACATGATAGAAAAGGCTTAGTGAATTAGGTAAATACATAGGAATATTTATTTTTAAATAATAGATGAAAAGGCTAAAGAAATAATTAAACAAATAATAATAGTTATTTAATTGATAGATGAATTTTTGATTTCATGAGGATATTTTTAGGTGTTTACACATACCAATCAATTTGAAAATGTCAAAGAAATATCACTATAGAAAATAGGATCCAAGAGATACTCCATGACACAAACAACCACTATAAAAGATCATCCATTACAAAGTGATGAATCCACATCATTTCCAAAGCTTCCAATGAATTGTGATACAACGTTATTTAAGAATTTCAATAACTATATTCTAAAGGAAGATCAACCATTTTCCACACACTCAATTGTAATGCTAGTAGTTCTAGAGAAGAAATTAGAACTAAGATCTCCAAGCCAGGAAGATACAACCACCCATCTAAAATATCATTGTCAAAGCTCCCACTAAATAGTGTGATCAAGTTATCTATGAAATCATGATAATGAACATGGTTCAAGTTCTCATAATTATCTATTCATGAATTCTTATCATCAGTGAAACATAGCAATGCACATATGACCACAAACAAGTTCAACTAACTAAATTTATAACAACATTAGAAGGAAACGTAGATATAGACAACACACATCTAATTCATCTAAATATATAAAAAAGTGGATGACCAATCAATAAAACTTTATCACTCGTAGATCCTCAATCAATGCTACATGCAAACTCACCATCACATTGGTAACTTGCGCGCTAAGATAACCAAGAAGAAAAGTTGTAGATCTCAAGATTCAAACACTCTATCACTTATAGATACGATTTGCTAAGAAAATGCATTATCAATTATTATAGTTAAGGAAATAAACAAGCATATAGGAGATAGGAAAAATTCCTTAAACTAAACCACACCACCTTTCAATCACATACATGACCATGTTGTGCCAATGCTTAAATACTCATGGACATCCATGATACCATAATCATCGCCATCATTGTAACTATAATCAACTCTCACTCAACCAAGATAGAGTCTCTCATGTGTATCAACCATATTCTCAAATTAGAAGACAACCTATGTACTTGTCACCATTAAAGTCCAAAATCTAAAAGCACCTATAAATATGTATCAAGAAGTTCAAAATCTGATAATTTTTTGTATCACCATTGAGATCTCACACGAACACGCCTACCCCCTCCCCCTATATATATGTGTGTGAGTGCACGCACATACACACACGCGCGCGCGCGCGCACACACACACACACACACACACACACGCACACACACACACACACACACATCTAGATGCTCATGAAAGCACAACTTGAATCTCAAGCTCCTATAAGTACCAAACACAATCTACTCATCCAAGTGATCAAACCTAATCCACTAAGTAGTACTTTGCAAATTCTCCCCCTCACCTATTCAAAATTACAAATATGATTTTGTATGTGAAAAATATGATTTCTAATTGTTCCAAAGCAATGCCAACTATACATGGTACCAAAAACTAATTAAAACAACAAAATTGAGCAACCAAATTTATATTACTACTTAGTGCTCTAGAGAATTTTCTAGCAACTATTAGAAGTTAAAAAAATGATATTTTGGGTGAAAGTATCCTCGATGGGGTGTGAATGGTAGATTTGAACAAGGTTTTTAAATTGTTCAAAATTTTATTTTTTAAAAGCTTGTAGGGGGCTAGACTATGATCACCCCAATGGATCGAGGGCTTGAGAACAATTTCTACATCCCTACTAGGCTGGTACTCATTGACCACAAATAGGACTAACAAACTTGTACTTAGGATTAGTATCCTAGCATATTGTATGAGTAGCAAGAATGAGGTTTTGTGAATCCTTTAAATACATATTTATTATTATTTTCAATTAAGATTTATAATGTAGTAAAAATATATTTTCTTTCCTTTTGCATGGTTTTATAATTGTACACCAAAGGTAGGGCAAAAAAATCATAGTGGCCAAAATAGGCTAAATTTTATGTCAACCTTTTTTTCTCGAGCTTCTTAGATCTAATGGTGAGGTCCAATTTATCTTAGAGGGTAATCTATGAAATTTTCCTCACAAAACCGATGAATACCTAAGAAAAAAGGCCTTTTACAACTCTTTTAAAACCATATATATGACAAAATATCACCACAAATATGCAAATCCCAAAACCCCAAGTTTGCAAATAACAACTTGCAGAACACATCTCATACCTTGAAATGTTTAAAATCTCTCCAACATTGCATGAATTCGACTTTGCATCAAAATATGCTCATACAAGGGTTATACCGAAATAGATACCTCTTGCATCCCTCAACCAAAACCATTAATCTATAACACTTGTTAGACAAATCATACAAGTTGCTCGAACCATCTCTTATATAACCACATGAGAGAAAAAAATGCATATAAACTTAAATAATTTAACTAAATAGATTTATATCAAATACATAACACAATATATACCATAGTAAAACATCAAGAGGCAAACTCAACAAATATAAGCATCCACACTTGATGTATTATTCAACAATAAAACATTACAATACACTTATGGAGACTGCATGAATACTTTGAAACATGAAGATTCACAATTGCTTCTCTATGTGTCTAAGCATGTATCCACAAATCCAGGTCTTACTTCACATATAAACTCTTGAGAATAGAACTCAATATAAGGATAGCCAAGCCATACGAGGCAACAAGCCAACCAACTAACCCCAACTAATACATGTGTATATTTTTATAGAATCAAAGATCACAAAAAAAAACCAAGTGGTAAGATAAAATCACGAGTGCACAAAAGCATTGACGCTACATTTCTTTTTTTAAACAAAGTTTCCCAATTATTAAATATTTTCTCATGTGCAACCCACAAATGAAATATCCAACCAATTTCATATACATTTTTACAAGTGGATCAAAATATATATTTAATGTGGCTAAACACATGACTAACGATGCATGACAAATAAATATTTATTTCTCATAATTAAAATAATACTTTCTTGTGCAAGGTGTACAACACCACAATCCCAACACATACAACAAACAATCAAGAATATACTTAATTATTATATTTTTTTAATTTAAAGAATTTAAAGAAAATAAAAATTTATAAGAGTGGTGGGTTCATCAAAATGTAATAGAAGAAGAATCTAACCTAACTTAGAAAGTGTGTAAACTCTCTATATCAGATGATCTTTGTGATATTACCTCCTAAATTAATATATGTTTTTGATATTGATAAGCAAAAAAACAAGGTTGTTGTTTCTATAAACAATAACACACTAATAGTAAAGGTGTTGGCTAAATAAAACAAGTTAAAAAATAGACCATTAATTAACAATGCACTACCCAGATGGCTAGTATCTCCCATTAGGGGTGGGTAGAAAACTCACCCACAACATGGGGACCAGAATGAGAGACTAAAGGACAGTCCTTTCTATGCCTTCTGACCACCATCTAGGTGATACAATCATTAGAAACTCCACCACAAGGGGGAGCAAGTACTGAATCCCATTTTGAGAGACTGTCAACACCAAGGGCAAAGTGCTAACAAGGCTGCACATCATCAGCCATAGGTTGGTGCAGATCAGGAGCAAATAAATGAGAAGGTTCCACGTAGTCAGAGGGGGTCACATCGAATGCAAGAGGTGGAGTAGGGTCCATCGCATCCAAGGAGGCCAAATATACAAAAAGCGTCATCTTGAAGGGAGTCATCAACATCTTGTGAAGATTCATTAGGGGAAGAATTAGAAGCTGAAACAATCATATGATCATCGTCTACGTCCTTCCACCAAGTGGTAACGCCTTTACAACATGAGAGGGAACGATCTGTTGCAAGGTGACAGGTTGATAAGCTCTAATGACATCGAAAGGGGATGCCCTCACAATTCAATGATTGTGTCCAAGGCCGATCCCCAACCATGAGGACCACATCCACAGGAAGAGGTGTGTAAATGTCAATGTCAACCATGATACATGCAAAGGTAGAGAGATGCATGACAGTTGTGGTATCATCCACCTTTAAGAAATTACCAATAGGTTTTCGATGGCCTTAAAACAAGATTTATCCCAAAAATGAAGGGGGAGATTAGGGAGACAAACCCACATTGGATTCACACTAAGTGGATTAGTAAGATAGTTGAAGGAGAGTGTCCAAGGTTTGGTAGAAAGAGAGTGAATCCCCCAAATCCACAACTTGCTCAACACCTAATATTAGTCATCAAAAGAAGAAAAAACAACAATAAAAAATCCCTTAGCACAAGGGAAAATCTGAATGTTACCAGAGACTAAGGGTATCCAAGAGTCCATAATCTAATGATTGAGGTAAAAAAATTACCATTAAATATGCAAACCAAATTGCAACGTTGGTATAAATTCACATTATCCACCACATCAAGGCCACAAACCACCAAAGGTGAGGCCTTCACACAAGAAAGGGGTCAAGGTTTCGCCTTTGAGGGGGAAACAACAACAAATATAAAAACTTTAGCAAAGATCCATCCATGAACAAGGAGCTTTGAGGGAAGGACCCTCTCCTTCGCAGTCCTAGTAGACTCAAGAACTTGGCCCTTATTAGCAACACGAGATTCGGGTAGAGAAGAAGCCAACATTGACTCCATAAAAGCCATGCCTAAAGAGTTCAACCCAAAAATTGTCAAGGTAGACAGAACATGGCAAGAAACCCTCCACTGCCCACTAGAAATGACATCTAGTCTAGGGTGCTCAGATATGTTTGTCACCCTTGAACCACCCACAAGAGCATTGGACAATAGATTTGAGGCTGAAGTTGTAGTAAGTTGTGTTGGCACCTGAAAATTCAGCGCCGAATATATACAAAACTATGAGGGAAGTAAAATATTTATTTTTTATTATTTCCCTATTTCCAAAAATTAAATAATTAAAAGGGCCTTAATGATTGTTATTGTTCCATTTTATATTTATGAGCAAAACTTAAATATTTTATTTCAATGTGTTAAAAGCATTTTTTTTTTGAAATAAAAAATAATTATAGAGGAATAATAGAGATGTTGGGCAAAAGTGTGGCAATAAGGAGTTGAACACTCGACCTCTCAAGCCGTCCCTTTTTTCCTACCTACTTACCCATTCCCCCTCTAACCAGTTAGTCTAAATGTTTTCTTCGAGTTATGTGTTAGAGAAAATCATATTATCTCATTTCTTTTACCTTATGTGCTTTTAAAAGATTTTACATTAAAGATGTGACTTAGATTTTCATTAACATATTTT
>MU227330.1:1152943-1178034 GCA_018584345.1 Thuja plicata | reverse complement strand
AAAAATGGACAAAATAAACAAAATAAATCACAATATAAATTAAACATTATTCAATAATAATAAAAAATTAAAAATAAAAAAGAATAAAAAAATGGACAAAATCAATCACAATATAAATTAAACATTACTCAATAATAATAAAAAATTATAAAGTCTGACTCAAATTCCAATTCCAATTCGAAATGTAGAACCAAACGCGGAAGTTGGAATTTGTCAATTCCAATTCCAATTTCGAAATTGGCAACCAAACGCAGAAGATGGATTGACTAATCCATCTTCCAGGTCAACCAAACGGTCCAAATTAAAACCCGAAGATGCAAAACCAGGATTTCAAAACCTGGTTTTGTGATAATAAGGTTTTGACTCAATTCCAATTCCTGCAAACAAACGGGGCCTGAACTACCATCTAAAACCCATGCTTATTTTAAAAATTAAATATTTAAATAAATGTAATTTTATTGTGTATAAAGTTGGAAATCACTTAACTATAATTCATTTATTAAAATATAAATTACTTTAACTAGTAACTTTGATTTTATAGACTCTAAAACAAATTTAAAAAAAACTTACTAACTAGAATTTTATTATAGTAAATAATAAAAGACAAAATGCACAACATAGATGGGAAGTACACAATATTCAAATAAGCGAAATAAAGACAAACTTGAAAGTTAAGTAAGCTATTCACATGTAGGGAAATAGCAAAAGCTTGTACTTTAAGATTGAATATGTCCATTCATTATTCCTAAAGTCCAAATGTCAATTTGTGATCTAAAGTATTCAAATAGCGAAATAAAATAAAAAAGGTTGGGGAGACAAATGGTCATAGACCATGGAAATATCCTCCATATATATCAAAGATTTGGATTATGTGATTAAGATATGTGGGGCAATGTAAAAGGAAGTGGATGCATGTGAATTGGAAGACATAGATTAGCCTTTAAGACTTCCAAGGAATGAAATGTCACATGGGCCTCTTTTGACATTAACTCTTTGCTCAAAAGTAACTTTGGGATAACGACACTTGAGGAGTAAGTGGTCAAGCATTTGACTATTGGGCCATATGCAATCTTTAATAATGTTTAAGGAATTCTAGTCTCAATAAAATAAAAGTAATTAAATGAGAAAATTACTTAACTTCAACCCAAGCAATCTCAATATTCAATCCTCTATTGTCATGATTGAGACTCAACTTTGTAAGCTCGACACTTATAAAGATCAAGAAGCTAAAATTCGGGCCAGATTACATTGGTTCAAAGAAGGTAATAGGGGCTTCTAAGTATTTTATTTTTATTTTTTATTTAATTATAAATATACAAAAAAATATTGGAGCCATCCAAGGTAAATTTGGACAGGTATACACAAATCCTAAAGAGATAAAGAATACATTTCAAAAGTTTTATGAGAATTTGTTTAGAGAAGAATCTCATTGGCAAGATGTTCAATTAACATTGGAAGATAGTATTAAATCCTATATTCCTAAGAAAGTGGACATTGAGTAGAATTGCTTCTGGGATCTTCATCTATCCATTGAAGAGTAGGAATGTGATGTGTTCTCAATGGCTCCTCACAAAAGTCATGGAATAGATGGGCTCTTAGTTGAGTTTGATCAAGCCATGTGGCAACATATTAAAGATGATTTTTATCAACTATATTTAGAGGCTTTTCAACAAGGCTCTTTAGGGCCTAATTTTAACAAAGGCCTTGTGGAGCTTCTTCACAAAGGTAAAAATGAAGACACTGTTGCAGGTTGGCAACATATTACCTTTCTTAACACTTCCTATAAGATAATAACTAAAGCTTTAGCTACAAGGATAAAACTGACAGTAAAAGAAATTGTCAAACCTGAAAAAACAGGGTTCCTAAGCGGAAGATTCATTCTTGAGAATCTTATGTTGGCTTGGGAAACTAGTGAGTGGGCTCAATAAATTGGCCAAAATGTATTGCTTGTAAGGCTTGATTTTGAAAAAGCTTACAATAGAATGCGATGGAGGTTTATTCTTAAAATGACGCAACGATTGGATTTTGGTCCTAAATTGTGTAAGCATGTTCAAATTATGTTTCAAGATGCCAATGCTCAATTGGTAATTAATAACTCACTTTCATATTCCTTCCCTCTTCAATCGTCAATTAGATAGGGATGTTCTTTAGCCCCATTTCTCTATGTTGTGGTTGCAGTTGCTCTTGGTTATTTGTTGCAAAACTTATAGACAAATGAACTTGATAAATGGTATTTCCGTTCCCAATAATATGATTGTTCTTAGTTCTCATTTCGCTGATGATAGTATGCTCTTCCTTCGAAATTCCAAGTAGGAAATTAACAATGTGCTTGAGGTACTTTTAAATCTATATTGCTCAGTTTCAAGTTCTAAGATTGCTTATCATAAGACTAATTTTTTTTTTTATCAAGTTGGATATTGTGCCAATTTGGATTCCTCAAGAGTGGAATCATATTAAACATGGTCAAATCACCTGATATTTGGGCTTTGCTCTGGGAGTCCCCCTCTCCGATATGTGGAGATGGTTTATTACAATGCTGAAAAACAAACTTTGGAATTGGGGAAATAAATTTTTGTCATTAACAGGCAAAGTTCAAGTTGTAAATCATATATTCCTTGCGTCTTATGTCTAATTTTCTTCTTGTTGGATGCCTTCCAAGAAGGGATATGAGGACCTAATTAAAATCATCCATCACTTTTTTTGTGGTCTAATTGGGATGGAAAAATAGGTTTCAAGTATACTCCTTGGCTTCATTGTGTTCATCGTAAAGCCAAAGGTGGTTTGGGACTATTAGACCCAAGGACACAAGGTATTTTTCTTGCTCCCAAATGGATAGTAACGGTTGTTTCAGGTGATGAACCTTGAAAATGTCTAGTCTGACATCACATCATTCATGCTGTTGTAAAAAAGAAATGGTGTGATGTTAGATGGGTTGATAAAATCCTACTTGCACCATATTTCTATTTAAGAGCATCTTTCCCTATTCAATCCATTTGGAAAGCTTGGAAAATAATGTGTAAGTTTTTTAATTGGAAAGATTATTCACTACAACACGGGTTCAACTTTGTTTCCTCTTCCATTTGGGGAATGAGCTAATACAATACCGTGATCAACCCCTTGCTGTTGCATTTCCTAGACAATCTCATTATCTGTTTAAAAAGGGAGTTAAGGGCATTGGTGACATATGGGGTTTTAATTCTCTAGATTGATTTTACTGGGAACAGTCCAAGAATATCTTTCAATTGAACATCAAGTTTAAGAGGTTTTTTACTTTTTTTTTAAAAAAATTCCCTAGTGTTAGCGGATCTAGTTATGAAACTTTGTACCCCTTTACAATGCAATTTCTTTAAGGATTGGGTGTGGCTTTCCAAGTTTCTTTTCTATCATTTTCCTCTCAAAAATACTTATTTAAGCATCCTTCCCAACATGACTTTAAATTCACAGCTAAATAAAAAATGGAAATGTAGATTGCATGAAAAGACATTGAGGAGGCTGAGTGAACAAATTTTGAGATCTCGTGCTGAAGTCAATGCACAAATGTTGGATTAGAAGATCCTACATTTTGAACTACATGTTGGGGATAGGCTGAAATGTACAATAATTCAACCCTCACTTGTTTTTTTGCCAACACAATGAGATCTTAAAGCATACTTTTGGGGATTGTCCATTTTCCAAAATAAAAGGGAAGCTTGTCATCATTCACTTCCCTGTGATATTTGAGCATGGTTTGACCTGGAAATTTGCTATTTTGGGGATTGGCATTCAAGATAATATGGTTACTAATACTATAAGGCACTCGATTTTACTTAATATTTGGAAATGAAAGTGTATGGTTGTTTTCTCTAATCAATTAGTTCACCAAGAGACATAAATGTTAAAGTTTTACTCAAACGTTGTGTTTCAAGTTGTCTCACTATGTTTTCAATTGCAGGGGGTCTCTATGGAGCAATCCAAGATCATAAACTTGTTGGACATGATCAAACTTCAACTTGTCAAACACCATAGGAAATATTTATTCTATTGTGCCTAGCTACAATATTATTTCAAATTTAATTTGTAAGCAACTTCTGTGTCATGTAATAGTGATGTTTAAGGTCTCCTTCAAGCTATTTTTTAATTGTACGTTGTACTTAGTTTGGTCTTCTAGTTGCTACCTGTCTTTTTATAGTTGAAGCGACGTGACATCTATTTGCATTCTAATGGTAGCCAATGTTGCCTTTTTGTATTATTCTTTAGTAATATCTACATTATTTCAATAAAAAAATTTAAAAAATTATATAGTAAATTTGGGATTGACAATTATAATAATGTATGAAAATTAAGAAGCGAGTTATGAGTATTAAGTTTAAGAATTGATGATGGAAAAATAGGTTTGTAATGTTGTTTTGAATAAATTTATCATTATTATAAAATTGCCATTTTATGTGGGATTGATTTGAGACATGCAAGATTGATTAGATAGTGTAGTGCCTCCCTTGTTTGTTTTCTCTCACTGCCTAATTTGGATTCGAGATAGACTCGAGTTGCATATTCTAAGACTACTTTGTGATTTTTGCTTGTGTAGTAGTTTTTGTTGTGGTCATTTCTTCCACGTGATGTGGTTTACATTGTGTATGATTAGTGATGATTTCTCATGTTGTTGCATTTTGATGATATACAAACTATTCTACCTTGAGGGTTCTTGTTATGCTATGTTGTGTTATTACAAGTTGACATGTTGGTGATGTGGTAGAGTTTTGATGAGTTTTGGTATTTTCAATTGTGCGCATATGTGTGTGATGATCATTCAATGATGACTCGATTGTATAGTTGAGGATTTTCATGCCCAAATTTTAAGGCAAAAAACTCACCAACAATCTTTTTTCTAACACTAAAAGTTCACTACGTTAACACATTAAAATTGTTCAATGTCTACTAAAGGTTACAGTTCGAGAGTAAGGTTAAATTAATTGGTTAATCAATTGAGATCAAAGCAACATGACCATCATCAAATATGTGGAGTTCCACCAACAAAGTTGACTTAGTCAACTTCCCTCTAAGGTTATTATTCTAGGTCTCGGTTAAACGGATTTATTTGATAAAATGAACATTCGAGTCTGACATGGTAGAATCATTATCCAATCATATTCAATGGGTTATATTCCCATTTGTATCATAGTTTGCAAAATTATAGATATCCTAGGGGATTAATTCACTCATACATTTAACAATTAAATCATTAAATAAAATTTCCTCTCCTTAACAGTAAGCCTCAATTTAAATAATTCCTTAAGTTTGATATTAAACCCTTAAGTTTAGTAACTCCATTTAATGATTTTTATTAAAATTTCTTATACAATGCCCAAATTACTTAATCCTTCAAATATCGCTATTAAATTATTTGCTTTACTAACCTCATCATTAAAGTTAAGCAAGGAATCTAAAATAACATAATAAATTTAATTAATAATTTTTAAATTAATAGATCTCATTTTAGTACTTGAATAATGGTCATCCTGAGGTTCTTTAATAACTTTTTGATTAGCTAATAATCACTTTAATACTTGAAATATGATTTAACATTTGTCTTGTACTAAATAATCATCTGATAAATACTTTATTAATTTAAATCCAAAATAGTCGATCAAATATTTGACGTTATTCCTTGAAATAATAATGTCACTTAAATGTCCCTATAAATTTAATAGATTTTATTTATTCTAAAGTCAATTAATAAGTGACCATAATTTAGTATCTCAATAAAACAGATAAAACAATCATTATTGTATTAAATCCCTTAAGTCATTTTTATTATTCTAACATTTAAATATAACGTGTATTTTTAATATTACATTGGCAATCTTTTTTTTTTTTGAACTTAATATTTAAGTTTCACTAAGCTCCCCGATTTTCCTTAATTAACATTTAAGGTCACATTATAGGCGGATGATATCATGTTATTTTATTTTTTTAAATGTTTATCAAGATAATTTATCCATTATAATATTGGCAAAAAAAATGTCCTCTAAATAGTCTTATTATCAATTAATTATATATGTATCTTACATTTAAATTTTTTTAATACACTTAGCTAAAATCAAATGTTGCATTCAAAATAATGTGGGGAAATAAATCCCACAAAAAGACTTCCACTTATGTTTAAAATTTCAAACATTCTATTATTATAATGTTTTATTTTGAAACCCTAATAGGGTTTTCCCACAAAAAGGAGAGAAATGAGTGATCTCTCTCTCTCTCTCTCTCTCTCTCTCTCTCTCTCTCTCTCTCCAAACCATAACCCAAAATTAGGATTTGGGGAGGATTCACACTAATTTCTTTTTCTTCTTGTTCCTTAAAATTGTTTTGCAAGTGTAATGGAGATTTCCACAGTGGAGGTGTAATGTTCTACATGTACGCGCACGCGCGCGCACACACACACACACACACACACATGTAGTAACAACTGTAAATGCAACGACGGATTTAAGATGACACACAATTTTGGAAGAGCCTCAAGGCAACAAGCTTCTTTTGTTAATGTGTTGGTGGCGGCAGGGGAGGGGCGACTGGGCCGCTCCCTATGGGCTTGGCCACCATGGCGGCCAACCACAGTGGGTGGTTGAGCCTGTCACGCTGTGCTCTCGGCCACAACGGCGAATGGGCGATCCCCTCCTTGCCCGCGACCATTTACATATGGGCGGAGGTAGGGTTTCGAGCCGTACCCCACTTATTTAATTTTATTATTATGATATATATAGTATTTTTTGTCAATATTTAGCCTTAACCAAAAAAGCCCATATGTTTTGGCTTGTGTGTACCCCGGGTTAGCATTGGTTCTCCAAGCTCGGGGGTGACCTTGTAATAGGCCTATGGCCAGGAGGAGAGCATTTCCTTGGTCATCTATTTTTGTTATGGTAGGTTTGTGCATGGATTGAAAGAATATGGAGATGTGCTTAAAAAATATAAGGAATGAAATGTTCATCAAGTGTGGGTTATCTCATTGTGGTCATTAGTAAAATTTGTATTTCATTGAGTGAGATAATATTGTATATGTAAATATGTTATAAGCAATTTTTTGAAAGTTTGACATGAATTTGGAAAGAATATTTGCTGGTTATGACGTTGTATTGAATTTTTTGCAAAAAAAAATACATATGAAGTTCTGTCTTTCCTTATGCTTAGTTGTTTACAAAAGAAGTTAGCATTCAAATATATATTTTCGCATTGCAAGGAAAGAGTTCAATTATTGCAAAGAGTACTTCATAAAAAGATATTGTATTTCAAAGTTGTTGATTATACATTGTTAGTTGCATTTTTCTTTTAAAATATATAACATGAATTCTATTTTTTTTACAACAAGTATATATAAAAGGAAGAGTATAAGATTGTCTATCCCATTAATAGAATACATAGGCATATATACATTCATTAAATAAATGCTTTTACAAACACACATTTGAAAAAAAAAGTGTATTCAATATGCTTGTAACACACACACACACACACACACACACACGATATGTATATATATACATATATATAAATTAGGAGCTAATCATATACTTTCAAACATTAGATGTATAACTGAAAATACACATATTATTGTATATATACATATACCTGGGGTACACACAAGCCAAAATGCAACACACACAATGAACACATGTAGAACACCCTCCCATGGCTTAACACATGGAGCTTGAAGTAAAGCTTCCCATAGGTGAAGGTGGACCAAATACCCAAAATGGGAGAATAAGGCTATACAAAAAAGAAGCCTTCAACAAGACATCCCTTTTACATTCTCACCATACAAATTATCACAATCTTCCCCCATAGCATGCTTAACAATATGGCCATTAAACCTTATGACCCCTAAAGCAAAAATGCTTCAAGCCTACCATGGACCCCATAATCCATGGTGCATCCATCTCTCCCAAGGAGAGAGACTCTACACGAAGAGGGGCTATCATATTTTCCCTTCACCCTCAAGGCCACTCTACCCTCCCAGGGGTGAGTTTTGGCTTGCACAACCTCATACACACAATATTTATAACACACCTACATAATGCAATTTTTCACAAAACTAAACACAAGTATTACAACAAGTGATGCAACTACCACATGATTCAAATTCACACATATCTACATAAATGCATATTATCAATGTAAATCCTTTTTCTTTCATTCATGGAAGTCATATGCAAGACACCATTAATGAGAGAGAGAGAGAGAGAGAGAGAGAGAGAGAGAGAGAGAGAGAGAGAGAGAGAGAGAGAGAGAGAGAGAGAGAGAGAGTGGGNGAGAGAGAGAGAGAGAGAGAGAGAGAGAGAGAGAGAGAGAGAGAGAGTTTGGAGGCCACCAACCTTGAAACTCAAAGTTATGGAAGTATTTAATGAAGAAATTTTCCTTTTGTCCATCCCCATCCTTCTCCAAATTTCCCTCCTTTCACTAGTAGTCTCTAAAGTTAGAGAGTGGGTGATTGAGATAAACTCTCTTCAATTTCCCCTCTAAATTCAAAATCCTCACATTGTCCAAGCTCTTGGAACATACATGAGTTCCTATTGGATCCTCTTCCCCATACCCCTTACACTTACTAAAAGTGGGTTCGTAAAAAGGTGGCTATAAAAGCGGACAAGTTTTTGGCCATGCAAAAGGAAGGTGGTCTACCCAAGACCATGCTTGCAAAAGTTTATTTTCGCCCATCTTGGAAAACAAACTTTTTGGAAGCTCCCCAAGTCAAAATATGATGGCCTATAGCTAAAAACACCCTTTACTCATAGGTTTATGAAGTGAACTTGTTAAAAATGGGTTAAACTCAACCCTGGGTGATCATATGACCCCTCAAAAACCCCACTTAAGTTCACCTACGGGTTCCAATGGATTTGACCTCACTTTGGGCTCACAAACCAAGTGGTCCTTATGGGAAACACAACTAGGTGCCAAGTGGGGAAGGTTGACACTCAAGCTCTCCAAGTGGACAAGCCATGCCACATCAATAATGTTTAATGTAAGATTATAAAAAATAACATTCACACACATGTAAGTGGCATATATGATCAATACAAATTTGATCCCTTTCCTCCCCTTTACAATTGAAGTGTGATCTAATTGAAACGTGTGTGTGTGTGTGTGTGTGGGTGACAATACATTGAATTTTATTAAACACCATGACATAGGAAAATATTGTATGAACATGTGTTAGATCGGCTCTTTACAACCAATAAAAGGGTCAAGAAAGTTGGAATTTGAAATTGGAATCTTAGGATTTAAGAATCATTATTATGCTCCTCAAAATTAACTTGGATCAATATTGAGCCATGTGGAAATGATATGCAATGACAAGGTCGTGATCTTGGAGTAGGGAATGAATGCATGAAAATAAGTGTTAAAAATGATTGAATAGAGATGAATAGATAGAAAATACATAGAAATATATGAAAAAGGTACAATGAAGATGGATACGAATCAAGCCATAAGTAAAACATGAAAATATATCACTTATCAATATAATGTAACATTAGGATATTCTCATCAAGATGAGGATAAATGGGAAATGCAATTGATGCAAAAATATATATATATCCTAGTGAAAAGTGAGACACTAATTAATTGATTAATACCGATGGTAACTTGTTTATATACCACAACCAAGTCAAATCAAGATCTAAGCGAGAACTAAGTTGAATTTCAAACTAAGAATGCCGATTAATTAAATATTTGTTGGCAATTGTATATTTTCATTGCCTATCATTTTACCTTTAAACAAAAATATAAAAATTGGTAAAAGTCATTTTCATTCTACTTTTTCTATTTTAAATATTGTATTTACAAAGTAAAAGTAGTATCACATCTCATGAAAAAGAAAAAGAACTAAAAAATGTCAATTCAATAATGTAATGACAATTTACAAAGTTGTTAGTTGTACCTTCTTTACCATGAATAAGTTATTAGAAATAATAAGCAACTTAATTCATTGTGAAGAAATAAAATAAAAACAATCTATTAAATAAAATTTCAAACACTAAAGTGTTTCTCTACCAAGATTTTTTTTTCCATGTGAACAAAGTTAAAATTTATATGTATTGTATTATAAAGTTGTCCGGAAACATATGGTGATCTTTTATTCTAATTAACTATTAGGAGTAAACATATTAAATATAAATAATCATATTCAAAAAATATAACCTACTAAAAATATTTACAATTTATCAAAATCATTGTAAACAAATTTACCACTTACACACAAATTATCAATTCCAAAACATGAAAACAACCATCACTTCTATTACTTAGCATATACTTAGAAATCATGATTAAAATATAAAAAAAAATCAAAATCAAAACCTAACCAAGGAACAAGAAAATAATTTATGCATTTCTACCACAAACTATTAATTCTGAAACATGATAACAACCACCACTTCCATTACTATATTACGTTGTAAGCATATATTTAGTAATTATGGTTAAAATGTCAAAAAATAATAATAATAATCAAAACCTAACCAAAAAACAAGAAAAAAGATTGTAGATATTTGTCACAAACTATCAATTTTGAAACATGACAACAACCATCAGTGTCATTACACAGGTAGCATATATTTAATGATTGTGGTTAAACATATTAAAAGGACAAAATCAAAACCTAACCAAGAAACAAGAAAATATCAGCACAAAATCCATAATATGTTGGTGATCGACAAAGGCTCAATGACAACTCATGTTCCGATAACAATTGATTGGATCTTGCTAATTAAAAATCCACTAAAAAATCATCTAGTGGGTCAATACCGGCCCATTGGTATAAACATTAGTTGGAAAAAAGTTTGTAATTAGACTAATTGTGCAACTTTATTGGTACGAATAGCACAAGATTATTGGGTTATTTGTGCATAAGTATTGGATCAATTGTGTAAATTTCTTGTGGTCAAAACAAATAGTTAACAAGGCGATAGGGAATATGTGTGGGATGTCAACTCAAAATGATCACTTTTTAACCCTTTTGTGCATAACGAATCGATAGATAGCATTCGTTGCAACTACCAAAAAGTCAAAACTACAGCTAAAACCTAATGTAATATTTTTGAGTCTAAATCTACCTATAGCGTTTGTCATAACTACCCAAAAGCCAAAGCAATAGCTATAAACACGTAAGTCACATGCCAAGACAATTTTTTTTTTGCCAAAATCTGATGTACCGTTTAAGAGTCTAATCTATCTATAGTGTTCATCGTATATACCCAAAGGCCAAAACAATAGCTAAAAGCACTTAAGTCACATACAAAGACAACCCAAATTTTTTTTCTAAAATCCAACATACTATTTAAGAGTCTATATCTGCCCCTAGTATTCATCTAATTACACAAAAGCCAAAACAAAAGCTATTCACATATAAAAACAAGAAAATTGCCAAAATCCAATGTACTATTTAAGAGTAATTTATCTCTATACAAAAACTAAAACAATAGCTATAAACATAGTTAGACAACACTACTTAAACATCGTTCCTCTATTATCAACAATTTTACACCTCATCTCTACTAAAACATTTGTGCTGTTTGACTGTTGCCAAAGAAACTATTATCCTCCAGCAGGCACAACAATCTTGGATCAGTAGCAAAACACGGAGTACAAAATTTAAACAAGAAACACTGAAACAGGAGGCATCACAAGGCCATTACAGAGCCTTGACCCAACTGGGCCCAGAGAAAGAACATTAAATTGTTGCTCAGAACATTGTCCAAATTGAAATAACCATACATGGGACTAATGCAGCTACAGCAAATCAATCACCATTGACAAAAGAAAAATAAATAATACAAGCGCAAATTACTAGTACATCAGACTCCCACATCATAGTATTGATGAAATGACTACTCGTATAAATACAAATACAGTCCCTTAAATTATCAGAAAGTTAGTCTTGAGTAGTTGCTGTGATTATTTATTATGTTTTTCTTAAATTCTATTGTGTGGATTAATATTTGGTTATTGGGTATCTTTAAGTAGGTTTAGGACAACACTTCTAAATGGTCATTTTTTGACCTTGTGCATACAGATTTGATAGCTTTCATCTCACTATCTAGAAGCTAGAAGAAGAGCTATAAACAATTAAGTCATATACAAAGACAACAAAAAAATCGCCCAAATCCAATGTACCATTTAAGATCTGTGACTACTGATACTACTCCCAATCATACTATTGATAAAATGACTACTCATATAAACATAAATACAATTACAGTCCCTCCAATTGCCAGAAAGTCTTTAGTGCCTGTTGTGATTGTTTAATACGTTTCCCTTAAATTCTATTTTGTGGATAAATACATGGTTATTGGGGCATTTTTAAGAAGGTTTCGACAACACTTTTTAAATAATCTTTTTTTGACCCATAAGCATAACAGATCCCACAACATATTGTACAGTAAAAAACCCGGAACAATAGATACAAACAAATAAATCACATATAAAAACAACTAAAAATATTGTCAAACTCCCAGATAGACCATTTGAGATCTATGACTACTAATGCTATCCACCAACTATTGATGAAATGACTACTCATATAAACACAAATACAGTCCCTTCCATCATCAGAAAGTCTAGAGTGGTTGTTGTGATTGTTTATTATGTTTTTCTTAGATTCTATCGTGTAGATTAATATTTGGTTATTGGGTATCTTTAAGTAGGTTTTGGGCAACACTTCTAAATGATCATTTCTTGACCCCTGTGCAAACAGATTCGATAGCATTCATCTCACTATCTAGAAGCTAGAAGAAGACTACAGATACTACTCCCAATCATACTATTGATAAAATGACTACTCATATAAACATAAATACAATTACAGTCCCTCCAATTGCCAAAAAGTCTGAGTGTTTGCTGTGATTGTTTAATATGTTTCTCTTAAATTATATCTTGTGGATTAAGACATGGTTATTGGGGCGTCTTTAAGAAGGTTTCGGCAATACTTTTTAAATAACCCTTTTTTTACCTATATGCGTAACAGATCCGAGAGCATATTTTAAAATCAAAAACCGAAAAACAATAGTTACAAACAAATAAGTCACATACAAAAACAATATAGACCCTTTAAGATTTATGCCTACTAATGCTATCCACCATAATACTATTGATGAAATGACTATCCATATAAACACAAAAACAGTCCCTCCAATTGCCAGAAAGTCTTGAGTGGTTGCACTGATTGCTTACCACGTTTCCCATAAATTCCATCTTGTCCTTGTGGTCGATTCTCAGGATTAAATACCAAAATCTCTTCAAAACCGATTCACAATTACCCTGCATATGATAGTACGGAGCTTCACTTCAATTTGGACAAATTTATGAAGGGAAAAAAAAAGGTGTGTGCGATTAAGGACTGCACAAAAGAATCATGACAGCCGGACTTTGAAATTCATTAGTCTGAGCAGGAGATCACATGGGCTGCCCCGCCTACTTTTTTGTCTCATAGAAAAAGAATTAGTTATCAATGTGGCCAAGAAAACCGTACATACATGTATCGCTGTGCCACTCTCTCTCTCTCTCTCTGCCTCGTCCTTCACATTTGCATTCGGCTTCTACGTATTTTTAGAATAGCCAATGGCCCCACCCAGCCTCATGTAAGTTTGAATTATCGTTTGGCATTATGTCAATTATTCCTTCTGAAACTACTGTAACACTTTTGGAGCTTTGTGAGGGACTAGGCGAACAGAGGGCGTGACTGTTTTTATTCTGTCATTGTTTTTGTTTTTGGTCTCATTGGGTGGGCAATTAATACGCCTGTTATTGTTTTAGGGTGGGGTCATGTGAGTATTCAAACTATTTGTACATATTTCATTTTATGTTAGATTTGAATTTGTGACTTCTCTTTCAAGAGCACAAGTTCTCTACCACTAGACCAACTCAAGGTCTACATAGAGGAAGGGTTGATAAGAATTTGATCTTTGGTCATAGGGGAAGGGGCTCAATTACTGCCCATATTCCAATAATCTTTCATTAGAACATGCTAATTAAAAGTGCACTAAAAAATATTTCTTCTAGACCAATAGACGTCCATTTGTATAGCCAATAATTGAGAGGGAAGTAACTAATTAGAGGAATGTGCAACTTTGTTGGTACCCATAGCACATGATTAGTGCGTGCATAAGTGTTGGAGCAGTTGTGCAATTTTTTTGGTGGTAAAAGTGAACGGTTAATGGGGGCAAAGAAATATGTATAATGTATCGGTTGTTTACGATAGGCATTGTGCGTCTTTATATCTTAGAATTTGATATTTGATCATAGGGGAAGGGGCTCACTTACCACCCATGTTCTAATAACCTTTCGTTAGAACATGCTAATTAATTTGCCAACTAAAAAGTCATCAACTGGACCAATAGTTGTCCATTTGTATACCCAATAGTTGAGAGAAAAGTTACTAATTAGAGGAATTGTGCAACTTTGTTAGTACCCAAAGCACACGATTAGTAGGCCATTTGTGCATAAGCATTGGAGCAGTTGTTTTAATTTTGTGGTGTTCAAAGTAAACGGTTAACGGGGCAAAGAAATATGTAAGTAGTTTGTCCATTGAGTACAAAGTATCAGTTATTTATGATAGGCATTGTGTGTCTTTATATCTAGGAATTTGATCTTTGGTCATAGGGGAAGGGGCTGAAATACCGCCCATGTTCCAATAACCTTTCATTAGAACACGCTAATTAAAAGTCCACTTAAAAATCATCTACATGACCAATAGTTGTTCGTTTGTTACCCAATAGTTGAGAGAAAAATACTAATTAGAGGAATTGTGCAGCTTTGTTGGCACCCATAACACACAATTAGTGGATCATTTGTGCATAATCTTTGGATTAGTTGGACACATTTTGTGGTAGTCAAAGTGAATAGTTAACTCGGCTATAGAGAATATGTATTGGATGTCACCTAGAAATGACCACTTTTTTATCCTTGCGCACATAATGAATCCTCTCACATTGATTGTATCTACCTAGAAGTTGAAACAATAAATATAAGCTCTAAGTGACATATGAGGAAAACAAAAAACCAAAAAAAGAAGTTAAAATCAAAATAAAATGTCATTTAGGAGCTTAATGTGCACAAAGTTAGCTATAACGGCTTGTTGTAACTATTTTTATTTGGAGAGATTTTGAAGAGATGACAACTAATTAAAATGTCAAGGTAGCCTTTGCCGTTGTTTTGCAGATTGTCAAAGTTAGGACTTGTGAAATAGCGATACTTCACTATATCACAAATAGTGTATTGAGGAATTTATAAAATAGCGACCTGACAATATTTTGCAAAGGGGAAGTTTGAAGGCCATAGTACTGCGATGCTTTCTTCGCTATGTCATATCATGTGGTTCTAGGGTGGTGCGAAATGGTGGCATGTGTCAGTGTTGATTGGATGGGAGGATTGTCATTTGGATATCGCAGAGGGGCTGGATGTAAGATCTGCAATTAAGGATATTAATGAGGCTTATCAATGGTTATGAATCATTCACCAGTACATAATCTGAGCTAAGATTTTTTTATTAGACGTCAAGAAGGGCAATTGCTACGAGAGATGAGTTGTAATTCATCAACATTTATTATTCTTGCTTTTCCGAGGCAAGCCAACTTATGTGAAACATTCTTTCAAAACTTAATATGGCTGCCAAGTTGGTGACTAATCTCTTTATAAGATGTTCTCGACAGTGAATTTGTACAACACTGAGGATTTTCTGATTTATAATGGGTCTCCCTATAGTCGAGGGATCATCAAATGAGAATCCACACCCTATTCTTTAGCGAAGCCTAGATTTCGATGAGGAAGACCAGATTGATATCTTGAGCAATCTAATGAATGTTGCTCGGGACCTTTCCACTAGTCACTTTGGGTATCAAATGACATTTTTGAGCTGGATTTGGAGTCGGACAAGGCGGAGTTGCATGCTATTTTTGAGGAGCGTGACTTCGACCATGAGCAGTTCCAAGAGGAAATGAACCGATTGCTTGCTAAAATTTGCATCAACTGATCACCACCTTTTGAAGGTCATTATGAAATGGTCTTTTTCTTTTTGATGATATTTAACGACCAAGAATCCGTAGGGTTTTCTTTTGTAACCATCTTTGTAATTACGATTATATTTTTGAAATGTCATGGGAATGTAAATGGTTGGAAGCTTGTCACTTACCCCGCCTACACAGGGGAAACCACAACCGTATTATAAATAGGGTTAGGAAGAAAAGAAAGGGACATGAAAGAAAAAACTTGCTGAATATAAGGTATATGAGATGTAAAGGTGGTTGTTGATAACATGATAGAATTTTATGTTTTTTATTACGGTAACTACAGGTTTTGAAGGGATCTCAAAACCCTTTAACAAAGCTAAAAAGATAGACAAATCAAACACAAAACGAAAACACTCTGTCAAAACATTTGACAGAAACCAAAAGGGCGAAACCCCAAATTACATAGTGAAGAGCATGAACAAAAAATAGGGACACCCAAAACAGAAAAACTACCAGCAAAACGGGCACAAAAAATCTTCCAACACCAAAATCAGTCTAGCATGATATCATTTTATGTTATCAGAGTGTTATGGGTTCCTTTTTCTATGAGTAATGTCCTTTATGATATTTGAAATTCATTTTCAAAAACTAATTTCAATTCTTGCGTTAATTATCACTCTGTTTATTTGGTTTTATGTCCAAATGAGGATGTACATTGAAGTGTTGTCATGTATCTCCTCATCTATCTGGTTTCCTAAAATGGGAATTAAATTCAGTTAGACTAAAATCCTAAATATAGAAGTGATAAATTGGCATTGATAGAATTAAGTAGGTGATGATACAACAATGGTGTCATCTCATAAAGTTGTACGTGAGTGCTCAGATAAAAAGGAAAATCCTTCCGACACAACAAGAATGGGACAAGTCATGGACAACCAACACAAAATAAAAACAAAGATTTTATTTTACTTAATGATGAAGTTTTAGGATTGAAAGATGTGTAGAATGGTATTAGGAATAAGACATAATTAAATTGTTAAATAGCTAGGGTATACCTACCCTGGTCTTGATAAGATCAAAAGAGGAGAGGAACCAGCCCTTCAGGGTTACTCTTGTTCATTGGCCAGGATTGTATGTTTGGTATTATAAATAATGTAAATTTGTGCTCTTTTCCAAACTACATTTTTGAGACCCAACACAGCTATCAGTACCCTTTCACTAGATTTAAAATAAATTTAAAATAGGTTTGATAAAAGTAAATTGTGTGCTTTCCTCATCTTGAAGATGGATCATAGAGTGTGATGAAAAATATTTAGAAAATAAAAATGTATTTTAGTTTTGTCATATACACTTATACACTCTAATATATTATGGAAATATCATTGTCTTTAATTAAATTTCTCTTGTCCCTCTTACCGACTAAATGTAAGAGACATTTTCATCAATTAAAATATCCTTATTTGAACTTATTGTTGATTTTACTTGTTTCATATAAATATAAGTTTACTCACTCTTTTTAGGATTGCCCATATTTTGTATGCATAGAGGAGAATAAACAACCTCTATATAAATATTTGAGTTATTTGAAATATTTAAAAAAAAAAATGTACCATACACTCTCTTATGTACACTTTAATACACTAATGACATGTCTTTCTCTTATCCATTTGCCAACTAAAGGGAGATTTTAATAAACAAAAATATCACTTTTCAAATTCATTCCCCAACTTTTCTTGTTTTATATAAATATAAGTTTACCCATTTTTTTTTATGGTTGTCAATATTTTGGGTTAATCCAACTCCATTAACGAGCAAAGAGATGAAGTGGGAATGTTTGGAGGAAGGGCGGATTAAGGTCAATTTTGATGGGGGCTTCAAAGGGGAACCTAGGTCACTTTGGTGCAGGTTCTCTGGCAAGAGATTTCAAGGGCAATATCATAGTGATTAGAGCAAAAAAATTGAAGGATGATTAGAGCAAAAAAATTGAAGGATGACACAAACAATATTGGTGAAGCTCAAGTGAAATTTGAAACAATTTTATAGACGAATTTTTTTTGGAGTCAAAGATATCCGCCTGGAGGGTGACATGGTGATTATTGTGAATGCTTTAATGCAAGGCAGGGCACTTACTTGGAACATTAATAAATTCATAAAATCTACATGTAAAGTATTAAACACATTTCAAGCTTTTAAGATCTCACACATGTACCACTCTGGAAATGATGTGGCATACATCTTGTCCAAGTGGGCAATGTAAACAAATGCTAATAATACTTTAGATTTTTGGGAGTGATATGATCTTTTTGAATGGTGTTAAGCCTAGAAAGTATGCCACCATCATGAAATCTACCATAATTATTTAGTAAGATTGGAGATGGATGGGACAAAGATCATTAATACTGGGATTTCATTCCCGAGCAACTCGACCTTAAAAAGGAATCACTATTATCATTTTTACTGAGTTTTCTAGAGCAATCACTTTAAATTTCGCAAGGGAAACCAGAATTATGGAGGAGAATTCTACTGTGTTAACGGTGAAGCAACAACTGAGTTTTTTGGGTTAGATAACAGACAAGCAATTGAAGTGTGTTTTTAAAATCCATGATTCAATGTTCTTACAAATATTGGATCTCATTATGAGAGAAGGGTTTATGAAGGCTGAGCATCGTTATGAAGTGAATGTTGATATTGCGTCAATGTTGATGGAGTTTAGAACTAAGACGAAAGTGGAGTGGGTAGTGATAGAATGCATTGATGATGAGTGGGTGTTTGGCTTGAAGGAAATACTGGCCTTGGTGATACCAGGGGAAGGTATTAAGGATGAAGGAGGTGAGTAGAGGGATGTAGGTGAAAGTTATCCCTCGGGGCTGAATGCCCTTTTCATGATGTTTTTGCTTTTTTTTTTTAATATAAATCTTTAATGTGCATGGCTCTCGGGTGCTTGTCTAGTTTATACTTCAACCCTTTTGTCAAAAATTTCAAAATGCTTATAGTAAGGTTGTTTAATGCTCATATAATATAGGGGGAAGGTATAGTTTTGATGGTTGTCTATTTGTTAATGGTGTTGCTAGGGACATGGTAGTTTTGGTAGGATGGCGAGATAACAATTTTGATAGAAAAGCTTTTATCTATTTGTAAAGCTCTATATTATATTAATAAAACATAAGTTATTTTCATTAATCAAAAACAATATTTTGTGTGTAGAGGAGAATAAACACCATCTATATAAATAGTTAGAGAGTGATTAGAAATATTAATTTTATATATGTATTATCTTAAAAAGTTAGCACCAATTAATTGGATGTCTTTTAGGACTCTACTAGACCTTATTTTAGTGATTCCTAGATCCAAAGGTCTTTATGCTTGATTTCCTACTTCTTTCACGTTCTTTCCCTGAGACTATGCTCTCTGCACGAACCCCGTATTCACTTTGAAATTCCAGGACTAGGCCGACCCAAGTTGGCCTTGTCCTTGGGGGTTGGTTTTAAGTGGACTCCGGGCCCAATGTGGGGGTGTTTAATTTCTCGATCCTAGTGTGGTCGGCCTGGCATTTCTGAGTGTTGAAATGAGTATTAACGGACATTAAGGCCTCTCATTTTGACATCCACGAGTACATCACAATATTTATGCAAGCAATCTATATGCAAAATATCTTTCAAGTGCAAGCAATCAAGAATTCAAGTTGTGCAATTGAAGTGGTTGATTCAAGATTTGAAGGCAAGCATCCCATTGAAGATCTCCAAGTATCCAAGTCTTCTTCTATCCAAACAAAGGAAATCTTCTCTCCTTGATGCAAGTTTCTCTCCCATGGTGGCCTAGTGGAGGAATTCTCAGGTTGTTTAATGCTCGTATAGTATAGGGGGAAAGTATAGTTTTGATGGTGGTCTATTTGTTATGGTGTTGCTAGGGACATGGTAGTTTGGTAGGATGGCGAGATAGCCATTTTGATAGAAAAGCTTTTATCTATTTGTAAATCTCTATATTATATTAATAAAACATAATCTATTTTCACTAATCAAAAACAATATTTTGTGTAGAGGAGAATAAACACCATCTATATAAATAGTTAGAGAGTGATTAGAAATGTTAATTTTATATAAGTATTGTTCTTAAAAGTTAGCACCCATTAATTGGATGTCTTTTAGGACCTACTAGACCCCATTTTAGTTATTCCTAGATCTGAAGGTCTTTATACTTGATTTTCGGCTTCTTTCATGTTCTTTCCCCAAGACTTTGCACACTGCCTGAACCCTGGGTTCACTTTGAAATTAACCCTTATAGGACTAGGTCGAGCCAAGTCGGCCTTGTCCTTGGGGGTTAGTTTTAAGTGGGCTCCAGGCCCAGTGCGGGGGTGTTTTATTTTTTGATTCCAGTGTGGTCGGCCTGGTATTTTTGAGTCCCAAAATGAGTATAAAAGGACGTCAAGGCTTATCATTTTGACATCCATGAGTACATCACAATATTTATGCAAGCAATCTATATGCAAAATATCTTTCAAGTGCAAGCAATCAAGAATTCAAGTTGTGCAATTGAAGTTGTGGATTCAAGATTTGAAGGCAAGCATCCCACTGAAGATATCCAAGTCTCTAAGTCTTCTTCTATTATAGCAAAGGAAATATTCTCTCCTTGATGCAAGTTTCTCTCCCATGGTGGCCTAGTGGAGGAATTCTCAAGCAAGCAAGAAGATCCATTCCTCTTCTCCATTCATCATTTCAAGCATACACTCATTGAAGATCTAGGATTGACAAGTGTAGATCCATTGCATTTGTGAAGGCATCCTTGATTTGACAACATCTTCCAAGCATACAAACATCCTTGTGGAGTTGACTGATTTCTACAACCATCCATGAGGGTTTTCCATGCAAGGTAAATCTAACATTTATCTTGTTTATGAAATTTCCTTATTTCATTTAAAGGTTGATTCCTATACATGAAGTTTGTTCCTCCTCTCCTAGCTTTCAAGGTGAGTTAATTATTATTCTTTTCATCTTACATTTCCTTTTATACATCATAACTAATATCATATCTTGTTAGTAATCATTTTATTTATCATAATTTTCATTCCTTTCATAGTCCTACATATCATATACATCTTAACAATAAAGGAATTTATCTTCATACTCCATCTTCAAATCTAGACCTAGCATTAGCATCCCTTCATCATTTTGGGCTTTTCTAATTTGATTTGGGTTTGAGGGTGAAGTCTTTGGAGGTATTCCTAATTTAACATAGGATATCACACATCATCCCCAACATTTGATTTGGTGATCCCTCTTCCTACCCCATCCTAGTGGGTTCACCATTTTTTATGTTACATTTTGGTGAACCCGACGTAGTTAATATACATCCTGATTTTGGTGTTATATTCCCCTTCTTTGCATTTAGATATCTTTCATATGCATGTTAGTTAGATCATATCTTTCTTTGTAATATTTTTTTAATCAAAAATTACATTACATCATAGTTACATGCTTGAATTTGATAGTTAAATTTGCTTGGATTGCATATTTATTTCAAATTGTATTTCATTTCTCGTTCCTTTCATTCCCTTGTGCATGAGCTTCGTCACTTTGATTCCAGCCTATAGTATTCTGGTTAGAAGAAGCATTAGACTTATGGGTTCCTTTGATCTTGAACCCTCCTTTCCTAGGAATCTTGATGAGACAAACATGCATCTTAGTGATCCCAATCCTTTCATGGAGAATAAATCTTATCATTCTTCAAATGATGAAGAATGAGTATTAATATTTCCTCCTACTCAATTCAAAAACTTCTCAATGAATTTGAGAAGTTTTAACATTGGCTAGGTCAAGAAAACAATAATCTTGAAGCTCTTTCCATTGTAGAAATCTCAAGGAAACTTATTCACAGTGATGAACATGGTGTTAACTTATTGTGTAGCACTTCTCACCTTATTATTTCCAAAATCAAACCCATTATGGATTGTGCTCAATAATTAGGCTATACTCCACCTACTACAAGTATTGAGACCTCTTTTCCTATCTCTACTTCCATTCCTAGTGTGTCTACTTATGCTCCACCAGTCATAATTCCAATCCTACACATGTGAGTCTTCCTAATCCTATTCTTCGTTATATCCCTTCAAGTGTGCCATGTGTTTCATTTCTATAATCCATGCCCATTTACCATAGTGTTCCCTTTTCATACTCAACCATTCCTTAAATTTCCAACAATGTTCCTAACATTTCTTATGTTTCTTCTCCTACCATTATTTCTACCGATTCTATCATTAATACCTTGGATCAAACTGTGTCTTCTTTGCAATAACAAATAGCTTCCATGACTCAATCCAACTTCAACATTCCTACTTGTGATATTTCTAGTCCCTTGTCTATGGATATAATCTGTGTTGTTATCCCACAATATATGTAGATTCCTCATCTTGACACTTATAATGGTAAGGGTGATCTTGTGACTCGTGTTAAAAATTTCCAAACCTTGTGTAGTGATTTCTCTCATGACCATAGGTTCATGACAAAGTTGTTTAGTAGAACCTTTCAAGACAAAGCCTTTCAATGGTATTGTTCCTTGCCTCCTTATTCAATTGATTCCTTCTGAAAACTTACTAATGCTTTCATTGAAAATTTTCAAAACAACATTGGTCTTAAGATATCCATAACTTATTAATGCATTGTAAACAAGGTGTTAAAGAAAAAGTTAGTGATTTCATTGGTAAATTTAAGCATTTGCATGCTCATATTTCTTAACCTGTGCTTGATATTGATATGCAACGTATTTTTATTGCTAACTTACAATGTAACATTGGAGATAAGATACTTCTTCTAAATTCTCTTCATTTTCACAATTGTGTGCTATGCTTCATAATTATCAACTACAAGTGAGTCATTTTGAGAGCACCACTCCAATGACTCATGTTCCTATTGATAAGAGTGATACCGCGTCCAATTTCAACAAGTTTCAAAAATCAAACAACTACATCAAAATCAAAAAATTATCTGACATTGTTGATGAACAAGTGGTAGTAGCATCCAAAGGTGTGGCTCCTTTTTCATCTATTTTTAAACCTTCTCATAATTATACTCAGCTTTCTGAATCTTTTCATAATGTGATGTTGAATTTAATTAATGCTAATGTGTTAACACTTCCTCTTATCAAACCAATTGAGACTTATAAACCTCAATCTAAATACTTTGATCCCAAATATTTTGGACAATACCACCATCAGCCTAGTCATGATACTGAAAAGTGTTTCCGCATGAAGAGTGTTATCCAAGATCTTATTAATTCTAAGAATATATCTATTTATGGTGACCATGATTAAGGAAACAAATATGTGGCACCTCCAAACCAAAACTTGCAAATCTACACCAATCCTTTTCCATCTCATTCAACCAATACCATTTATCAACCTTCTTCTTCCCAACGCATTGACTATGATGACAGAGTTATTGAAGCAAATCATGTTGTTAATTGAGTTGATCAAGTCAAACCTAAACCTTTATCTCAGCCTTGCATTAACTTTGACCCTATTGAGACAATTAAAGCACCTGATGCTCCTCTCTATATTTTCGTGAAGGTTAATGTCATTCCTACTTGTGGTGCCTTTGTTGATCCTACTTGCATGACAAATTTGATAGCTGGAGAACATCTTCACAATAAACAATTGTAAAAAGACTTTTATGACAAATCTGATGTTAGGATTCAAAATTTTAATAGTTTCCTTTATCCTTCCCATGGTTCCATTTCATTCCCTATTGAAGTTGGTGGTAAAACCTTAGATGTTACATTCATTGTCATTCCAACTTCTAATCAATTTTAAGTCAAACTTGGTCTTCCTTGGCTTACCTCCATGCATGGCATGGCTTCGCCTATTCATAAATGTGTTAAATTTCCTCATAAAGGATAAATCATGACCGTTAACCATAGCCTTTATCAACCTTTTGTACCTTGCAACTTAGTTGACCTTGATTTCTTCTGGCCTTCTATGCCTCAACCAACTCAAACATGTCCTGACCATCTCTTTAGATCATACCAAGCCTACAAGGTTCAAAATATTTGTGAACTTAGAAAACCTAAGGATGTTCCATATCTTTTCCCTAGACGTGGACTTCTTTGTACACCACTTATACCACCTCTTCCTATTTCTTATACCTCTCAACCTATCTCTGAACCTAGTGTGGTTCCTTCAATTCTTCCTCATAAAGAATAAAAGGACACGATGTTGATTAATCCTATCCCAACTCAAATTTCTAGCAAGACCAAATGTAACTGTCATGCGCGTGATCGTCACCGCAAACGTATTGCTATAGCTTGTCAATGTGCTTCTCAAAATGTTGTTTCACCTCATACGCCTCCTCATGCTTCACTTCCCTTTGACCAACACATGTATGAGTCCATGGAGGAAGTGAATTTAAACAAAATTAAAAAGAACGAACATGACAATGCTATTCGTATCTTGGATTCTATTGCAATTAATCTAGATGAAGATTATACTCTTGATGATGATGTTCTTGATTAGTGCAAGCACAAAGTTGAGTGCCAATTCTGCGGAAGTCTGCGGCCAAAAAAATTTGGCAAATAAAAACGGGCACCCATTTTGGTTCGGGTGCCCGTGGCAAAATGGGCACCCGTTTTTTAAGAAACGGGTGCCCGTTTTTTACAACTATTTAAAATTTGTTTTAAACCGTTTTGCAAATCATTTTCACAATTTGCAAAATGTGATTACATTTTTCTCTGGACGGGTATCCATTTTTGAGAGCTACCACTGACCCCCCTGCTGCCATTTTTCCTACTACAGGTACGTATTATTGTTTTTTTTTTTTTTTTTATTAAAAATATTTTTTATTGTTGTTTTTAATTAGTTTAATGTTAAAAAATGTACATTGTGTTTAATGTTTACAGTTTTTTTAAATAGTATTAAAATAAATTGTTATATAAAGTTTTAAATTTTAATTTGTAAATTATTTTAGAAAACTTATTTTTAATCCTAGGTAGAAAACTAAAACCTAAACCGAACGACAACTGAAACAAGAAACCCTAGGTAGAAAACTAAAACCTAAACCTAACGACAACTGAAACAAGAAACCCTAGGTAGAAAAATAAAACCTAAACACAACTGAAACAAGATTGTAAACCCTAGGT
>MU227330.1:1121520-1138970 GCA_018584345.1 Thuja plicata | reverse complement strand
ATAGAGAATGACACAATGATTTACCTTGGGGAAAACCTTTCGGTAAAAAACCCCAGCACTCCAAAACCTGCACAATGTATTATCTTCAACACAACGGTTACAACACACTTGCAATGAAAGTTCTTTTAGGAGACAATCGACACACACAGACAAATCTAGTAGCACCAGATTATACCAACAATACACTCATTTCATATCATTTCCTGTAACCCTAAAAAACACTTATATCATGCACTTTCCTTTTTAGGGCAACTTCCAAGGATAGCCGTATTAGGGTTTTACCATTCTCTGAGAAAATAGGAACCCTAAAAAAATTTAAGAAGGAAGAGTGTAAAGTACTCAACTTTATCAGTTGCCACATATCTTGCATGTCTTCACCTGTCATTGAAATCTCCTAGAAATAGCTCTTACGTGTCATAGGAATCTGTCATAACTGTTTCAGCCATGATCTCCTTACACACAATTCAAGATGCCGACACATCAATTGGAGTGACACATCGACATGCCAACTAGACATGTACACTCACACTTAATTACATTATTTGCAAGAAAATACATTTTACAAAACAAATAATAAGAATAGGAATTATCCAAGGTTGAGACACCTTATTCCTAACAAAAATAAAATTGATAAGTAAAGTAGATATATGTGCTCTTTTCATCAACCCTAAATTGATTCAAAGAGGTTTCCTATACATTGGTGTAATCATGTCGGGCTCAAAAATAATTTTTGGGATAAGTCGTATATGGTCTTTGACCAACCACCTTGTAGCAATTATGAGGTTCCATTGTATTGTTTAAGGAAATTATATTGTGAGTTTATCCTCGGTAAGTAGTCGAACTACTTTGACATGAGGGAGTTTTAGGGTATAGGTAGAGGCTCTACCCAGGATAAACTAGGGACTCAGAGAGTGGTAGACCCCCAATATCACATATCTCTAGTTGTTAAACCCAGGGTACATGTCATGATCCCATTATCCCTAAAGGAGTCTATGGAGTTATAGACTTTTCAGGAAGCTACATCATTTACTAATGTCACCATTCAATGTGGCACATAATTAGTGGAGCCTATTGGACCACATGATGATCCAAAACATGTACCATCTATCTCATCATGAGCAGTTGCACCACCTCGCTCCAGTAATCCCATCTATCATATGTATCCCAATTGTTAGCGTATATGTTCTGGGGCAGATATCGGTGACCATGAGGATGGTTCAACATCCCATTCATGTCAGCATTGCAAGAGTAGATATATGGTTGCCACTATAGAGGATATGACCCTCACGGATGACCTGATTAATATGGTTTTTTCCAATGGAGAGCAAGTATTGGTGTGTTGATTTGTATTTATAAAATTTTATTTATTAATCACTTAAAACTTATAAATGTAAATAATTTTTTATTTATAGAATAATTTAAACCGATACATGAACAATACACATTTCAGGATAGAGCAGTTGTTGCTAGTACACCATATCATATTCCTTCTGTTAGGAATAACAGTCCACAAGACAACTGAGAGGGGGTTGAATAAATTGTGATATAGATTATTAAACTTTAAACTTTATAAACCAAAACTCCAAATGCAAATGATAAGACAGTAAATGCCAACACCATAACACAATATTTTTTGTCAGGGAAACCCTGTTAAAGGTAAAACCTTGATGGGAATTAACACCCACAAATAATGTACTAAGAGTATAGTATCCCTTTAAAAGATTTAGCCCTGTTAGGAGCTTGTTACAACATTACAGTACATAGTCCATGTTAGGAGACAGACCTTGATAGGAGTCAAGAGAAATAGTAGGCTCACTGCCAAGGCACACTGCCCAAAGCAGGTTAAAGCCACCCTCAAGGATTCACAATCCAAACAAGTGTATATAGCAAATACACAATCCAGTGAACTTTCTGATAGCAACTATCTTTGCTTGGTCAGTTCCAATGAAGTACTTTTCTCATGAACTCTGCTCTATATTCACCAGTCAAACAAGCCTCGCAGCTTTCACTACTTTTCCTTTTCAATATTTGTCACATATTTTCAAAATAAAAGATCATATATATTCCCTCTTATAATAATTCATTAGGCCAGCCAATTAAGCTTTCCTAATATACAAATAATTACTCAGGTCGGCCAATTAAGGCTTTCCTATGCACAAATAATTATATAACCCCTTGCTAAGATACAAACAGTACCTATAACAAGTAAACATCAAATGTAATCCATCACTTATACTTCCAGATCCACAATCCATGCTCACAATTCATTTTACATGCTACATGTCTGAAGTCGGCCACCAAATAGGTCTTCTTAATAATACACGCCACAGCTGACATCACCAGTCATCAAACAATAATAGAACTCAACCCATTATCCCAATATATGTCGGTTGTCCAGAAATAAGCTCGCTTCATCTAAAATATCTTTACCAGAAAGATATACCCAAAACACAAAGACCTGTTCTGTCCAAAATCACAGTTACAGTCCAGAAACCAGTCTTCACCAAATCAACTGTAACATCTGCAATATACAACATAAATCCAAGCGACCTTAGGAATAAGGTCAACACACATCCTTCTACATAAATCCAAATTTGATCAAGTAACCAGTCTGTCCTCTCCACAGAAATATTTATTGACATTAATGACAAAACATGAATATCAACAGCATGATCAATATCCAAAACTGATATCATCCAACAATCTCCCCCTTTGGCATTGATGGAAACATATGGTAAAATCTATAATCATCAACCCAAAAGTACTCTCTCTCAATACAATATTCTCAATATCCTCAACACAAATCTCTCAAAATAGTAGGGATTTTCACATAGATTCCTTCCCCCTTTGGCAGCAATGGAAAAGAGTGCCATAACTCATATGTAGTCTTCTATAAGGTGTAGATTTTTCAAATCTTCACGTCCATCAACCAGGTGTAAGATCACCCAAATGTACTCCATAGTATTCTCCTATGATCACTCCCCCTGAGGAGTAGATCAATACATCAAGTCCAGAGAATGATATAGCTCTAAGATCCACTAGAGTGATGCATATTTGCATCATTTAATTACCACTGGGAGGGGCCACCACCCCAAGCATGCCTCTGAGATATTCAAAAGCATCTTTTGGAAAAGGTTTAGTAAATATATATGTTATATGTTCCTTTGTGGTGATATACTCCAGTTTAATCTCTTTATCTGCTACCTTCTCCCTCAAGAAATGATACTTAATAGAAATATGTTTATTCTTTCAATGCATTACATGATTCTTCAACATATTCACTGTGCTATTGTTATCACAGTGGATAACCACTGGTTCTACAAAAATTAATCCAATGTCTTTCAACATTTGTTTCATCCAAACAACTTGTGTACATTTTATCGCAGCATCAACATACTCTGATTCAGCAGTAGATTGAGCAATATAGTTTTGCTTCTTGCTCAACCAAGAAACCAATCTTTTTCCAAGGAAAAATGCACCACCACTTGTACTATTCATGCCATCCACATTACCTGCCCAATCAATATTAGTATAAGCCTGCAAAGTAAATTCTTTTGATTTTTCATACCACAATCCATATTCTATTGTCCCTTTCAAATATCTAAAAAATCTTTTTAGAGCAGCAAAATGTGTCTCTTTAGGATTTTCCTGATATCTAGCCATAATTCCAACTACATTGGTAAAATATGGTCTAGTGTGAGTTAGATATTGTAGACCTCCAATCATCAATCTGTACTTTGTCTGAACAACACTTTGAGTTTCATCATTACTAGTTAGTTTGTGTCCAGTCACCATAGGTGTCCCAACAGGTTTACAATCTTTCATTCCAAAAAAATTCAACATTTCCTTAAGATACTTGGTCTGAGATATAAAAATGTCATTCTTACTCTGATTAATTTGCAAACCAAGAAAAAATTTCATCTCACCAATCATTGACATCTTTAATTCATTTTCCATTTCTTTAGCAAACTTCTTACTCATCTTATCATTGCCTCCAAAAATGATATCATCAACAAAAACTTCTACAATTAAGATTCCATCTTCATTAGTTCTCAAATATAAATTACTATCTGCATTACCTTTTCTAAAACCAAGACGAAGTAGATATTTGTCCAGTCTTGCATACCATGCTCTTGGTGCCTTTTTTAGTCCATACAATTCCTTCTTCAATCTGCAAACCATGTTTTCATCATATTTCAAAGGAAAACCATCATGTTGCTCAATGTAAACTTCTTCTTCTAGATCACCATTCAAGAATATTGAATTCACATCCATCTAATAAACCTTAAAGTCTTTATGTGCATCATAAGTAAGAAATAATCTCATAGCTTCCAATCTAGCCATAGGAGCAAATATTTCTTCATATTCTATGCCTTCTTGTTGTGAATAGCCTTTACATACCATTCTTGCCTTGTTTCTTACCATTGTTCCTTCCTCATCCATCTTATTTCTAAAAACCCATTTGGTACCAATCACATTTTTGTTCTTAGGTCTTGGAACCAATTCCCAAGTATTGTTTTTTTTTATCTGTTCAAGTTCTTCTTCCATAGCTTTAGTCTAAGATTCATCTCTACATGCTTCATCAGTAGTCTTTGGTTCAACTTGAGAAATCAAACAGATCTCATCTCTAGCTCTAGATCTAGTCATCATACCTTTAATTACATCACCAATAATTTTATCTTCAGGATGGTTCTTCTTAACATACCTTGGTGTCTTCAGCGTCTCAGTAGCTTCAGTCTGTTCATCTTCAATCTCATTGTCAATCATCAAAGATTCTTTAGGTTCAACAGTAACCTCTTTCATTTATGTAATCTGACCACAATCATACATCCTTTCCTGAATCTGAAACTTTTCATCTATCCTCACATTGGCGCTTTCAATTAGCTTTCTCAATATCAGATTGAAACATTTAAATGCTTTACTCTTAGTAGAATAACCAAGAAAGATTCCTTCATCACTTCTAGCATCAAACTTGTCTATCTCATCATCTCTCTTGATATAACATTTATTACCAAATATTCTGAAATATTTATAGTAGGTGTATGATCATACCATAATTCATAAGGAGTCCTACTTGTACCTTCTTTGATCTTAATTCTATTTAGGGTGTACACAAAAGTCCCAATTGCTTCTCTCTAGTGAACATGTGACACATTTCCTTCCAGCAACATAGTCCTTGCAGCATCTAATATAGTTTTGTTTCTTTGCTCTGCTTTCTCATTTTGTTGTGGAGTTCTAGGGGCTAATGTTTGTCTGTATATTCCATGCTCTTCACAGTATGTATTAAATAGCTCTGATGTAAAATATCCTCCTTTGTCTGATCTTAAACACTTTATCTTCAAACTAGATTCATTCTCAACTTTTGGTTTGAATAACTTGAATTCGTCAAATGCTTCATATTTCTCTCTTAAGTATGTAACCCACATCATTCTAGAAAATTCATCAACAAATAGTATAAAGTACCTTTCACCATAGTATGATCTTGTTTGTGTAGGACCACATAGATCTGTATGCACCAGATCCAACTTCCCTTTTGCTGAATCAGCTTTTCTTTTGAAGGTGATTCTAGTTTGCTTCCCCATAACACACTCTCTACACATAGTGTTAGATGGCTTTACAATTTTAGGTAGATCTCTTACTGCTTTTTTCATACTAGCCTTCACAATGTTATCAAAATTAACATGACAAAATCTTTTGTGGCATAACCAACTGTCATCAACCTTCGCAATAAAACAATAAGCTTCAGATGTGTTCAATTCAAATACATTACCTCTAGAATTAGTACCAGATGTGATCAAGTCTCCTAATTTACTTTCGATAGAGAATTTACCATCAATGAATTTTAATTAATAACCCTTGTGTACTAACTGTCCAACAATCAATAGATTATGCTTAAGTCCATCAACAAGTAATACATTGTCAATGTTAGTCTTTCCATCCAAAGAAATAGATCCAACTCCAATAATAAGCTTAGGAGTCTTATCACCAAATCTGACAAAACCACCATCATGTATTTTCAAACTCATAATTTTTTTTTATCTCCAGTCATATGATGTGAACAACCACTGTATATAACCCATTCATATTTATTTTCAACTCGATATACTAAGGCTTTTTCTTCATGCATAGGTTCATCATCCTTAATAGCAATAAATCTGATTTCATCATAGTCGCCACCATCATCATCAGATATACCCTCACTATCATAATAAAATTCCTTGTCTTTTGAATACTTAGACTTGAAAAAATTAGGTTTGTGCTTTGGAACTCTTGTAGGACATCTAGATGCAAAATGACCAATCTTGTTACATGAAAAACATTTCAAAGGTAATTTGCCTTCAAATTTTCCCTTACCTCTCTTTTCTCTTCTAGAAATCAGTGCCACAACTTCATCTAGATTTCTTTATTCTTCCTGTATCTGTTCCCATTCACTATCATAGGCTCCAAGTTCTTCCCTTAGGTCATTACTGTTGGTACTTGCATTTCCAGATAAGGTCTTTTTGTTCTTGTGCACGGTTGCCATGAATGCTAACTCAACTTTACGTAAATTGTCTCCCAGTTCTGCGGCCTCAAATGTAGTTAGCTTTCCAATCAACATCTCTCTGGTAAAGTTTGGTGTCAAAGGTATAATCTCCTCTATAGCTTGTACTTTGGTTCTATATGTAGGTGTCAAAGATCTAAGTATCTTCGCAATCACTTCTTCCTCACTATAAGTACCTCCAGAGTTTCTAATACCAGTAACCACTTCGGTAATTCTCTATCCATATGCCCTAATGTTCTCATCTTCTCTCATCTTCAGTGATTCCATCTTTGTCTTCCATTTTTGTAGCTTTGCTTGTTTCGTAAACTTATCTCCAATATATAGTGCTTCCAATCTTGTCCAGATCTCATGTGCAGAATCCAAGTACTTTACTTCAGTGAATTCTCCCTCTGAAAGTGCACTGATCAAAGATTCCCTTGCAACCATATTACATGAAAAATAAATTCTTATGATCTTTAGTAGCCTTCTCTAATTCATCCTCAGTCACTATATTTTCATTGTTATTTGTGATCATCTAGTGATCAATTCCTAGACATAGAAAATGTGTTCTCATCTTGTTCTGCCAACTGTCAAAGTTTTCAGGATCAAACTTTGGACTATCCTTCCGGTAGTAAGTCATCTTCAGGATCACCTCAAGTTATTAAACTTTCTCTCTAAGGACCACAAGCTTTGATACCATTTTTTAGGAATATCAGTCCACAAGACAACTGAGAGGGGGGTGAATCAGTTGTGATATAGATTATTAAACTTTAAAATTTATAAACCAAAACTGCAAATGCAAATGATAACACAGTAAAAGCCAACACCATAACACAATATTTATTGTCGAGAAAACCCTGTTAAAGGTAAAACCCCGGTGGGAATTAACACCCACAAATAATGTACTAAGAGTATAGTATCCATGTTAAAAGATTTAGCCATGTTAGGAGCTTGTTACAACATTACAGTACATAGTCCCTGTTAGGAGACAAACCCTGTTAGGAGTCAAGAGAAATAGTAGGCTCACTGCTAAGGCACACTTCCCAAAGAAGGTTAAAGCCACCCTCAAGGATTCACAATCCAAACAAGTGTATATAGAAAATACACAATCCAATGAACTGTCTGATAACAACTGTCTTTGCTTGGTCAGTTCCAATGAAGTACTCTTCTCATGAACTCTGCTCTACATTCAGCAGTCAAACAAGCATGATATCTTTCACTTCTTTTCCTCTTCAATATTTGTCACATATTTTCAAAAAAAAAGATCATATATATACCCTCTTACAATAATTCATTAGGTCGGATAATTAAGCTTTCCTAATATACAAATAATTAATCAGGTCGGCCAATTAAGGCTTTGCTATGTACAAATAATTATATAAACCCTTGCTAAGATACACACAGTACCTATAACAATTAAACATCAAATGTAATCCATCACTTATACTTCCAAATCCGCAATCCACGCTCACAATTCATTTTACACGCTACATGTCTGAAGTCGGCCACCAAATAGGTCTTCTTCAGAATACACGCCACAACTAACGTCACCAGTCATCAAACAAAAATCAAACTCAACCCATTATCCCAATATATGTTAGTTGTCCACCAGTAAGCTCTCTTCATCTGAAATATCTTCGCTAGAAGATATACCCGAAACACAGAGACCTGCTTTGTCCAGAATCACAGTTACAGTCCAAAAACCATTCTTCACCAAATCAACTGTAACATCCGCAATATTCAACATAAAGCCAAGCAACCTTAGGAATAAGGTCAACACACATCCTTCTAAATAAATCCAACTTTGATCATTTTGAATCATGCGTACAGTGTTCGTACACTTCTTCTAGTCAAGTAACCAATCTGTCCTCTCTACAAAAATATATGTTGACATCAGTGACAAAACATGAATATCAACAGCATGATCAGTACCCAAAACTGATATCATCCAACACCTTCCACTTCTATTACTCTTGTAGCTTCGACGTGGAAGATAAGTTGTTTAAAATATGTTAAAATAGAATAATACCTTGATCTAAAAAAAATTTTGATTATATATATACTAACTCTCTATTTCATATTTATTTGGTGTTTGATAGGGGTTTTCAATGGATCAAATTTCCTAGATTGATGATGTCACACTTTTTTCCATTGACTTTTGCCTAGAAAGCTATGCAGTATTGTATTTTGTATACCTCTTATTTACAATTCTTATTGAATTTATGCGGGTCATTTTAATTTAGATTTGTTAACTTATATTTAATATTATATATTGATATCTCTTATGTTAAGTTTGTTTCTCTTAGGGTACCCCACCCGTGTCCAGGACATCTCGTGGGTGAAAGGAATCATCGAGGACACCTAAACGTCAAAAGATATCCTTGCGGACACCTAAATGCCAATTTTAATTGACACAATTGTTTGAAAATATTAAATGATTTATTCAAGCACGATCGAGAATTTATTTGTTCAAATGTCTTATGATTAAACATGTACATGTAGATTGATAAAGTTTTTTTTGTCTTCTATTTGAAAAAACAATTGGGGTTTACAGAATTGATGAATGTACCTGATGTACCAGAGGTTCAAGAGAGGGTAGAGGTTTGTCTATTTATGGTTTTTAACAATCTAACTTGTTCAAGTTCATCTTCATTATCTTCTGATTCTGCATCAACTTCGTCTATGTAACATCTTCATCTTCACTTTCATCTTCTCTTCTTAGTTGAAACCCTCTTCTCAACTCCTCTTAGATTGCATTATTTTTCCTTTGAAATTCCTAAATCCCTCCTCTATGACTATAATATTTCTTATAATTTATCATACAGGAAATGGTCATAGTTGCTTCATCAGCGACGATCCCTCCAAGGAGTACAGTAGAACCATCTGAGGCTTTGGTACACATTTTTGCTAGATATACATTAAACATATATATTTAGATAGAAGTACATGCATTTTTAGTTTTTAGTGTTTTTCAACTACATATGTTATTAATTTGTATTAATTGCCTTTTTACTTGTTACAACCCCCTTCACGACATGTCACAGATTCTCTAACTTTCCATTTTTTTAGGAGTCCTGGTCATAGAAGAAGGGTTTCACCATCTTTAGAGAACACGTAAATAGTGAGAGAAACACATGAGGTAATCAACAATTTAATTGCAAAGGAATTATAGTTCAATATATAGCTATTTTAATGTTATTTTGACAACTGTAATCTATCTTTGACAAAAGTAATATAATTCAGCATTTGAATTATTGTTGTGTAACCATCTACAAAGCCCTGTACTACTTCGAAGAGGCTTGATTTAAATGATCCACCACAACCATAGGATTTGATAGAGACATATAGTGTTAGTTGTGGTCATTGAAGGACCAATACATGTATACATTTGATATTTTTATTGTATATCGACCTTGACATGACATGTGCCACATTTTTGTAAAACTTTTATTGACTTGACATTTATGCCATTTTTTGTATACATACATAATTATTGTACATTTTTATATATCTAAAAGTTGATATTCGATCCAATTTGTTAATTGTGTGCATGTCTTTGTAATAATATGACAATACTTGTATTCATTTCATTTCATTTCTATCACAAATTTTAGAAGGGAAATAAAAATTTCACAACCAAAGATGTTTATCTCACTTCACAACCTACAACCTATATGGGATATATTATTTTATGCCTAAAGACACCAATAGAGACAAATTCTTGAAGATTTCATAGTAAAATACATAAAATCATTCATCTATTGTATACAATCCAATGGTGTTGAGAGGGTAAAATTAAGAATTTGTATTGCTCAAGAGGTACTTCTAGAGTAGTACATAGTCTGAAAATGCTTTAAAAAGTGAAAATGCATTGCTACTTTTGTCACCTAGTGACTGATTTAGAGTTATAAAACAATCTTTCTGATAAAAAAACCTCATAAATTACAATATGTAACAGAAAGAAAGCAAGAACTCCGAGAAAAAGAAAGAACTAGCGTGCTATATGGAATTACAACAAAAAAATGAGAAATATTAGGAGATGATAAAGATCACTTAATGTATTTCCTTGACCTGGATTCCTTCATCTTTGATGCTCCTCTTGTTTTAACTGGTGGGAGTGCTCCTAAATCTACTCTTTGACCTCCTAGATACCTTCAAATGATGTCTCCACTCTCCTGAATTCTCTCTAAGTGTCAAACTAACTCACAAATCTCTTTAAATGTTTGCAAAACCTTCCCCTATACGCTTGGATGATCTGCTCATGCTGCCATATATACCTCCAAACTGACACTACAACATTTGGGGTTAAATTTTGACGCTAATTTGCGACAACACTACCATTTGTGTGTGATTTTTGTGTTTTTTTTTTCAAGTGCCCCTGATGTTGTCGTAATAGAAAGGGAACCGTTGTAATTTTGACACCCGCATGATTATAAAGAAAAAGAAAAGAAAAAGAAAGTCTCGTTTCAAATTTTTGTGATCACATATCGTTGTGCGTGAAGAGGGCCCTAACTGTGGAAGATTGGAATCTTGGTATATGCAGGCAGCCATGAATTGAGGTAGGAATTCAAGATTTGTCTTCTCATTAACTCAATTTCATTTTGATGGCATTTGTTGATTTAAAGGCACAATATGAATGTTAATACTGACATTGTTTACATCTTTGCATTTGGAATGCTTGATGACCCGCGAGCTTTGAGAGCTAGGGCATCGTTGCTATTACCTTCAAGGCATTGTGTAAAGTGTTTGATCTCTCTTTATTTTGATATTCACTATGTGGTACTCCCCATTTATGATCCATGAGGAAATGTCTTGATGGCTTGCGGGTTGCAAGCTAGGGCATCATGCATTGTTTATGAGCTCACTATTTAATACTGGCATTGTTTACATCTTTACATTTGGAATGCTTGATGACCCACGAGCTTGAGAGCTAGGGCATCATTGATATTACCTTCAAGGCATTGTGTGAAGTGTTTGATCTCTCTTTATTTGTTTTTTTGTTGATATTCACTATTTGGTACTCCCTGTTTATGATCATTTTATGAGGAAATGTCTTGATGGCTCGTGGGCTGCAAGCTAGGGAATCATGCATTGTTTATGAGCTCACTATTTAATACTGGCATTGTCTACATCTTTGCATTTGGAATGCTTGATGACCCGCAAGATTTGAGAGCTAGGGCATCATTGCTATTACCTTCAAGGCATTGTGTGAAGTGTTTGATCTCTCTTTATTTGTTTTGTTGTTGATATTCACTATGTGACACTCCTTGTTTATGATCATTTCATTAGGAAATGTCTTGATGGCTCGCGGGATGCAAGCTAGGGCATCATAAATTGTTTATGAGATCAATGTTTAATACTGGCATTGTTTACATCTTTACATTTGGAATGCTTGATGACTCGTGAGATTTGAGAGCTAGGGCACAATTGCTATTACCTTCAAGGCATTGTGTGAAGTGTTTGATCTCTCTTTATGTGTTTTGTTGTTGATATTCACTATGTGGTACTCCTCGTTTATGATTATTTCATGAGGAAATGTCTTGATGACTCGCGGGCTGTAAGCTAGGGCATCATGCATTGTTTATGAGCTCACTGTTTAATACTGGCATTGTTTACATCTTTACATTTGGAATGTTTGATGACCTAGGATCTTGAGAGCTAGGGCATCATTATTATTACCTTCAAGGCATTGTGTGAAGTGTTTGATCTCTCTTTATTTGTTTTGTTGTTGATATTCACTATGTGGTACTCCTCGTTTATGATCATTTCATGAGGAAATATCTTGATGGCTCACGGGTTGCAAGCTAGGGCATCATGCATTATTTATGAGCTCACTATTTAATACTGGCATTGTTTACATCTTTACATTTGGAATTCTTGATGACCCGCGAGCTTGAGATCTAGGGCATTGTTGCTATTACCTTCAAGGCATCATGTGAAGTGTTTGATCTCTCTTTATTTGTTTTGTTGTTGATATTCACTATGTGGTACCTAATCATAAGGCTCGTCGTGTTCTCTACAAACAAGGAACAGTCAAAACCAATAATGAAATATCACATTTTAACTACCATTCCCATAAAATGCACATCTACTCAATTCCCAATATTGACATGATAAAATATTTGAAACGATCCAATTTCAAAATTCCATATATATCTTCCATCATTCCACATCAAGATTTATCATAAAATACCCTAAATTCTACTTTTATCTCTTTTCCAAACATTCCCAAAAATTAGGGAATAGTTTTTCCACCTTTAAAATAGCTTGAAGCACACAAAAAATTCAAAGTTCAAATCTAAAAAATGTAAAGATATCTTTTTGATACCAATTTTACAATTTGCCCATTCATTCTAAATTTTGGCATGACAACATTACAAAATGTAATTCCATCACTATTTACTCAAATCTACTAATTTACCTATTGAAATTAATTTTTGTCAACTTAGGGAGTATATCAAACCCTCATTCAAACAATTTGCAAATATTCCCTGATTGACATGCCAAGGAGGTTGAAGACAAATCTAGGGGCCTAACTACTCTGGTAGGATCCATTGTAATCACACACATTCTCTATGCCCTATTTTTGATATCTATTTTTAAAAAAATCTAGTTATTTGCTTACACTTTTCTTTCGTAGCACTGTCTTTTTGTTTTAACATAGTTGGATGGGAAGAAAAACCTAGATAACACTAACTAGATAATTCTTCTTTTTCAGTAAAATAACAAACTAGAAAACAAAAACAATATTGTATCTATGTCTTTCCTAGAGAAAATAGGATTAATTGAGAACCTTAACCCACTTAGGTTCCTTCGACTCCTTGTCCGTGTATTTACAAGAAACATAACCATACTTGATACTCTCACAAATTTCTAATGAAAAATTTCATTCAATAGATGGATAGCCAATCAATGGTCTCGTTGACTACATTTCAACTTAAGGAAGTTGTTCCAAAAGGATTAACCAGTTGAAACTTGCATTGCATATGTTAAATGCATATGTAGTTGGTATTCTGCAAAGTAGACACTCTGCAAACACTTCAGAAAAAATAATTGTATAAATGTTTAGTGCATTCATCCAGATTGTTGGTGACCAAATAAAAATGCTTGCACAATTATATTAGAATGTTTATGTATAGGGTTCCATTTGGATGGCTTCCTCTTTTCTTTCTTTCCTATTAAATGCACATATATATGAAGTAAGCATGGTTAATAAGATTTTCTATTTGAAACAGATAAGCTCACCACATTTTCGTTGCTCCCATCATGACTGCTATCTCCCAGAAAGAAATTGCAAAATTTCAAACTATACAACTGTATGATGACTGCTTGTTCTGAATGGAATTTAATGCTACCAATAATATCCAAAAGAACATGTTCCATCCTTGAAAAGGTGGAAACGGTTAGCGTCCCTAACAATAATTTCTATCCTCACAATCTTGGATATGAAATTAGTGGCCCTATGGCAATCACCACACACATGAAGATTCTTTGTGATGCGAATGGGGGTCCCAGAGCTTGTGTTGATAAGCCCAAAATCAATAGCCTAATTCTCACTATGTATGGAGAGCATATGCTCCTTCATATCCTCCTCCACATCATGTAACACAAAATTTGTGTCAGGAACATACCCAACTTCCTTCATCTCCCCAGCCAAGTTCTCTAGAGCTGAGTAAATTTCCTCTGTTTGAGGATGTGATCTGTCCTCCGCAAGGAACGTGTGAACCTTCTTATCAACCTCAACGAAGCTACATACTGTAGTCTTTTTCAGTCCCTTATCTCTCATTATTGTTCTCAACATGTTTACATCAGCCCATCTACCAACTGTTGCATAGATATATGATAACAGTACATAATTTACATAATTTTCAGGCTCATTCTTGAAAAGGTGTCTTGCTGCATATTCTGCAATGTCAAGATCACAGTGAATTATGGTATACTTATATAACTGATTGAAATATACGATATTCCAAGTATACTATGAAGCATGGTAAAAACATAAATCTCATAAATCATGGTAAAAGAGGGCCCTAACTGTGGTAAAATGGGAAAGTTGCCACTTTGCACTACTCTTCTGTTGTGAAGCTTGAACTCGATTTGGAAGCTTGGAGCCTTATGAAGTTACGTATGATTATTTCCTCAGTTTGTGTTTGATTAGAGTTAATGTGAATATAACATATAGAAATCTATAATAGAAGTATTCATCTCTAAATGAATGATGTTTTGGGATTAAATTGGTGTGTTTGTATACTTTCTCCATTTTAAACTAACCTATGACTTCAAAGGAGGAATTATGAAATATAGTTGTAGGTAGTTATCTCTTCTATAATAATGGAGGAGTCAAAGGTAAGGATCAATGAGGTTGCTTCTATTAAATCATACATTAATACACTTACTATTTTTAATTTGAGCTCGGGAATCATGCAATGTTAATTTTGTCATTGCATGCTTGTTGCTGTTGTGCACCATATATTTTTTTATACACTATTTATTTCATTGAGACCGTGAGCTTGGCATTTGTAATGTATTTTATGTTATTGGATCAATGTATTTGCTATTATTGGATCATTGTATTTTTCCCACTCTTTAACATACCCAAAGAATTCATATAGCAATGTAGATGTACATATTCACTAGATAAAACTATCTTGCAACTTAACTATCACTGTATTGAATTGTTTATAATCTTGCATCATTATGTTGGCATACTTATTCATTATTTTCATTATTGTTACTTTGTTTTAGGTCTTCTCAATGGATAGAACATTTGGTATTGAATGTTGTCATTTGGAGTCCTTGGAATAATAGTGCTCCATATTATTTAATGTGCATGATGATGACATCAAACATGCTATTCTCTACCTTTTGAAACATAATATTGTTGGCTCGCATGTACACGATGGGGTGATCTATAAACTAGTATTTTGTACTCTCTTTGAAGTTATCGATTGGTTAGAATGGGTCTTGAAGGTGGTTAAGCATGTGGTTGTTTATGACAATTCAGAAAAAGTTGCGCAGGGGATTCAGACCAACAATCCAAACATTATCTCTAGCAGGCTTAGCTCAATTTTTGATAATAGAGCTGGCTTTGAATATAAAATGGTGGAGGCGTGGGAGGTGTTCAAGCTATCTTGCATTAATTATGACTACACTGCTTTGAGTATCTTCCATGGTTACAATGAAGATTTTTTCACTTGTGACAATAGGAATGTTATGATGGACTACTTCTTTGTAGTTGGCATTTTTGTCAACAAACTAGGTCATCTTTAGATCAAACGTAGACATGAAACTTAAATGTTTAACATAATGTCTAGAATAATCTTATTTGTAAATGTTTTTTTTGATACATACTCAGGGTTTAGATATCCATATATTCATCATCATTACAAAAACTTATCTAGCTAATGAACTTTATATCCTTATGCATTATGCTCTTGTGATTTTGCCTCTTTTTTTTGACACAATGAATGGTTATATCTCTCTCTTGAAGGGTGGGTTATTCATTACTACCATGTCATGTTGTATTTAGTTGTATGTAGCTCTAATTGTTTATTGTGTACTATGAAATCTTTAGCATATGTATCATGTGACTTATGTAAATCTGATTATGATTTAGTGAATTTTATAATAGAATGAAGTGAAAAGATGGTTTAGGTTTTTCTCCAATAGAACTTACGCTACTATTTCTATTTTGCAATGATTTTTTCTTTCAGGATCAAACAATGGAGCTTGCTATAAAATTTGTACTTAATTTGGTTGATACAATTTTTTGTTTGTAATGTCATGTTTGGATAATTATAGATTTATTCAGAGGCGCGGAGAAATTTGAGGCATTTCTTTTTAATGGGATTCTCTGCTTTTAGTTCCATGAATGGGTGCATCTCTTCTATCAAATTTACCCAAGACATACACCTATGCAACAATAATAAATATGTGTGGTAGTTTATCATATATCTTGTTCAAGCATTCAACATTTGTGCATATTAGCATTTAACATGTTCTAGAGGAATTTTAACACGGGTCTCCATTGAGAAAGCCTTGATATTTGCAAATGAGATCATGTCTTTTAGCCATAGATTCAGAGCATTTTAACAATGGTGACCTCTATGAAGGTTCACTTCTTACTACATCACATACTTAATGAATAACTATTAAATGAATGCATAAGAGTTGATTAGAGAAGATACATGCACAGGTGATGAACATGCAAATTTTCCTAAGCACTACTTGGAGCTTACCCAAGAACAAATGTACTATTGTGATAAAATCATCACAAGTCCATTTGTTGTTGGGTCATGCTCCAAGTAATTCTTGGTCAAATATGCATGTTTTTCACTTGTGCATATACCTTCTCTGATCAAATCATTTGGAGTTCGCTGAAAACAAAACTGTGTACTTCTACAGGACAGTCAACACAAAATTGAAGCATCAAACAAGACTTGATCAAGTTGCAGGTGGAACGTGCACTAAAATAGTAAGTAATGTAGAATAACAAAATAAGTAATCTGTAGTGGTTCACAATAACCCATCTCTCATGAGTGGTGTTCCATTCATTCTCATGAGAGATGGGTTCTTGTGAAATATCATTTGATAGAAGATGATTGTAGAATACTGAGATGATGAATGATGAAGAAGATTTGAAAATGTTTACCACAGCATTGTGTTTACCACAACACATTCCACCTACATCTGTTTCAAAGTTTATAAACAACCCAGAACAACATATGGTGTTAGAAGGCCCAGATGGACATAAATTCAATATACAATTACGGTCTTGTATAGATGAACTGGAATTGGAATTCCAGCAAGGCTGGGAAAAGTTTGTGCATCATTATGAACTGAAGATGGGGAATTTTCTAATGTTCAAATATTTGAACATTAGAAAATTCCCCATCTTCAGTTCATAATGATGCACAAACTTTTCCCAGCC
>MU227330.1:1101642-1112315 GCA_018584345.1 Thuja plicata | reverse complement strand
TTACCCGTCATGTATGATTCTTCTCCTATTCACCTTGTTATTTAGATTGCATCTGAATGGAAAGTACAATTGTATATGGAGCTGTAATTTCTGCTTGAATTCCATTTCATGATTAGTAGTTGCAGTCTAAGCAATTCTATTTGCTGTCTGTATATGATTATGCTTTTGTTCTCATTAGTAGAATATGCATTCTTAGAATAGATAGGTTTAGTTAGAAGGTAGTCTTTCTGATGATCTATAATCAGCATTCTATTGAAGGTTGTAGATTATCTCCACATTATCCTTGCCTGAATTGTTTGTGTCTACAAGAAATTTAGTTAAATCACACAAGAGATGACCTGGTGATCAGTATAAAGACAAATTCATTGAATATCATACACAATCAGGGAGCTGTACCTGTCAATTCAGAGGGCAGTGATAGATGATTTATACTGACCCATTTGTTGGTGACATCCTTTTGTTCTCTCACCTTGGGTGTTAAGAAGAGTCAAAGATTATAAATCTAACGGGAGGACAAACTGTTAACCAACACAGGGTGTCAATTTTACATATTTAAATGTTGTTAAAATTCTCAAAAATTAAATATATTATTGCTAACTAAAGTTTTCACTATCTTGACCTTCTCTTTTGGCATTTGTGCAGGTTGACTACTGTTTCCGTAGATCATCATCTGCGACCCTAATCAGGCATCTACGCATCTCAACATTTAATTTTAGGTATAAATTTGTAGTCATTTTTCTTAAACAGGTGTCTACGGTTCTATTATGTCATCTGCGCATATTCTTGTTTTGGCATCTATGCCTATAAACAGTCATTTACGAAGATTGTTGTCTGTGATCTGTAACTGTCGTCTACATGGTTTCATTAAAATCTGACATCTTTAGCCTTATTTTTTGGTCACTAATCTGTTTTGAGTGTTGCAATATCGATTTTTAAAGATTTGACATTTCAGAATACTAACAATTTTATGTTGTAGGACGCTAAGAAAGAGAAGCAAACAATCAAACTACTAATTCTTGTCCTTGTAGGTTGCCTTGGAAATTCAGCCAAACAAAGTGTCTTCATTAATCATTTTTATAGGCACACTAATAAGGGTTTATTCTTGATATTTTATTAAGTGATAGGGGAGTATGCTCTTGTCTTCTTAATACAATCAGAAACTTAGACTTATTCGATAAGGTACTTGAGAATAAGCTTTGGGAAAGAACAACTTTTCTATCGTGTCTTTGAGAAAACAACATTGGATAGGAGATTATGCTATTTTACCCTTGTGGGAGAATCATAATCTAGACTCCTCTTGTTTCTGATCCATGTTTTATAATTAATCCTTTAGATGGGCATGTCGGCTGAGGGAAAATCTTCCAGGAATGACCCACGTGAGATCGAGATGTAAGTCACACCACTTCAACTCACATTAATAAAATTTACTCTTTGTGGCCAAAGCTTCGGGAGTCAAATATCATTTGAGCTTATACTCAGCTCATGCCTAACACAAAGTACGGTCACGAGGTCTTAATCACATTTACGTGACTACTTGTGTTAAGGTGCTTTGTGGGGATATACGCCTTAATCGCACTTGGGCAGACGCAAATGACATAACAGAACGAAGATCCATACTAAGAAATGTTAATCTAGAATCCTACCTTGTTCACCTCTTAAATCTTGATAATGTTTGTGCAAGGAAGATAGCAACTTCCCCAAGATCACTCGTACATTCATGCCACCTTGAGTGTTTAGAGTTGGCTAATACGACATAATGACTAAAGCCATTGCGTGCTTGGTGATGACCATATTCTTATTAGCTTTTGTGTGTATGCCTACATTTACGGGCAAATATTTTCATGCTAAGCCAACTTCCTTAGGTAGGTTGTGTTTGAAGTACTTGTGGAACATTGATTGCATGAACATAAACGAAATCCTTATCAAATGAGTATGTCACAATTGCTTGTATCCCTCAAGTTTGCTTTGTCCCTTGTTGGATTATTTTCAAGGCACATGACTGCTATTTTCTGGTTTGAATGCTTTGAAATTGGTTCTTTCCATTGAACAAATTGACCAAAAATCAGATTGAATATCAAATTTTCCAAAATTCATCACAAAACTGCTATGATCCTAAATGGTCCTCTCTGCACTGGAACGGTCATCTATGCATATAACTGTCATCTGTGATAATCATTTGTCTGCATAGATCGACGTCTCCATATAAGAACGACCATCTCTGCTTGGAAACAGTGACCTCCAAAATTTGGCAAAACATCTAAAATTTGGTCTTTTTAGAAACCCTGAAATCATTTGTCCAGAAACATGCAAAATCAAAATCGACAGCATAGGACATGACTGATTCGAAAGAGCACAAGAAAGTCAAGAGTCCATTACCTCCTGTATACAAAGAACAAAAGAACGTGACTCGTGAAGCCAATAAATATTGACACATCATTGATTTCATCAAACAAGATATTCACGCGCGTGAGAAATACAACAAAGTCATCTACAACAACAAGATTGCAAATTTCATGACCAAGTACCATTTGAACTGCACCTTTGTCACCTTCAAACAAGATGACTAGCTGGCACATCGTAACATCTTTTTTTAGCCCTCTTCTTATTGCATTTTAGCTGCATCCTAGGACCATCATCTTAGTTCCCATCCTTAGGACTGCATCACTCAGACAACCTAGAAAAATCCAATCAATCTAAGCATCATCCTAGCATCAATCCAAATCTTGTCATAACATCATCCAAAAGGAATCAAAATTCATAAAACATAGCTTGGTGTTGTATCCTTTAAGTTGTGTGGTACCCATATCTTATTAAGAACCATCATTTGGCTCCTTTAACTAAGCATTGTTTAGGGTAGCTCATCTTATCTTTGTGACCTCATCACCTTTATCAAAAGGTTGGTTTACATTGACAAATAATCTTGTCCTCTGAAGAACACAAGTTTGTCCTAGGTTGACACAATCACATCCATCTAAGCTTGCATTAGTGAAGGCAACTCATAATCCTTTGGTTACACTAATTCATCATTTAGGTCCTTAAGGCACCCCCATCCTATTAGTACCATTATCCTAAAACATTTAAAAAAAATCCCAAAAAATCATTGCATCATCATCCTTAGTCGTCTAGGAATCTTACACCATCACTTGGCATCTTGCATCTCTTTAGGGCATCCATTTAATGTTACCTAAAACTTGATCCAAGAAGAGGAAGGACATGGACACCAACCTTGTTGCTAGCTCATCTAATCCAATAGTGAACCCTAACAATACCATGTTGACTTTTGATCCTCATCGCCAAGCACCAAGCTAACACATATGGGTTGACCCAGATGAGACCCCCACTTTAAGTCCCATGGAGGAATTCATGAGTCATCTAGGACATGTGTACATGGTCAACGCCATTATCAGACACAACAGCCACACCATCCTAGCCAACTTTCAATGTGAAGGAATCCAAGTACCATCTGGACTTCTACCACCATAAATCCCACGACCTATAACTATCCTTGTTGAACATTTTCATCTTGTGGTAGAATAAATCATTGACCCACTTCAAAGGACATCCCAAGTCACATTTCTCATACCTCATTTTCTTTATCCCACAATCACTCAACCCATAGTGCACACCATAGCATGACCAATGCCATTTTCCATCATGGGACCATCTGCAACCGATCTTTTCCCATCATCTGCACCATCACAACCCATCCAACCCTCACAATCAATTCAATATTCACAACCACAACCTAGCCAACCTTTGCAACCCATTCAACCCATCGCTTCCCAAATTTCACAACCTATGGTTGGTTCCCAACCCATCAACACTCAACCGACTGTTGCTCAACCCATCAACACCCAACCAATCATCTCGCAACCACAAGTCACACAAAATACAAGCACTTCAATACCAACATTCCTTCCACCCATCGTACCCACATCACATCAACAACAAACACAATTCACCACTATCATGCCACCCATGGGGGCCTTTAATCAACCCCTATTCTCGCAAGGACCCATGTTTCATGCTCAACCAGCTATACCCTCACAAAGTGTCCCAACACTTCCCACACAATCACAACCTAATCCAAAATCTACGCAACAAGCTTCTTAGGTTGGCCAACCCACACAAGCCGCTCCATCCTCCACTTGGAGCTATTCTCAGGCTTCCCTGCAACACTTGAGATATCGACCCATTCAAATGTCACCAATCCAATCGCCTCCCAAACATAGAAACTATTTGTTAAACCCTTCACCACCATGCAACTTGTTGTGCAACCCACTCAATAACATCAACCCACCTATACCAATTACTTGGCCATGCCACCATTTGCAGCATCGTAAACCATTCCACCTCCTCAACAATAAAGCATCCCCTCTTGTATCAACTACCTCGCTCCTTCTACTAGGGGCATTCACCCATAGCTCACAAATCCTACACATAACATCATTGCTACACAATCATCCTATGGGGGTCCGACCCAGGGTCACCCAAGCTATCCAATGCCATAGCTAGCACAACCTTTCTATCAACAACCTTTTCAATCACCACAGATCACCCAAAAATACCTCGCTAGCAACAACTACCTCCTCCATAACCCACTTACAACCAATCCCCTTATCACACACCTCAATATCCCCCACCAAATCCTCCATACTCGCTAGTCATATTCGATCCATATCAGGCACTTAGCTCAAGTTTGAGGAAGTGTGCATGTATCCCTTTGATTGATCCATTACAGCCAAACCCTTCCCCAAATACTTAGAGACTCCCAAATTTGAAAAATACAAGGGGAAGGGAGATCCTGTCAGCCACATTAAATAATTCTACATGGCATGCCAAGAGGTAGCATACAATGATAACTTCCTCATCCAAATCTTCCCAAAAATCCTGGGAGGGACGACTCTTGAGTGGTTTTACAAAATCCCCTATGGCACTATCACAACATTTGCAGAAGTGTCCAAAACATTTGTATCCCAGTATGCACATCACATCGAGAATGAGCTATCCCTCCTAGATATGTGCAACTCCAAATAGAAAGGAGGAGAAATCCTGACGGACTACCTTCAATGGTGGCAAGGCCTCACCACAATATTGTCATACCAACCTCCTAAAAAACATATGATAATGATATTCATCAACAATATTCATCCTAAACTGGCACACCATATTCGCATGAACTGTCTGCAAACATAACAAGAAATTAGAGGAAAAGGAATGGACCTTGAGAAAGGCCTCATAGATGACAGAACCATCAAGCTACACAAAGAAAATCAGCATGATAGATCCAATAATGATCGATCTTGTTATTGGAACAAGAATAAGAGTGATGTGACTGATGGCGCCACTAACACTAAACATGTCCAGATTGTCATGGTTGGCCCTAGCGCACCTGCTCAAACATCTCAGCAGACACCACCAATATACCCGCAATCGTCTCCCGTATATCAACAACCCGCACCAACCTACCACAAAATGTGCGACCGCAAGTCATGACTACCTATCCTCCTCCTGAAATACATTATCATCCCAACTATCAAGCCCCCGTGAACCAAACGAATGCCATATCCATCCCGCATGGAAAAATAAAGCCTCGAGCCCAAAATGCGTCAAAATTCATGTTTACCCCCTTGGGTGAACCCATAGATGTCATCCTCCGCAGAATGGCTAAATCTAACCTAATTGTGTACCCACAAACACAATTGTTTGATGAATCAACACCTAAGACCATGTGATACAAAGACAACGAATACTGTGACTACCATCATGTTAAGGGACATGCCACTATAAAATGTATGAAATTGAAGCACTACATCGTAGACCTCATCGAATGTGAGGAGATCATAGTAGACTCTCATGCCCAACCATCACCAAACATGGGCCTTCAAATCTATCAAAATGTGTTTCCTAAACACAACTCTGGTATAGGACCCGTCAATCCCGCTCAACCCTCCAGCCAAGGGAAGGGAAAGCAAGGAGATAACACCGACATAAAATATTATACCAATGCATCTATCAACTATGACAACCTCATTGGTTGCATCTCCCAAGTAAAGCCCTTGGTCAATGTCATTCATGTTAAAGGCACTGATAGTCAATGCTCAATCATCACTCACCGAGGAAGAATATCTATTGCAGGTGCTAGTTCTGCTCCAACTGTTGGCACATAATACAACCTATTAGAACACCTAGGGAACACCACTGCCCAAATCTCCATCTTGGACCTTCTCCGCAATTCACCCATCCATCAAGAAATACTCAATAAAGCTCTGCAAGAATCGTGTGTCCCCAGCGACATTGACCCCACACAATTCAAAAACCTTGTGGGTCACTTATCCACATCCTGTGTGATCTCCTTCAAACCAACAGACATGTCATTTGCTGAACCTGATCATAACTTTCCCCTCTGCATCGTTTTCATGGTTGGATACTTTGCCATCAAACGAGTCATGATAGATAATGGTTCGACCCTCAATTCATGCACTTTTAAATTCATCAAACAGTTGGGGTATACAAAAGAAAATATAATGAGTGATGTCATTACCATCAAGGCATATGATAACTTAGAATGCACACATGAAGGCACCATGTCCTTGCCCATCAAGTTGGGTCCTGTAGTACAAGATACTATCTACTACATTGTTGATCTTGACCTCCCCTTCAACATACTCCTTGGTCACCTGTGGATTCGCTCCATGCAGGTCGTTCCTTCCACCTTCCATCAATGCATCAAGTTCCCACACCATGGCACTAAAATCACCATCTGCGCAAATCCCCAACCCTTCACATATTGTCATGCGTTGGAGGCCTCTTTTCCCCATTCTAACCATTATCCTAGAATTATTATCAGTACTTCTATTTCCAGTTCCACTTGATCATACATCGACGCAAAAACTATCCTTTCCTCCACCCTCTCCACCATCAAGATCAACAACAAGGGTTGTGGATAATACATCCTGCCAGACGCCTTTGCAGTTGGAGTCCATAGATAAATTTACATGGTCTTATTCTCACATGTTGGGACAAGACCCTAGCTTGGTGGTTCATCATCTCGTAGTGGATCCAAACATCAAACCAGTAAAGTAGAAACTATGCAAGATGCATCCCAAGGTAGAATTATTAGTCAAGGCGGAATCAGAAAAAATTCTTCAAGCTAAGATCATCTGCACCATTGACTATTCTGAGTGGATCTCCAATATGGTACCTATATCCAAACTAGACAAATCAATCTAGATATGCACAGACTTTCAGGATCTTAATAAGGCACATGCCCAAAGGATGATTTCCCCTACCGAATATCGACATGATAGTAGACCTTACCGTTGGACATGAGATGTTTTCTCTTATGGACAGTTTATTAGGATACAATCAGATCCGCATAGCAGAAGAAGATTGGTATAAGACAACATTTACAACCCCTTGGGGCACCATCTTCTACAATATGATGCAATTTGGCTTAAAGCACGCAAGAGCGACTTATTAAAGAGCCATGACCGTTATCTTTCATGACATGATCCACAAAATTCTTGAAGACTATGTGGATGACATTTTAGCCAAATCAATAAAAAGAGAAGATCACCTGGATGTACTAGAATGTGTATTTGATCGGCTCGGTCACTATGGGATAATGCTCAAACCTAAGAAATGTGTTTTTGGGGTCACATCAGGAAAGCTCCTAGGATTCATTGTATCAAGAAGAGGCATATAAATAGATCCAAAGAAATTCAAGGCTATCGTGGAAATGCCCCAGCCTAGAACACTCAAACAACTATGCAGTGTACAAGGAAAGTTGAATTTTGTGCACTGTTTCATCTCACAACTTGCAGATAAATGACAGTCATTCACACACTTATTGTGGAAAGACACCAATTTCAAATGGGATCCCCTCTGTCAAAATTGTTTCGATAAAATCACAGAGTACCTTGCAAGACCACCTATCTTAGTACCACCAGTACCAGGAAGACCACTTATCTTATACATCTAAGCAACTGCTACAACACTTGGGGCACTCCTTTCTCAACTAGATGATAATGGAAAAGAAATAGCCATCTATTATATTAGCCGCACACTGGTGGGATATGAGCTCAACTATTTACCTATGGAAAAAGCATGCTTGGCAGTGGTTTTGGCCACTCAAAAACTTTGTCATTATATGTTGAGTCACACAGTAAAGCTAATCTCCAAGGTTGATCCCCTTAAATATTTACTGTCCAAAACTACCCTCATAGGTCGCATGACAAAATGGGTAATGCTATTAAGCAAATTTTACATCCAGTATGTAGACAGAAAAGCAATCAAGGGGCAGGTTATTGCAGACCAGTCAGTAGAAGCACCATTAGTGGATGCCTATCCCTTGGTCATGGAATTCCCTGATGTGCACCTATGCATGATTGAAGAACAACCAACCTGGAAGCTTTACTTTGATGGATCCTATACATCCCATGGTGCAAGGGAAGGAATACTCTTTGTCACTCCTCAAGGAGACTACATACCCAAATCATTTAAATTGGGATTCCCCTACACAAACAACATCAGAATGGAAATCCAATGGAATATCACAGAAATACATGTATTTGGAGACTCGCAACTCATCGTCAAGCAAGTCCTAGATGAGTTCCAGACAAAAGATGACAAATTGTTGCCTTACAGGGAGATGATCAAAAAATTGAAGGAGCACTTCCTAAACCTACAAATTACTCATATACCTAGATTGTAGAACAAAGTTGCATATGTAATGACCACTATAGGCTCCCTCTTGGAAATTCCTCAGGATGAACACAATATGGATCCTTGTTGAGCAACTTCGCGTGCCTGCTTACGAAGACATCAATTTTGAAAGGGTATGTGTCTTGGTTGGTCCCCAGTCCCCATGGTAATATGACATCCATGCGTATCTAAAGAATGGTATCATATCCCCTCACCTCATAAACACCCAATGCTAGAACCTCAATCGTGGAACTTGCCGCTACACTCTCGTAGCCAATACCTTATACCATCGAGGTTATCACAATGTTCTCTCTAGGTGTTTAGACAAAAAATGAGGCCATATAGGCTTTACAAGAGGTACATGCTTGAATTTGATGTGCCCACACAAGTGGCATGGTCCTAGCCAAAAAACTTTGAAGAGCAAGATACTACTGCCCTACAATGGAACATGATGCCTGTAAATTTGTAAAGAAACGCCTACCCTATCAACAACATGCTAATCTGATTCATGCTCCAACCCAGGACCTGCATCCCATTGCGCCTCCATGGTCATTCTCTTGTTGGGGTTTTGACCTTGTTGGTAAGATCTCCCCCTATCATCAGAAGGACACAAGTACATCATCGCAGCCACGGAATACTTCACCAAATGGGTCAAAGTGATCCCGCTCACCCTTACTACAAGTGTCCAGATATCCAAATTCATCCTCTACCACATTTTTTATCACTTTGACATTCCTTCCACCATCTTCATAAATCATGGTACACCATTTGAAAACCAACATGTAACTGATATTTTTGAATGACTCCATATCCATCCATCTCCTCTTCTCCATGTTAGTAACTACTGAGAGGGGGGGGGGTGAATCAGTGGCCTCAAAAATTAATCCTTAAATCAACCCTTCAAACTTAGTACCACAAAATTATACCTCTAGTTATCTTTAGTCCTATAAGATGAATACCTTGAAATACTTATATCAAAATACTACTTGTCAGAATGCTTTGTAAAACCTTCTTCTGTATGTTTACCGATAAGCAGTCTTTCTATTAACTGAAACACAGTAAATAACTAGTGTATACTGATCAATCCAAATTTACTTATGTGACATGCAAAACAATAAAGTAATGACTCATAAATGTAAGGAAACTCAGGTGCGGAAACAACTTCCTACACTAATCTCTATAGGAAAGTATTGTGCAAATTCTTTTAAATCCTTACAATTTCAGATTCGTTAACTACCTTAACAAAGATATTGCAGCCACATACCATGCATACAAAAAATAGAGAATGACACAATGATTTACCCTGGGGAAAACCTTTCGGTAAAAAACCCCAGCACTCCAAAACCTGCACAATGTATTATCTTCAACACAATGGTTACAACACACTTGCAATGCAAGTTCTTTTCAGGAGACAATCGACACACACAGACAAATCCAGTAGCACCAGATTATACCAACAATACACTCTTTTGTATCCTTTCCTGTAACCCTAAAAAATGCTTATATCATTGCACTTTCCTTTTTAGGGCAACTTCCAAGGATAGCCGTATTAGGGTTTTACCATTCTTTGAGAAAATAGGACGATTGTGGAAGAGTGTAAAGTACTCAACTTTATCAGTTGCCACATGTCTTACATGTCTTCACCTATCATTGAAATCTCCTAGAAATAGCTCTTACATGTCATAGGAAACCGTCATAACCATTTAAGCCATGATCTCCTTACACACAATTCAAGATGCCGACACATCAAGTGGAGTGACACATCAACATGCCAACTAGACATGTACACTCACACTTAATTACATTATATGCAAGAAATACATTTTACAAAACAAATAACAAGAATAGGAATTATCCAAGGTTGAGACACCTTATTCCTAACATTCTCCCACTTGTTGAACACCTTGTAAGAGCAATAGGAACATAACAGGAACTAACCGCTATAGGCCAAAAGGCCCATAGACTCT
>MU227330.1:1073776-1089750 GCA_018584345.1 Thuja plicata | reverse complement strand
CCTCCACCCCCTCCATCCCCCTCATCCCCTCCATCATCGTCTCCATCCTGTCCTGCACCATCTTATCCTCCTGTTGGCTGCTCATCCGCCTGCACAATACTTAGAATGATCAATCTAATGGGCCTATGGATGGCCCACCATTGGGCCTATGCGATTGTAACTCCTGCCTCCCTCACCAACTCTTGTGCGTGGTGCCATGTCACCATTGTCATAACGATCCATGATGACCAAGCTCCCCTCAAATCTACCCCCATCCCCCAGATGCTCCCCACCTCCCATGTCACTAATGGGTGTGGAAACCCATCTGACACAACATCCTACACCTGTCCAAACTGTCATCATACCTACGATGACATGTACCCTAAAATCATATGGGTTGTCTGCCCTATCAGCCAATAGTCAGTTTGCATGTATCTCATGAAATAAGTATCCAATCACCCATCCTCCATATACACTTGTTGTCTTAGGTCTGTATGCCCCCATGCCTCACATCCTACCTATGGGTCCCACTCTATCCTCTGCATCTCATCTAAGGTCCTCTACTAGTGACCAAAAAAGTTTGTTGACTCATAGCTTATAATGGGTGGATGATATCTGCATGCATACATCTCGTAAGCCCCTCTTGTCTCCTGTTACCTAATGGGGTACACCATAGCGATGTTCTCACATGCCCATACCAGCAATAGAGTCACCCCAGCCCCCAGTGTCCTACCCTTTCGGTAGGCACACATATTTAGATCATAATAAAGCTGACTGAGGATGGTATATCCCCAATAATACTGCTCTCCCTCATCCTCCAACATGGCACTAAGAACTCATGCCCATCCAACTGGGAACCTGTGTCTCGCATGATCAGGCATCATTTGTTCCCCTACAAATCCTGCCATATATAGAGATACTCATCACAGTCATGGCCATACGACCATCACTGCACTCCAATCCACTTTCTTGAGGTCAGAATCTAGGTGTATGGCCACCCAAATGTTGTCTCTAAATAGGTCTTTGAACCCTCGTGCATGTACTCTGGTATCAACCCCCAGATCGACACACAATATAACTGCTAAATATCATAGAGTGTGATGGTAGCTTCTCTTGTCAGGAAGTGAAAACTTGAGGTCAGACCGTGCCACCTCTCAATCAAAGTCATCATCAGCACATTATGCACTCTTAATCATGGCCACAAGTGTACCTTCTCTAGGCCACATAATGTGACCTGTCACCACTCCTTCAATCTCAGCCAATCTGCTAATGCCATCGTCTCCAGCCAAGACTCTTGGGATCGAAAGTGCACTGTATCCTCCTACACACAAGCAGAGTCAGACTTGTCAAACTTTTCCCTAGTCCGAGGCATCATTGTACCTATAAAAAGTAAACATCAATTATAATTCATCAAATATAATCCAATATTTTCAATCCACACTCACCATCCGTAATACACGCTACATCTCTGAATTCGGCCCAAAAAGGGTCTTCTCCGGAACACACGCCACAAATAATGTCACCAAGAGTCTTGCAACCCAAAAATCATAATAACCATTCCTCAACATGTCTTATTCCATTCCTCAAGCTCGCATAACATGAATTGATCTAGCACTCAAGTTATCCTCAAAACTCAGAGAGTAACTCTGTCACAATTTTCTGTCACTGTTCTGCAAACAGTCTTCACCAAAATATTTGTAACTCAAACAAAAAGAAACATAAAATTAAGAGACCTTAGATATAAGATCAAATCTCATCCCTGTACACATCCCCATCTTCACATACTATGAAACATTCGTACAATGCCCGTACACTTCTATCAGTCATCCATGCATCAATGATAACTAGTATGTATGTCTCTATAGAAACATATGTTGACATCAATGACAAAACATAAATGCAAACAAATACAACAGAAGCCAATTCCAACAATCTCCCCCTTTTGCATTAATGGAAACATATGAGAAAATCCATCAATCTAAAAAGTACCTATCTTAATACAATCTTCTCAATATCCTATTCACAACTCTCCCTGAAACAGTAGGGATTTTCCAGAGTCTCTCTTCACATAATCTCTCCCCCTTTGACATAAATGGAAAAGGGCACCATTACTCTACTTATGACCATCCTTCCTCTACAAGGTGTAGCTTTTTTAAATCTTCATGTTTGCAACAACCAGGTGCTTAATCACCCAAGTGTGTTCTATTTTGTTCCTGTGATCACTCCCCCTGAGGAGTAGATCCATACATCAAGTCCAGAAAGTGATATAGATTTTAAGGCCACTAGACTGATGCACTCCTGCATTAATTTAGTTCATGCAAGGAGGGGATATCTCCCCAATCATACAAAGGTTCTGTAAATATATCTTCTATTTGTTCCATTGTGCTGATATACTCCAATCTAATCTCATTCTCTACAACTTGGTCTCTCAAGAAATGATACTTAATTGAAATATGTTTAGTCTTCGAATGCATAACTAGATTCTTTTACATATTCACTGTGCTAGTGTTATCACAATGAATAATCACTAGCTCATCAAAAGTTATCTCAATGTCCTTCAACACTTGCTTCATCCAAACAATTTGTGTGCAATTTATAGAAGCAACAACATACTCTGATTCAGCAGTAGACTGAGCTACACAATCCTGCTTCTTACTTAACCAAGAAACCAATCTCTTCCCAAGAAAAAATGCACCACCACTTGTACTCTTTCTATCATCAACATTTCCCTCCCAATCAACATTAGTATAAGCATGCAAAACAAAATCATCAAATTTTCATACCATAAGCCATATTCCAGTGTTCCTTTCAGATATGTAAATATTCTTTTTACAACAACAAGGTGAGTCTCTTTAGGATCTGCTTGATATCTTGCCACAATTCTAACTGCATTAGCAATATCTGGTATAGTGTGAGTCAAATATTGCAAGCCTCCAATCATAGATCTTTACTTTGTCTGAAAAACACTGAGATTCATTAGTAGTAGTAAGCTTGTAACCAGTAACCATAAGTGTTTCAACAGGTTTACAATCTTCCATTCCAAACTTTTTCAATGTTTCCTTAAATACTTGTTTTGAGAAATAAAAATACCATTCTTGTTCTAATTGATTTGCATTCCAAGGAAAATTTTCATTTCACCAATCATCGACATATCAAATTCATTTTCCATTTCTTTAGAGAACTTTTTACTCATTTCATCATTACCTCCAAAAATGATATCATCTACAAAAACTTCAACTATTAAAATTCCATATTCACTAGTTCTTAAGTATAAATTATTGTCTGCATTACCTTTTCTAAAACCAAGACAAAGTAAATACATGTTCAATCTAGAATACCATGCTTTAGGTGCTTGTTTTAGCCCATACAAACCTTCTTCAATTTTCAAACCATTTCCTCATCATCTGTCAGAGGAAATCCATCGGGTTTTTTAATATATACTTCCTCCTCTAGATCTCCATTCAGAAATGCAGATTTCACATCCATTTGATATACTTTAAAGTCTTTGTGTGCAACATAAGCAAGAAATGATCTCACTGCCTCAAGCCTAGAAACAGGAGAAAATGTTTCTTCAAAGTCTATGCCTTCTTGTTGCGAGTAGCCTTTACAAACCATTCTTTCCCTATTCCTTGCAACCATTCCTTCTTCATTCATTTTGTTTATGAAAACCCATTTAGTTCCTATAACATTCTTATCTTTAGGTCTAGAAACCAATTCCCAAGTGTTATTTTTCTTTATCAGTTCCAATTCTTCCTACATATCTTTAGTCCAAGATTCATCTTTACATGCCTCATCTGTAGTTTTTGGTTCAACTTGAGAAATCAAACAAAATTCATCTCTTAATCTGGATCTTTTCATCATGCCTTTATTGGCATTGCCAATAATTTGATTTTCAGGCTGGTTTTTCTTAACATACCTCAGTATTTTTGTAGTTTTAGTAGAATCATTTGAATCATTCAGACGTACCTCAATCTCATGATCAACCTCAAAGGTTCTTCTTGATTCATTGTAATCTCCCCATTCTTTGTAGTCTGACTACAGTCATACATACTTTCCCGAATCTGAAACTTCTCATCAATCCTCACATTAGCACTTTCAATCATCTTTCTCAATCTCAGATTAAAATATTTATAAGATTTTCTCTTATTGGAATAACCAAGGAAGATTCCTTCATCACTTCTAGCATCAAACTTTCCTATCGCATCATCTCTTTTGATATAGCATTTACTACTATATCTTTTGAAATATTTCACAGTAGGATCATGATTAAACCATAGTTCATGAGGAGTCTTATTAGTACCTTCTCTGATCTGAATTATGTTCAAAGTGTAAACAATAGTACCAACAACTTCTCTCCAATGAACATGCGACGCATTTCCTTCAAGCAACATAGTTCTCGCATCATCTAATATAGTTTTGTTTCTTCGCTCTGCAATCCCATTCTATTGTGGTGTCCTAGAAGTGGATGTTTGTCAGTATATTCCATGCTCTTCATGGTAGGTATTAAACAAACCTGAAGTAAATTATCCACCTCTACCTAATCTTAAACATTTTATCTTCAAACCTAATTCATTCTCAACTTTTTCTTTGAATATCTTGAATTTATAAAAAGCCTCAGATTTCTCTCTAAGATATGTAACCCACACCATCCTAGAAAAGTCATCAACAAAAATTATGAAATACCTTTCAACATAGTAAGATCTTGTTCTTGTAGGATCACACACATCTGTATGCACTAGATCCAACTTCCCTTTCACTGAGTAAGATTTTCTTTTAAAACTGCTTCTAGTTTGTTTCCCCATCACATATTCTCTACACATGGTGTTAACAAGTTTCACAATCTTTGGTAGATCTCTAACAAAATTAGTCATACTTAGTTTTGCAATGTTATCAAAATTTACATGACAAAATCTTCTATTCCATAACCAACTTTTATCAACCTTCGCAACAAAACAAGAAACTTATGTAGTGTTCAACTCAAAAACATTACCTCTTGACTTAGTACCAGATGCTATCAAATCTCCCATCTTACTTCTGATAGAACATTTCCCATCATTGAACTTTAGATGATAACCTTTGTCAAAAATCTATCCAACACTCAACAATTATGCTTAAGTCCATCAACAAGTAATATATAATCAGTATTAGTTTTACCATCAAGAGAAATTGATCCCACTCCAATGATAAACTTAGGAGTATTTTCACCAAATATGACTACACCACCATTATATTTAGTTAGCCGAATAAACTTGTTTCTATCACCAGTCACCTGATGTGAACAACCATTGTCAATGATCCATTCAGATTTCTTTTCAACATGTGAAACTAGGGCTTTCTCTTCATGAATAGGTTCATCATCCTTAATAGCAATAAATCCAATTTCATCATAATCCACAACATCATCATCAGATACACCTTCACTGGCATAGTAACATTCCTTATCCTTGGAGTATTTAGGTCTATAAACCTTAGATTTATTCTTAGGAACCCTTGTAGGACATCTAGATGCAAAATGATCTATCTAATTACACGAAAAACATTTCAGAGGTAATTTTCCTTCAAACTTACCCTTACCTCTCTTTTATCTTCTTGTGATCAGGGCCACAATTTCATCTAACTTCCTCTCTTCTTCCTGTATCTTTTCCCAATCATCAGCATATTCACGAAGCTCTTCTCGCAAGTCACTTTTGTTGGTACTTGCAACTCCTGATAAAGTCTTTTTATTATTATGCACAGTCGCCTTGAATGTTGTTTCAACCTTAGGTAATGAATCTGCCAACTCTGTAGCCTCAAAGGTAGTTAATTTAACAATCAACATCTCTCTGTTGAATTTCATCTTCAAAGGTATGATCTCCTCTATAGCTTGCACTTTAGTTTTGTAAACAGGTGTCAAAGATCAAAGAATCTATGTGATCACTTCTTCTTCATTGTATGTGCCTCCAAAGTTTCGAATGTCGATGACAACCTCAGTAACTCTATGTACATATTCTATAATATTCTCATCATCTTTCATTTTCAAAATTTCCATCCTTGTCTCCCATTTCTATAACTTCGCCTACTTATTAAAATTATCTCTTTCATATAGTGCTTCCAATCTTGACCAAATTTTATGTTCAGAATCAAAATCTTTAACCTCTATGAATTCCCCTTGAAATAGTGCACTAATCATTGATTCGCTTGCAACCATGTTACAAGAAAACAACTTCTTTTCTTCATCATTAGCTTTATCTAGTTCATCTTCAGTCTTGATATGCTCATCTTTCTTTGTAATCACCCAGTAGTCAATTCCAAAACACAGCAAATGCGTTCTCATCTTGTTCTTCCAACTATCAAATTTTTCAGGATCTAACCTTGAGTTATCCTTTTTATAACATGCCATCTTCAGGATCACCTCAAGCTATTAAGCTTTCTCTCTAAGGCTCAGAAGCTCTGATATTGGAATTGTTAGTAATAATAGTCCACCAGAACAACTGATAGGGGGCTGAATCAATTGTGTGCCAATAATTAAAACTTTAACCTTTAACAATCAAAAGATAGATGCAATTATGAACACATTAAAAAAAACACCATAACACAACCATTTGTTGTCGAGGAAACCCTATTAAGGGAAAAAACCCTGGTGGGAATCAGCACCCACCAATAATGCAGTGAAAGTATAGTATCCCTGTTAGGAGATTTAGCCCTATTAGGAGTTGTTTGTTACATAAAACACATAGTCCATGTTAAAGGAGATACACTATTAGGAGTCAAGAGAAACAAAAGGCTCGCTACCTAGGCCCACTGCCTAAAGAAGGTTAAATCCACCCTCAGGACATACTGTCTGAAATACATATGTATATAAGATAATATAATTTAATGAATCGACTAATAGAAACAACTATGCTAAACATATTTCTAAGGAAGTTTTTCAATCACGACCATGACTCTACATCCAATAGGCTTCATAAATACAAGCTCACAACTTTCACACTTCATTGTCTCATCTCACACTCCACAAAAGAAAACAACTTTCTTTTATACATGTTTTTAACAAGCAATTAGGTCGGCCAATTAATAATTCCCTAATGCACAAATAATTACATAACCACTTTCTAAGATACACATGGTACCTATAACAAATAAACATCAATTTTAATTCATCAAATATAATCCAAGATCCACAATCCACACTCGTCATCCATAATACATGCTACATCTCTGAAGTCGGCCCCAAATAGGTCTTCTCCAAAACACACACAAAAACTGACATCACCAAGACTCTTGCGACCTAAGAATCATAAAAAACATTCCTCGACGTGTCTTTTGTCATTCCTCAAGATTTCATAACATGAATCGATCTCGCACTCAAGTTATCCTCAAAACTTAGAGACTAACTCTGTCATAATTCTCTGTCATTACTCTGCAAACAATCTTCACCAAAATCGTTGTAACTCAAACAAATAGAAACATAAACTTAAGAAACCTTATATATAAGATCAAAGATCATCCCTCTATGCATACCCACCTTTTCATACTATGAAACATTCATACAGTGCCCGTACACTTCTGTCAGTCATCCATGCACCAGTGATAACTAGTCTTTCTATCTCTAGAGAAACGTATGTTGACATCAATGACAAAACATTTATTCAAAAAACTACAAAAAAATCCAATTCCAACACAAGATTCCACCACCAAAGGAGGCCTGGTTAACACAAAAAGAAATGCTAATGTGTAACCTTCACAAAGGGGCAAATTGCTTGGATTTACTTCTTCCTTTCCCTGAAAGAGGGGATTGAAACTAATATGAAAAGGAAATCTATAAAAATAAAGTGATGAAAATGAGAAATGAAGACAAATTACCTTGAAAATACAACCCTCAAAACCTTCTAGAAGAATGTGTCAGAATCCGGAATAGTTCAGGAATCTGGAGATGTATACTGAGATCTGCAAAACTTGAAAACCTGGGAGCCTTAGGAATATGTCAAACTAGAGGGGATATGATGACCTAGCGGGTGGATGGTAACATGTAGAAACTCCACCCAGGAAAGGAGTCAAAAGACCGAGGTTAGTATCCACCTGCTCTACAAGTTTTTCCTGAATCTGGATCTGTGACAGTAACCTATTTTCAATGGCTCCGAATCTAAATCTGCATGTGTGTATACCTGAATATGCAAGGGAAAAATATATTTTTTTTGTTGGAGAGGGGCTTGGCTTAGTCAATCCCTAGTTTAGTAATCAACCTTGAATGTAAATGTATGCAAAATGAAAGCAAATGTACAAATTCACCTTACTTGGTAAAAACCATTGCGGAGAATCTGGGTTCGTAATCCACAAGGATGTAGAAGTGCTAAATGTTTTTGAATCTTGTAGGAATGTAGGATATCTTATCTAATGCAATATATAATTCATACCAAGTCATGGATTTGTGGATGTAGATGTACTCACATGCTCAAATTAGATATGCAAATGCAAATGAAGAATGGATAGCAAAAACCATTCCTTGATAGTGAAATCCACTATCTTCAAATAAGGAATCTAAACCTTGAAAGGAACATGCATGGTCATCAAAATATGATGAAAATACCTCCAAAAAACTCCTTGAAAGCTCCTTGAATGCAAAATATCTTGAAATCTTGAAGTCTCAAACGGTTGCGAAAGATCTCCTTCAATGCTCTTAGGAAACACTTATTAATGCTCTTGGAATGCTTGCAAACAAAAATGTAAAGGATATTTAACTTATCTCCTCCCAAAATGAAGATATTAGGCCTCCTTTTATACCAATTTCACAACCGAAATAAAAAAGGGTCGACTGCACAAGGTGGGAAAAGAAATTGGAAACCCGAGAAGGGCCTAGAATCCCGAGGTGCCCAACCTCAAGGGGAGGCTGACCTTAGCCTCACTTTGAGAACTAGGCCGACCTTGACCTCAACCCAAGGTCTAGGAAGACTTCAGCCTACCCCTAAAGGGCTAGCCCAACCTAAACCTACCCCCTAATGGGTTAGTCCATCGGGGGATGGTCTGGGATCTTGGGGACAGAGAAAAGAACAATGGGAAAGCGCAAAAAATAGGGGCCCAATCTAGCACAAAAGAAAAGGTACATCCATGGGTCCATAAAGGTATTTAAATTAGTTCCAAAGAATCCTACTAAGGAGGGCTTAACATGTGTCAAAATGGGTGCTTCCATTTTAAGACGATACAACTACATGCTATTATTTTCCTTAATAGCTATCATCTTTCTATAATACTTGTATTATCAACCAACCGCATTCCATTCGTTTATGTCATCTTGTGCTAGTGCTTAATATTGAGAGCAATTATTATTATACACAAGACCTTGAAGGATACAATAACGTTGAAGTCAATATTATCATGTGTATGAGGCATATCTTGTTTATTTGTTTACATGCACTTGATTCAGAACTCTATTGGTGTTGTTGATTTGTTTGCAAATCTTAGCCTTGTGGTTGGGATATTTAGGGATTATACACAAAATTGTTGGACTAAATTAATATATAAAGTGAAAGAGTGAATGAGGCTACAATCAATAGATGTCAATATCAATAGTAAATTTCATTGAGTCGTTGTTGACATGCTATGAGTCCTGATGCAAGTCAATGAATGGTTATGTCAAAGACTTGCCAAATTGTATTTCACTGGTAAATGACACTTGATTGATCAACTCCTAATTAAGGATCATTGGTGGCTAGTATGATTAAAAGATTTTTAAAAAAAAAATTCATACATTTTTATTATTGTCCTAGGATGATACCTACAAATACATAGCCTTGCCTCATAATTTGAACTCTTCACACCCATGCTGGTGAGAAATAATTAGATCGTAGGATTATCAAATGGACACTCATATGAATTCATAAGCACATGACAAGTGTCTCACATCTCTTCATTAATGTTTTGTCTCTCCCTTCTCTACCTATCTAGGTTTATTGAGATTAAAGATGTGTACCAAAATTTAATGCACCTCTTAATATTATCCCTCTATTCACTTTATCCTCTTAATCATATTCACTCATACCTACCCTCTTAATCTTGGCCTTTCATCTTTTGAACTCTTAATCTAAACCCCTGATTCTTTTGGAGGCTTCTAAAAAATAGGATTTTCCCTCTCATTTGGGTTAACCCTAGGCGAAATAATAACTACATGCTATCATTTCCCTTACTAGCTGCCATCTTGCTATAATACTTGCATTATCAATCAACCACATTCCATTTATTTATGTCATCTTGTGCTAGTTCTTAATATTGAGACCGATTGTTATTATACACAAGACCTTGAAGGATACAAGAACATTGAAGCCAACTCTTATCATGTGTATGAGGTATATCTCGTTTATTTTTCTGCATGCACTTGCTTCAAAACTCTATTGGCATTGTTGATTTGTTTGCACATTTTAGGCTTATGGTTGGGATATTTATGGATCTATACACAAAATCCTTGCACTAAATTAATATATAAGTGAAAGAGTGAATGAGGTTACAATCAATAGATGTCAATATCAACAGTAAATATCATTGAGTCATCATTGACATTCTAAGAGGCTTGATGCAAGTCAATGAATGATTATGTCAAAGACTCATCAAATTGTATTTCATTGGTAAATGCCACTTGATTGATCAACTCCTAATCAAGGGTCATTGGTGGATATCATAACTACAAGATAGATAATATTTTTCATACATTTTTTGAATATTTTTGATACATTTCTTAATGTTATATGCACTCACATGTTGATTTGTATTTTCCTAGGATGATACCTACAAATACATGGCATTGCCACATAATTTGAACTCTTCATACCCATGCTAGCGAGAAATAATTAGATCGTAGGATTGTCAACCTTAGAATATGGGTTATGAAACTTTGAAAGTTAAGTAGATTGCTAGGAACTGATTCATATAGGTTATGAACATTCGAGTTGATTATTGAACTCCACAACTCCTAGAATTCAACTATAACCAAAATATCTATCTCAAAAGGGAGAATATCTGATTGATTTTTCCAGGTAACTTGATAATTGTATTGATGCAAAAAAATCTTTGATAGTTAAAATTTACAATCATGAATATTTATGAAAATAAAAAAGAAAATATAAATCATACATGAAACCCTAGGGGATGATTAAATTAGATCATGACAAGTGCCATCATCCTATGCTACGAGACAAAAAAACAAATGACCTAATAATAAAAAAACTCTTCCTAAGTTTTTCTTGAGTGTAATAAATTAAAATAAGGCCTAGTGATTAATAAATTATTAGGTGATTTTTCTATTTTACTCAAACATCATCCCTGTTACTCGTATTTTGAACTTGGAAAGGGTAGCATACAAAAGTTTAATTAATTATTTTACATTTTAGCATTTATATTATATGCAATTCTTTAAAGAGTTAAATTTTTTTATTTTTTTTTATCGGTAAACGGCCAAACCTTGAATTATATTTTATTAAATAAAAGATATTACAATTCCTCCGTTCAAACGGGCACTAGTAGGAAAGAACGGGGAAACAAAACCTCCAGTCTTGCCCGAGACATAGTCCTTTATTATACAAAAATTAAAGGGGCATTCCCCAGTATATTGATTACAACTTAGAAATTCTATTTGAGCTTGGGCTCATTAACATGTTGATATTATACATTGACTACAATTGGCATTTCCTCAAGTAAAAAATACATTCTTGGAGACACTCGATGTTGAAGAGGGGTGAAGATTCGAGTCACCATCCTGTTTCTTTGGATGTACTCTACCCTATCCAAATATTTATAAACCAAATGCCAAACAAAACCTTTTTCTTCCAGCAGGGTTAGAATAAAACTAAATTTGTAGAGCTTAGAGTCAGAAGATTTCTAAAACAAATTGCACCAAAAAGTATCACAGACTACATAATGATTAAGCAACCCTACCAACTTCTAGGCTTTTAATATGTCCTGAACAATGCTACAGAAAATACGAGTCCAAACCTAGCTTATGATTCAAACCTTTAAACATATAAGTACTGCACATTAGAGGTGACATAAATTAACAGTAAACCAAAAATTAGGTTACTTATGGGTAGAAGGACCCTGGCCCATAGCACCGAGATCAATAAGATTTCATTCACTTTAGCACCAAAGGAAGAATATGAACCAGACCTATCTAAGAAAATAAACAATATATATAAACAAAAAGAACAGGACACAGTGGGAGAACATGCATTGAAAAGGCACATATGCCCTGTAAATCTGGTCCTGCAACCACCAAGTGAAGGTTAAAGAAAATTGCTGAAATGAAATAAGTAAACCTTCCGCAATTATCAGTCATTCCAGAATCCAGAAAAGGGAGCCCTAAAAATCTAAGAGTGGGCAAAGAAAAGCCACCTACTACAAGGATGAAGTCAAGAAACCCAATTTTAGATCAGAGATAGACCGAACCATAATCTAAACAAAGTAAGATTTGCAGGAAATGACGCGTGGAGATAATGATATCTGTTATTACCCTTCTTAGCTAGATTATAAGTTAGGGCTACTTTAGCTATTAAGAATGAGAGTTACAATACCCAATTTTGGTTAAGACTGAACTCTTCAATTATTGGTTAATTTAGTTATCATTATAGATTAAGATATTTTCACCATCAGCACCCCTATTTGCTAATTGATCTGCTGCTTTATTACCTTCCCATAAAATATGGAGAATCTGAATATCTTCGAAGAGGTCCAAGAGATTAAGAACTTCTTCCAATTTAGAATTTAAAACCCAGTTTGGTGTCTCCCTTTTCCTAATGGCATTTAGGACGATCTGTGAATCTCCTTCGATAATAAGTTTAGAGATATTTAGATTAAGGCAAATTTGGAGGCCTTCTTGGATGGCTTCTAATTCAGCTAGGTTGTTAGTGGTTGAACCTAAAGGTTTGGCCCTCTTAGCGATCCACTTGCCAGAATCATTATTGATGATGCATCCTATCCCAACAATACTAGGATTGCCTCTCGAGGCACCATCAAAATTTAATTTGATCCATCCAGTAGGGGGTGGAATCCATATACACTTGTCCCTTGCATCTTTATTCTTTTTTTATACATAAGCAGGGGGTTAATTAAGTTCTTCCAACTCTTTTTCATTAGAGCATCCCACTCTGAAAAATGATCCTTCCTCTTTCGGGGTTTTCCTAAGGTGAGAGTTTAAGGTTTAAACAATAGAAGCCTTGATTTTATTAGTAAGCTCAGGTATAGTCATATCTTGATCGTGAAATATTCTTCTGTTTCTTTCTTTCCATACTTCCCAAACAAGGATAGAAGGACAAATATTCCAAATTTTACCATAGATAAAGCTACTACTATCAGTTGGCCATCCCCTGAGAAGATCTTCTAGGGATTCAGGCAAAGGAGCGGTCCAGCTCAGCATATGTCGGAGCCATTACCAACAATCTTGGGTATATGGGAATTTATATAAGAGATGATCAGAATCTTCACTATCAAGCTTACACAACACACATCTAGAAGGGCCCTCAATGCCCAACTTTCTGAGTCTGTCAGCAGTTAATATCCTATTATGGGAGGCAGTCCACAGAAAGAAACCTGCCTTTGGTAGACAAGAGGAGTCCCAACAGAGTTTAAGGGGAGTATTAACTTCATCCCATCTTTGGGATTGAGTAATTACTCTATAACCATTTTTAACTTTATAATTGCCATCATTTGAAGTTGCCCAAATATTTTATCATTTCTAACTAATTGCTTTATTTTCCTCTTAAAAATGATGTTTTCATAAACCTTTTTTACTGTTGGTTCTATGTCAAATTTATCCAAGGTTTTCCATTCCCAAATTATACTGCCATTAATATATTTTTTAGTTTGATAATTGTTGACCTTACACCCCCAGGTTTTGACGAGTTGATCTTTGAGAATAGCTGGGATACCCAGGTTATCTACTAGGGGATGGCCATCCCAAGAGTCCTCCTAGAAGAGAGCTTCATCACTATTACCAACATCCCAAGTAAGATATTTACTAATCAGGGATCTACTTTTTACTATAAAATTCCAGCTTTCGGATCCTTTAGGCAAGGTCCTCATTCTAAACAAGGAATAAGGATCGGCTGCATTTAGATATTTGTTATATAGAATTTTTGCCCATTTTTGATCTCTTTCTATAAATAGACGCCAAGTTAGTTTGGCCCCTAATGCTTCATTTTGCCAACTTAAGTTTTTGATACCTAGACCTCCTAATACCTTAGGTTTACATAAGTTTTCCCATTTTATAAGAGCCAGTTTTTTCTGTTCTTCAGTGTCATTCCAAAAGAAGCTTCTGAGTTTAGCCTCAAGCTTCTTGTTAATACATTTAGATAGAGGTAAGCAAGAAAGGGGGTAGGTTGGGAGTGCAGATAAGACTGCTTTGACCTTAGTAACTTTACCAGCTTTTGTGAGCCACTTATCTTTCCAACCTCCTATCTTTTTGTCCATTCTATCAAGGATATTATTCCGTCCCTTGTTAGTTTTACTACCTTTTTCTAACTCAATTCCTAAGTATCTACATGGGAATGAGCCTTTTTTAAATCCCATGATATTACAGATCTATTTTTCAATTTCAGATTTGGTCCTGAGGAAAAACATTTCTAATTTTTCAGCATTCACTCTTTGACCTGAAGCTTCCATATACTGTTGAATGAGTGAATTGAGGTTTAGGGCCTCTTTTATTGTACTTTCTCCAGGCAGAATGGTATCATCTACATATTCTTGGTGGGTTATATTTAGAACATTCTTGGTTACGGTAATTCCATTTATTTTGCCATCAATGTGAGCTTTGGAAATTGCTCTACCAAAGGCCTCTGCCATGATAATGAATAAGAAAGGAGATATGGGATCTCCTTGTCTTATACCTCTTGAGGTATTAAAGAAGCCTTCGGGAGTTCCATTAATAAGAACTGAAATTTTAGGAGTTGAGATGTATTGAAAGATAAGATTAATCCATTGGTGCGAGAATCCGAAGGCTTCTAAAGTTTTGCATAGAAACCTCCAATCAACCATGTCATATGCTTTCTGAATATCCAGTTTCATGAACATACTTGCCATATTATTCTTATTGGCTAAGTGTATCATTTCTTGTATAATGAGAATCCCATCTAGAATCGACCTTCCTGGTACAAAACCTATTTTTTCTTCTGATATAAGCTTAGGTAGAATCGGTTTCAGTTGGTTTGCTAAAAATTTTGATATGATTTTATAGATGGTGTTGCAGAGAGCTATAGGTCTAAAGTCCCCTGGGTTTTCAGGATCATCTTTTTTGGGTATCAACGTGAGAAAGGTATTATTAATTTCTGAAAGTAATGATCCACCATTTCTTGATGCTTCAATGGCTTTCCAGAGATCAATTCCGATAATATCCCAACAGTTTTGGTAGAAGAAAGCCTGAAATCCATCTGGACCTGGCAAACTATCAGGGTTCATGTTGAATACCACAGATCTGACTTCTTCCAGAGATATGGGTGAACTAAGTGCTTTGTTATCTTCTATAGACACCACTTTTGGTATGGTTTCAAGCATTTTTGTTTGAGCTATCAAATTCGAATTATCAAAGTTGTTTAATAGATTATTGAAATGATCTACCAAAATCTTTGCAATATTGTCAGGATTTTCAGTGATCGAACCAGATGAGTCTTTAATTTTTATTATTTTGGATTTAGCTCTATTGAAGAGCGTGTTGTTATGGAAATTTTTTGTATTGCAGTCTCCTTCTAACCATTTTTCTCTACAAAAGACTTCTTCCTTTGCTAAAATAATTTCCTGCTTGGCGAGTAGTTCTTTTTCTAGAAGAAAGTCCGCATTATTCGTACCATTTTTAATAACTTCTGTGTTTAGTTTTTTTAGGTTTTCTTCGTTATCTATTTTTTCTTTGAATATATTTTTGAATTGTTCTTTATTCCATTTAAGTATATTTTCTTTAATCATTTTCATCTTAGACACAAATATGTACATTTTGGAACCTTTAAAATTACCTTGATCCCACCATTCTCTTATGAGCTCCATCACAT
>MU227330.1:1061062-1073726 GCA_018584345.1 Thuja plicata | reverse complement strand
TAGACACAAATATGTACATTTTGGAACCTTTAAAATTACCTTGATCCCACCATTCTCTTATGAGCTCCATCACATTTTTGTCTAAAAACCACATTTTTTCAAACTTAAAAGGATTTATGTTAGGTTTTGTAGGTTCAACAAATTCAATCCTAACAGGATAGTGATCCGATCCTGCTATAGGAAGAATTGAGGCTTGAATATCTAAATCTAATTCACTTGGCTCACCTTTGAGAAAGAACCTGTCCAGTTTCTTAGCAATAAAGGAAAAGTCTTTCCTTCTATTATTCCATGTGTGCTTACCGTTATTAATAGGAATATCTCATAGGTTGTTAAGGTCAACCCATTTTTTAAATTCCATAGATGCTTGGGAAATTTGCTGGATGCCTCCAGATTTTTCATCTATATTCATAATAGTATTAAAATCTCCACCTATAAGAATGCGTTCATTGCTGTGGTGTTTTATAAATAAAGTTATTTCTTCCCAAAGAAGTTTTTTATCTAAGTTATTGATGGGTCCATAGATGTTTACTAATATTAGCTGTAGGTTAGTTTTTATACTTTTTATTCTGCTACTCATCCATGAATTATTACAGTTTAGTACATTTAGCATTACTTTCCTGGGATTCCAAATTATTCCTAATCCCCCTGAGGCACCTCTAGATTCATGAAAGTTAGAGTTCCAACTACCTAATTTCTTTTCTAGCTTAAATCCTTCTTCCTTATTTAATTTTGTTTCTTGAACCATAATAATTTTAGAATCAAATTGTTTTAAATTATGTTTTAGTAAGCGTTTCTTGCTAGGAGCATTTAAGCCCCTAGCATTCCAGGTAATGATCTTCATGCTGACTTGGGAAGGAACTTCCCCTTCCCAGAAATAAGTAACTGACTGATCTTTTTCTATTCTTTTTCCTTCCCATCTGCTTCTCTAAGTTCTTTAAGAGACTTCCTTCCTCTTTTAGCTTTCATTCTGCCATATTTAGGATTATTAATCCCTTCTTGATTCATCAGAATACCCATTTGCTCTATGTTTTCCTTTGCATTTAAAGCACTTTCAGATTGTTTTCCATCTTTCTCTACTTTTTATTCATTTTCTAATTCTTTCATTATCTGTTCTGCAAGGATAATCTGACCATCTGTATGTATATTATCTGCTACATCTGGTATACTCCAAGCTCTGTCCAAATCAGTACCTTCTCCTTGACCAGTTATTGTTTTGATTCGATTGATTGTAAAGCTTTACTTCTCTTATCTTCATCCTCAATGATCAATATATCTCTTCTTAAATCATCAAAGATGTAGTTATCTCCGCCTAGTTTCAGAACTCTCTGTATTAAATCCTCTTTCTGTAGTTCACTACTACTATCAAAATTATTAAAGTTAAAAACTTGGATCAATTCATCGGTTAGTAGTTCCAAATTCTCTTTCTCTGCCTCATCTAAAATTAGCATTTCCAGATCTTCACCTTTTGAAGAGTCATTATTAAGGAAATCATGAAACTCTTGAGTTATAATTCCTTTTATCTTACTTTGATCCTTCTCCCTTGCAAAGTGCTCACTGATGTTATAAATAGGTGATTCTTGTGTTATTGTTGGTGTTTGCCAAAATTTGGGGAATAACTTTATTGCCTCTTTTTTGGAGTCTGTGTTCTCCTTCACATGCTCTTCCTTCTTTTGCAATGGAGTTTCCATTATTCCTTGTGTGCATTTAGCATTTCTTCGCTCTGGTGAATCATCAAAGACAAGACGTGTGTTTTCTATTTCTACAAGAGAGTTATTGATATTAACCAAAAGCATATTGTCCTGAGAGCTGTATTTCTTTTCTGATATTTTTTCTTTCCCACTTATTGCTTTTATATTCTTAGCTTTCTATGTTTTCTTTTGCTTCTTGTTTAATCTTCTGTTGTTGTTGACTGGCCTCAGTGTCCTAATATTAGACATATTATCTACTGTTATTACTGCTTCTCTTTTGTTGATTTCTTTGTTGCTTAGATCTCCATAGGTAAGTAAATCTATCTGTAGACTGGTGCTATTACACTTTTCCATATCTGACATTTGCATAATTTCTTTACTGTTATCTGGAAATAAAACCATTTCCTTATCTTTGCTTTGAAAATCTTTTTCGTTTGCAACATGTATTACCACTATTTCTGTCTTAGGATCTCCCTTAGAAATAGGTATGGAAATGTTTCTAATCTCTGTAAAAGAAGTTGGAGCTGTTGTTTTTTCTTTTCTGATTTCACCATCTTCCAAATCTAAAATTGCTTTCCCCGCTATCACCTGAATAGGGTCCAAAAGAGCTTTCTCAAATATGATCTTCCCCTGGTTTTCTTTTTTATTTCTTATGTTCATCACGGGGAAGGTATCTATAAGATCTGAAGTAGGTTGAATAATTTTAAATGAGATCTTTCTTTCATCATTTAATTTGAATATTTCAGATATTTTGCCATCAAATCTATACAAGTTCAATTTATAAATCGAGTGGTTTGTAATTAACTTAATAGATTTGATTTCCAGGTTTTTATTCTTAAAATTTATCAAAAATTTAACATTATTGCAATATTTATATGAAGCGTCAATACCTATCAAATTGCCAATTGAAGAGCCAATTTTCCTAAGAATCTCTATATGCATAAGTTCAGGAGGAAGGGATTGAATGGAAATCCAGGCTGGTATAGGAAAGTTTAACTGTTCTTCCTTACAATCTGGTGACCAGTCAAAGAATTTAACAGCATAACCTTTAAAATAACAGACAGAGACAAAAAGGAAATCTTTTTTAACAAATTCATCACTGCAATGTAAATATATCAAACTATCAGAGTGGAGAGATATACTTACCTAATTTTTACAGAATTCCTTTAACTAGTTAATGAGATTGATCATCTCTTGTTTTGGCCCATTCCAAAATGTGAATACGCCAACGGTCAGACATTCCTGCCAGCGATCTTCGCTATCTTGATTGCTGATAATCAGAATCTGTTCCTTAGATTTAATATTAAAGGGGCTAGGTTCAGAGATGGGATGACTGGAGGCATGTAAAGAAGACTTGGGAATACCAATCTTACGATGAGGGGGGATATATGAGTCTGAAGGGATAAGTGGAGATCTGGGCTTTGAATTTTCTATCTTCCGAAGATGAGTTTCACGGTTATTGAGGGAAATCTCATCGGGTTCAGGTAGAAAACCTATATGCTGGGAATACAAGGGTAATTTATTTAGGTCTGCATATTTAGTATGATTAAAAAATAGAATATGTTTGTCTAAGCTTGTAGTAGAGCAAATGATATTAGGGCAAAGGCCATTCTGGGTAGATGACTTACCTAATTTGGGGAAATCGTCCCTTTTAATGATTTGGGGAGTAAACAGACACTTACTTGCCTTCTTATGATCCGGAGAGACCTGGAGTGCAGTAACCTGATTTGAATCCAAATTGGATCTAGTTCTGTGGTTCCCAATGACTTTTGCCACTGGCCGAAACCCTAGCCTCTCAGTAGATTTCACCGATGGCTCATGAATGGTATCGCCTGACTTATTATTACTGATCTGATGGTTGGAATTTGTTTGCAATGTATTAGGATGCTTCAATTCTCTGTGCTCAGTAAGGGCCGAAAAGGGATTTGACGTCTTCACCACAAACCGTAAATCTACAGAGTGATTAAGATTGACGGAAGGCGGAATGATGCAGTGATTCCCAAGCTTATCTGCTTCTTTGCAAGGACTTCGTGGTGACAGCCGTGGCTGATGCACTGGATTTTTACGCAGTGCCAGAGAGCTAGGGTTTGGGTTAGTATCCAAAATTGCCAGTTTCTTGCTAGGCCGGGAGTGACTACCATGATGCTTGTAATTATTCGCATATTTCAATTTTTTAAATTCTGCTCTGATTTCCATTTTCACCGAAAAAGGTCTCAATACTGATATTAATTTCCTTTTTTACCTCATATACATTTTTAGGTGATTAAAGATTAAATATTATTATTGTGTAACATAATCAAATATTAAGCTACCTAATTTTATCTTTCACATAATTAATTCTTGAAAGAATTAATTATAATTGTAATGTGCAAATATTATTGCACACCATATGTAAAAACGAGTGAAGGTAAAAAGCTTAAAAGTGAGAAAATTTATTTTTAAAAAAATTATTGAAAAAGAATAAGAAGAAGTTGAGGTAGTTACCTAACTTCTTGGGAATGAAATTTTCTTTTAAAGGGGAAAATTTTATTGTAAAGGGGCTTCCCTCCTCTATGGGAAAAGTTGGTAACCAAATTTCAAGATTTTCATTTTACAGTAAAGAGTTGGTGAAATAGATAGGTTGACCGAAAAAATATTTTCTTCTCATGACTTTATTTCATTTTGTAGTTTGTGAGCTATTGAAATTGAAGTGATCTGTGTATCACTATTTTAGAGGGATATTGGTGGTCTGTGTGTCATCAATATTTTTTTGGAATTATTTATTTGTAGGTTTTAAGGGTATTGTCAGTCTTTGTGCTTTCAATATATCTTATCTATCTGCAGACTTGGAAGAATATACATAGCCTGTGTGCTAATTATTTACAGGAATCTATTTTACTATTATGTATTATATCAATTATATTATTAATGAACTTTGTAATATTGATAATCAATTTTACATTACCTTCATTGTAAACATTTATTTCATGGGGGGGGAGGGGAATTATTTCAAATATTAAAAAAATCAACATTTTGAGGGAGCTGCCCCTTTTTGAAGCAGAGGACAATCATCTTGTTCATGGTGATTTATCCAAATTTGCAAGGTTTTGTCATTGTCCATTGGGATAATTAATAAGGAAAAGCACAGTGACAAGTCCATTTTCTCACACTCCCAGAGTACAACTTAGGGAGAAGCTAAAAAATCTAATAATTAATGCAAGGATGGATGCATATATGAGTCCACAGTACAATGCCTAATGAGATATACATACATCTAAACAAATAAATCTTTAATAACTAATTAAAAGGAGAATAAATCATGGGGAAAAAATTATTTGTAAAAGAGAGAGAAAATAAATAAATATGCGTACATGTGATAGAACAAGGTAAGACTCAACATGTCACCCCAAGTACTTTTTGTTGAAGACAATTATTCAATTGTGTATTGTCACTGATGTTACACATGTATTTACACTTATGTAATGATGTTACACAAATGTCTACATTCAGACTGAGCACAATTGGTGAATAGAAAGAGTTTTTCAGTGTTGACCGAGTCACTCGGGCATTTCAGTCATGGTCGAGCATCAAAGAAACTCAGTCTTAACCGAGTTGATTATTCAGTGTCAGCCGACTAACAATGGTTTACATTCTATAATTAATTGGTTATATGAGGCTGACTAAATTGTGATTTATTACTTTTTAGAAGTATCTTCAAGCCGACTTGACAGGGCTTATCATATATATGAAAGGTCAAGTTTGGATTAAATGTGTACAAGAGTGTGTATAAGTAGAAGTGTGGAATTCTATGATATGAAGAGTGAAGGCAAAATCAGATGGGATTCTGATTGAGTACATAACACTCAAAGCTACAATAGAATATTTGATCAACAAGGATCCCATTATAATCAGAGCAGAGATTTGAATCAGCAAAGACAATTGCTTACATATACAGGTCAATTCATTGTTACTTTATAACAATTGTGGAAGTGATCTCAAATCTTTTAACAGAGTAGACTTAACAGTTTTTTTTGTAAATCCTCTCACAAAGTAGCATTCCTATGTTGAAGTGCTAAAGACCTCTAACAAGGCCACTCCTCACAGGGTGATTTAAATCCTTTAACAAGGTCACACCTAACAGTGTGTTTTGTAACCTTTTACAGGGTTGGCTCCTAACAGGGTTCACTTCAGAAGAGTGAAAAATAGTAACTAGTTACATTGGTGGTTTTTCCCATATTGGGTTTCCACGTTAAATCTTGGTGTCACCTTTGTATATTTTATTTGTTTTATGCTTTATGTTTTAGTACTTAATCACTAAAGTATAATTGCATTGGATATCATAAAGATTGCTTTAACACCCGAGTTACAGAAGAATATCTTAATTAACCGAGTAACAATGTTATATTGCTTAAGACATCTAAGGGACAAAAGGATTTGTTTTGGAGTAACTAATTCACCCCTCTTCTCTCAGTTACTTATCTCATTTCCAACAATTGGTATCAGAGCATCAAGTGTTTTCAGAAAAGGTTTCAAGACCTAAGCTAAAGATCAGAGATGTCTTACAGAAGGGAGATCCCAAAGCTAAACAAAGACAACTTCCTTGCATGGCAAGAGCTAACGAAACTACATCTATCTACTATTGGAGATATTGGTTTGCAATTTTTGGACAACAAATATGTGGAACCAACAGGGACTATGACTGTGGAACAGATGATGGAACGAAAGCTTCACAAGATAATGATGATTGATATAGCTTCTTCACTCAGCTACTCAGAATTTGATGAAGTCAAGGACTGCCCTACAACCTATGATATGTGGAGGAAATTATAGGATATTCATGGGGGAGATCCAATGTAAAGCGAACCAAAGCAAAAAGTCTCAGAGGAAAATTTGACCAAATGAAAATGAAAGAAGGAGAAGACATTACAAGATATAGTGAAAGAATCAAGAAGATTGTGAGTGCCATCATAGCTGCAAGAGGAATAAATGAAGATACAACAGTGGTCAACAAGGTATTAAGAACTTTACTTCCTATCTATGCTATTAGAGTTTAATCTATTCAAGAGACGAGGTGCAATAAGGATATAAATTTGGATACATTAGTTGGAAGGCTTACAACTTTTGAGTTGGATAACTTTGACAATTATTCTCCTAGCTCTAGCAATCTTGAGTCTGCATTCAAAGCTAAATTAAACCTTGGTAAGAAGGACAGATACTCAAAAGGAAAGCAGATTGAAAGTGATAGTGTTGATGAATTTGATGATGAAGATCTAGATATCATTGAATCATTTCTTGCAAGGAGAGATGCCAAAGGTAAATACAAAGGTAAAATGCCATTGATTTGTTTCTCATGCAATGAGGTTGGTCACATTGCTGCCAAGTGTCTAAAAAAAGAAGAAAAAGATGAGAAAAAGTTCAACAAGTACAAAGGCAAGAAAGATTTCAAGAACTACAAGAGCTACAAGGACAAAGGTAAGAAGTCTTGTTATATTGCTAAGGATTCTGACAGTGATGAAGAAGAAGATGAAATGGTTTATATTGCTATAAAGGATGAGTCAGATGAAGAAGATGAAAAGACAACACTTTTCTCACATATCAGTAAAAATTACACATGGATAATTGATAGTGGTTGTTCTCATCACATGACTGGTGATAAGACAAAATTTGAACATCTTGAACGCTATGATGGTGGTAGCGTCAGTTTTGGGAACGATGAACCCTGCTATGTAAAAGGAAAAGGTTGCATTACTATGACAGAAGGAATCATATGTGATAATGCTTATTGGGTTGAAGGACTAAGGAGAAATATACTCAGTGTAGCATAGCTGAACAACATTGGCTTCAAGGTAGAATTCATGAATAGTAAGGCCAAGCTCCTGGATGGTAAAGGAAACCTAGTTGGAACTGGCAGGCAAACAAAAGGTAATCTATTCTATCTTGATCTCACTGAAGGTTCATGCTTCATTGCACAAGTAGAAGAAAGTTGGCTATGGCATAAAAGGTTGTGTCATGTAATTTTTGATAATCTGGTAAACATAAGAAAGAACAAGAGAGTTAGAGGTATTCCTATTTTGAAGAAACCCGAGCTAGCAACATCCAAGCAATGTCAAATCGGAAAGATGAGAAAGATAGGTTTCAAGAGCAAGAATTACAATACTGATGAAATCTTGGAATTAGTACACACTGATCTTTGTGGACAAATTGCAAAAAAAAGCTATAATGGAGAGAAGTATTTTATTCTATTTGTTGATGATCACTCCAGAATGATGACTGTCATGTTTCTCAGAGAAAAATCAGAACCTTTTCAGAAATTCAAATGGTGTCTTGCAAGAGTTGAAAAGGAAACATGAAAGAAACTAAAATGTCCAAGATCTGACAGAGGAGGAGAATTCATTTCTAATGAGTTCAATGAATTTTGTAATGAAAGAGGAATCAAAAGACATGTATCTTCCCCTGGTACACCACAACAAAATGGAATAACAGAAAGAAGAAACGGATCCATTATGGATTGTGCCAGAACCCTAATGATTGAAAAGAATGTTGCTGCCAAATACTGGAAGGAGGCCATCAGCACTACAATGTTCACCTTGAACCAAGTTCAACTAAAGAAAGGTAGTAACTAGACACCTTTTGAATTATGGTATGGCTATAAACCCAATGTTCATTATTTCAAAGTATTTGGAAGTAAATGTTACATCTTGAAGGAAGCAAGAAAGGGAAAACTAGATGCAAAATGTTATGATGGAATATTCCTAGGTTACTCATGTAAAAGAAAATCATACAAATGTCTAAATCTTACTACTCATAAAGTCATAGAAAGTGTACATGTCAAGATTGATGAGTTTGCAGAAAGATGTGAAGAGCAGAGCAGTAAAGAGCCTGAATACTACAAGAAATTTATGTATCATGAACCTGATACTATACCTATGACTCGAGCAATGGTGATTAGACAACAAAACTGTCAACCACTGAATATACTAACACAAACTATACAACCTGAGTTGCAAATTGTGCAACCCGACCTGTTCGTAGAAGAGATCGAGTCACATACAGAGGGAACTGAGTGACAGACAGAGGGACTCGAGTCACAAACAAAGGAACTTGAGTCACAGACAGTGAAATCCAAGCATCAGACAGAAGAACAAGAAAGAATGTTTGAGAATGACAGACATAGTGGATCAAGTCCAAAATCAAGACTGAAGGATCTAGTACTTTCTAGATATGTTAGAAGGCATCATGCACCTAAGAAATGATTGGAGATTAGACAGAAGGTGTAATGACAAGGAACAAAATCAAAGGTACATGTTTACTAAGTGAATTTTAACCTAGAACTGTTAAAGATGCATTGAATGATGAAAGTTGGATGAAGGCAATGATGAAGAAATTGAGCAGATTGGGAAGAACAAAACTTGGACTCTTGTGCCTAGGCCAAAGGACAAGAATGTGATTGGAACCAAGTGGGTTTTTAGAAATAAGATGAATGAAAATGGTGAAGTTTCTAGAAATAAGGCCAGACTAGTTTGTAAAGGATATGCTCAAGAAGAGGGTATTGATTATGGAGAAAAATTTTCTCCTATTGCAAGACTTGAAGGAGTCAGAACTCTTCTGGCATATGCTGCACATAAAGGATACAAAGTATATAAAATGGATGTGAAATCTGAATTTTTGAATGGAATCCTAGAAGAAGAAGTCTTCATTGAACAACCTGAAGGATTTGTTGATTCTAGTGGAAGGAATATGGTTTGCAAGCTGCACAAAGCATTGTATGGACTGAAGCAAGCGCCCAGAGCCTGATATGAAAGACTGCATGGATACCTAGTAAATATTGGATTTCAGAGAACTAATGATAACAGTAGCTTGTATATCAAAGAAGGACCATAGAACAAAATATTGTTAGCAGAGATGTTTTTTGATGACATATTATTCACTGGATATGATGACTTATGCAAATCATTCTCTGTAGCTATGAGTAAATAATTTGAGATGTTTATGTTTGGTGAGATAAAATTCTTTGTTGGATTACAAGTTCATCAAATGAAGGATGGTATCTACATTACTCAATCAAAATATATCAAGGAGATACTCAATAAATTTGGAATGGAAGATTCCAAACCTATTGGAACACCCATGTGTACTGGAACAAAATTATCTAAGGATGATGATTCAAAGGAGGCAGATCAGACCAACTACAGATCCATGATTGGAAAATTGTTATTCACACCAGACCTAATATTGCATTAGCAGTTGGTATTGTTGCAAGATTTTCAGCTAATCCCAGAGACAATCACCTAATGGCAATCAAAAGAATTTTGAGATATCTGAAGGGTACTTAAGACTATGGTTTATGGTATAAGAAAGGTGGGAACTTTGATTTGAAGACATTCACTGATGCTGATTGGGATGGAAGTGTTGATGACAGGAAAAGCACCAATGGTGGAGATTTCTTTCTTGGAAAGAGGTTAGTATCTTGGACTAGAAAGAAACAAAATTGTATCTCTCAGTATACAGTAGAGGCAGAATATGTTGCTGCAACAGTGAACTGTTCAAACATCATATGGGTCAAGTAGTTGTTGTCAGGAATGAAGGAAGAAGTGAAAGAACCAATTATTATCTACTGTGACAACACCAGTGCCATTAAAATTTCAAAGAATCCAGTAATGCACACCAAAACCAAGCATATAGCAATAAAGTATCATTTCTTGAGGGAATTAGTACAGAATAAAGAAGTAAGGTTGGAATATGTGAGTACTAAAGACCAAGTTGTAGACATGTTCACAAAACCTTTACCTAAGGATGCATTTTTGTATCTTAGAGGAAAGCTAGGGGTGCTTCCCCTAACCAAAGCTCACTAAAATACAATTTAGTGATGCATCAACTTGAGCCACCATGAAGTTCTATCAGTTGATGTAGGTACATCAGAGCCCATTGCACATGAATTAGTACACTCAGGTACATTACAACTTCAAAGAGAAACAATATTGACTATTGGTATTGATACTTAGTATTTATGGAGATGGAGTATTTGGAATCTGTTGTCAAAGAGGGAGATTTTTCTATAATACATAAGAAATTACTTAAGAAGTTTGCTATAATACATAAGAAATTACTTAAGAGAGAGTTCATAACAGAAAGAGGGAGAGTTTGATGTTAGAGGGAGAAATCTTATTATCAAGAGACAAAGTTTTATGAAAGAGGGAGTTTTTGGATAAGAATCAGAATGAAGCTAAAGACATTAAAGAAAAATTTATGTTTCTCTACAATTCTTTGTATTATGACATGTGTTTCCATCAATGCCAAAGAGGGAGATTGTTGAAGACAATTATTCAATTGTGTATTGTCATTGATGTTACACATGTATTTACACTTATGTAATGATGTTACACAAATGTATACATTCAGATCGAGCACAATTGGTGAATAGAAAGAGTTTTTCAGTGTTTATCGAGTCACTCGGGCATTTCAGTCATGGTCGGGCATCAAAGAAACTCAGTGTTAACCAAGTTGATTATTCAGTGTTAGCCGACTAATAGTGGTTTACATTCTATAAGTAATTGGTTATATGAGGCTGACTAAATTATGATTTATTACTTATTTAGAAGTATATTCAAGCCGACTTGAGATGGCTTATCATATATATGAAAGGTCAAGTTTGGATTGAATGTGTGCAAGAGTGTGTATAAGCAGAAGTGTGGAATTCTGTGATATGAAGAGTGAAGGCGAAATCAGATGGGATTCTGATTGAGTACAGAACACTCAGAGCTGAAATAGAATATTTGATCAGCAAGGATCCAGTTATAATCAGAACAAAGATCTGAATCAGCAAAGACAATTGATTACATATACATGTCAATTCATTGTTACTTTATAACGATTGTGGCAGTGATCTCAAATCTCTTAATAGAGTAGACTTAACAATATTTTTTGTAAATCCTCTCACAAGGTAGCATTCCTATTTTGAAGTGCTAAAGACCTCTAACAAGGCCACTCCTCATAGGGTGATTTAAATCCTCTAACAGGGTCACACCTAATAGTGTGTTTTGTAACCTTTAACAAGGCTGGATCCTAACAGGGCTCACTTCAGAAGAGTGAAAAACAGTAACTAGTTACATTGGTGGTTTTTCCCATATTGGGTTTCCACGTTAAATCTTGGTGTCACTTGTGTATATATTATTTGTTTCATGCTTTATGTTTCAACACTTAATCACTAAAGTATAATTGTATTGGATATCATAAAGATTGCTTTAACACCTGAGTTACAGAAGAATGTCTTAATTAACCGAGTAACAGTGTTATATTGCTTAAGACATCTAAGGGACAAAAGGATTTGTTTTGGAGTAACTGATTCACCCCTCCCCTCTCAGTTACTTATCTCATTTCCATCAATTCTTTGGTCACATAAGTACAATTAAGATCCACCAAAAGAGAGAAAACAAGAGATGAATAATCACATCCACAAGGAAGTAGATCTTATTCCAAATGTGAATGTGCAAAAAAATATTGAAAATTTATAATAAAAAAATTGGCAAAGAATGTTCCACTCTCAGGGAGAAAAAAATCCAATGAAAATTGTAGAAAGATGAATTGATAACCTTCCACTAGTAAACAAATGATTTACAATAATACGTCTACCATATAAATGAAGAGTGTTTTCATAGTCAAATTAATGAAATAAACAACCTAGTCTTGATCATGTTATTACCTTACTTTATCAACTAGTTCTAGCACATGCAAGAACAAGCATGTGGTCTCACTAAGACATTCGATGAGACATCATCTTAATTTTGGGATGAAAACTGTAGTGACATGACTTGGATTGAGAAGTAATCTTTTGTATAATATGTTGCTACATTTAAATCTTTCCCTAATATCTCTATGACTTACAATTATTCTTTGTATTAGGACACTGACATCATTCTTCGAGATCTACTATATTAGGACACATCTCTCTCTCTCTCTCTCTCTCTCTCTCTCTCTCTCTCTCTCTCTCTCTCTCTCTC
>MU227330.1:1037638-1060516 GCA_018584345.1 Thuja plicata | reverse complement strand
ACACACACACACACACACACACACACACACACACACACACACACATCATCTTTGTTCGTAGACTCTTGTATTGCTAATTTGGAAGACACCATTGAGGACATTTGTCTTCTTTTTGACGCCGTCTTCAATGAAGTTCCATCACCATTTCCATCTTTGCACCTTACTCTTACCTTACCCAAATCTACTTTAATCGCATGTGATAGATTATGTAGATATTAATAGTTGACCTTTTCAACTTTGTCATCATGTATGATGACATAATCCATAACAATATTGTATTCTCATTGATCCAGTTGTTTTTATATATGCACAATTCTTGAATTTTATATGATATTTGATCTATATTATCAACATTGTTTTCCCACATCAATATTGGTTTGGATATATTTGAGCTCCATTCGAATACATCATGGGAATCATCATTGTCTTTGGACCATGTGCAAACTTCAAAGACGTTAATCTCACTTCCTACATTTTCTTTCAAGAATGAGAAGTCACCTTTCATGCATTTGTGGTGTTATTTTGTAAGGAAAATGGTGTCACAAAATTGCAATAATAAAAGGTTACTATTGATAGATGAGCATGGAGGTATTGGGGTTGCACACCCAATAGGGGTTTAGGGGCAAAAATCGCAAAAGTCACATTTTATCTATAATTTAGCATCGTGAATCTTGTTTATTTATCATTAGATAACATATCTAAAAATGAATACTTTGTGTGCTTTGTTTGTCCTCGAAGGTAACCCTATTTTATGAGGACATTGTATTACAATAGTGTATTGCGATGTATTTTGAGAGTACGATAGATTTTGGGTTGCTTATGGATCTTCCTTGATGATACTCTTATGAGAATTTTTTTTCAAGTATATTGTAATATGTTGTTGATATCATAATAATATATTGGGCAATTTTTAGAGTGTGAGATTTTTCTCCCAAAAAGGTGTTTCCAACATAAATTAATTCATTGTAGTATGCATGCTATTTATGTTAAGTTTTTAGAACCGTTGTAAAGATTTGAATTTTTTTTGCATAATTCTCCTCTCAAGGTCAATATAGTAACTTGTTGTGCTACCATAACCTCCTTGCAAGTAGTATCAAACAATGATCACCTTTGGTTTCACTTGTGGGTTGTCGGGTTTTTTGAACTAGTCTAGATTTGAGTGAGAGCTTGTGGAGAAGATACTTTCTGATCTTGTTATAGGAATTTTTAGATGACAATTTGTTTAGGAATAACAAAGGTGGAAAAATTTTCTAGAATTTTTTTTGAGACGTGGAAGCTAAAGATGGAGGATTTGTTAATAGATCGGGATATGTGAGATGATATTGATGAGAATATTTTAAGACCTGTAGATCCTGCTTCAAATGTTTAGTATGATTTTATAGACCATAAAAATAAGGTTTTAATCAGATTATGCTTGGTAGAATTTATTTTAATCAATATCCATGAAGAATCACCTGCAAAGAATCTATGCAAGAAACTTGGTGAGATGTATCAATCCGAATCTTTAATGAATATAGTTTTCTTGAGGAAGATATTGTATTCCTTGAGAATGGAAGTGGTTGGACAAATTAAATACCGTATGAAATAATTCAATATGTTGGTGGTTCAATTGGAATTTGTTGATGTCAAGATGGATGAGGATAAACACCTAATCTTGCTTCGTTCTTTCCCGATTCATGTGGTTCTCTTGTTATAGCTATAAGTAGTACTATTATTTTGAAGACAAAAGATGTAGTGAGCTATTCTATTTCTAAAGAGATGAGAAGAAATATGATGATTAGTGCTAAGGAGACCCTATATGTTTGTGGAAGATCTAAGGAAAAAGGAAAGAAGAATTTGAAAATATTGATAAATTTAAGTGAAGGAGAGATCCAAATATCCTCAAAAGTCTAAAGTTATTGCTATAATTATGACAAGTCTAGATACTTTAGTAAGGAGTCCAAAGAAAAAGAATAATTTGGTTTTGATGTTGAGTTCAAGAATGAAGATGATGATGTATTCATTGTAGCTTTGGCCTCTTGTGTAGGTAATGATGCATGGTTAACTGAATCAGATGAATATTTTCATATGACCTCTAATGGAGACCAGTTCTTTGAATATGAGGAATTTGATGGAGGTAAGGTGTACTTGGGTGATGATTCTCATTTATAAAATAAAATAAATAGTTGATGTAGTCCAAACCCTTCAAGAACAGTAATTTAGAAAACAAACACAACATAAATTCTCAGAACTCCAAAATCTTCATTAAAATTCTCCAATCTACTCTACCGAGCAACAATGAAAAAACTTCCACTTATTACAATTCCGAAAATTACCATATTCGGCAGTTTTTCGGGAAAAATAGAAAAACTAGTTTGTTTTTTTTGGTTTTTCCTTTTTTGGTAATTTTCAAAACTCATCCTAGGAATCCTGATTTTTCCCAAGAAAATCCCCCAACTAAGGCAAGATGAATTGCCAACTAACCCACAAAATCAGAAACATGATTTCAGATTTATTACTTGAAAAATAAATTTCTAAAAAATTGGAAAAAATAGGAAAAGCCAATTTTGGTGGCCAAGATGAAATTTATGGCTCCCGAAAAGATGTCAAAATGACCACTGAACAAGCTAAGCTTCATTAGCAATCCAAATAACCCCTCACGCAATTGCCTATAAAATTTTAGCCAAAACCCACATTCGAGTCAAAAGTTATGACCCTCGGATGCTCCTGCATCAATAGTTATAAATATGTAATTTTGACAACAATAAAAATAAATGGTAAGCTACAAAATAGATATAAAAACTTTGAGAACATATCTAGAAATATGAATCATATAAGAACTTGTCAAAAAAATATGGGCTTAAAAATGTCAGACTATGTGGCAAGGCGACCTAGTCCTAAAGGTGTCTAACGTAGACAATAAAAATGAATTCTAGATCATGATGTCACATAAATAATCTCCCTAAAGTTTTATTATAAAGGTGTTGGACTATGTGGCTAAGACACAATTTGTAGGGTTTTCTACTCTTTCATAGTTTGAATATCTTTGTCCCATTTTTATCTTTTTGAATCTATAGTCCTTCTCTTCTAGATCTAAATCTTGCAAACAAGTAGATAGAAAATGGTGTTGGGTTGTATACAAGCTTGCCTAACTAGAGCCCTGGGTAAGAATTGACCTCCCCTAAAATATAATAATGTATAAAAGAGTGCTTTCCCTTAGAGAGCATAGGCCTAATATGAAGTAAAATGTTGAATTGACAATGTCATACCTTTGTTGTGAATATGATCTATTTGATTTCTCCATAAAAGGTTGATGTTTCTAAGAAACGCCTAATATTTATCATGAATTCCATCTTGAATGCTTGACCTCTCCTTCACTACCTTGGAAATGACTGAATACTTGCTCAATTTATTGATCTGTGATGTGAGATGTTTCAAATGAGTGAGAAAGGGATTTCTTTTATATATAACCTTAAAGAAAGATGTTGAAATTTTTGAAGGTCAACATTGGGAGCATTTTCTTCCTCAATTTTTTTAGACCATTAGAGGGTTCAAATTTGGGATCCTCTTGACTGGACTATGGTGCCTAGGATTGTAGTCTAAGGGACTATGTGCCCCGGTCTAGTCCTCTTGGGTTGAAACAAGGTTAGAAAGATAGAAAAGGTATTGAACTTCCAAATCAAACGTTGTTTTGAGAAGAATCAATCAATTTTTGGGGCATGGAAGGAGAAGTACCAAAGTGAGCCCCAAATGAGTATGAAACTGTATGAGGATACAATTTACGACACTATAGTAAGGGATAGGCTATGGATGCTTTATCTACTACTAAATATAGTATATTTCAATCGCGCATGCTTGTGAACAAGTAAATGGTTAAGATATTACATTCAAATATTGGAATATAATAAGGCACAAGGACAATTTATTATGATAGTAAAAGCATGATGCACCTATCTAAGAAATCAACATTTCATTCTAAGGCCAAGTACATTAATGTTTAATATCATTTTGTTAGAGATATGGTTGAGGATGGTGGGGTGAAGCTAGTTAAGGTTGAGATCTCAATGAATGCACCAAATTTTGTAACTAAGACTATGAGCATGGAGAAATTCAAATGGTGTTTAGAGTCTACAAGCCTCTCGACCCCTAACAACTAAAACATGAGGTTGGTACCTCTCCCATTTCTCTTGAAAAGTGTTCGATAGGCGAAAGGTTTGTTGGGACAACAAAGTTTCAAAATTTCAATAATAAAAGGTTACTATTGATTAATGACCATGAGGGTTCTAGGGGTCGTATGCCTCGACAAGTGTTTAGGGGCAATACCCTCGAAAGCCATATTTTTATGTATAATTTAGCATTGTAAATCTTAACCATTTATCTTTAATTCACAAATCTAGCAACAAATATTTTGTGTGCCTTTCTTTCCCTAGATGACAACCCTATTTTATGAGGGAACTATATTATGATTGTGCATTATGATTTATTTTGAGAGTCTGATAGCTATTGAGTTACCCCTGGATCTTTGTTATTGATAATACTATGAGAAACTTGCTTTGCAAGAATATTGTAATTTGTTAATATTAATTTCTGAATATTATATTGAACTACTTTTGGAGTGTGGGTTTTTCTTCATAAAATGTTTTCCCCATGCAAATCATTGTGTTGTGGTTCATATGCTATTTATGTTTATTTCTATAAGTTTCTATAATAGTTGCAAAGATTTGAAAAGTTTTGCATAATCCTCTTCTCAACATAAGTGTAGGGAGTTGTTTTGCTGGCTTAACTTCCTTACAATTTCTTCCCAAGGGAAGAAATATTGTTCAAAATTTCTTGACCATCTTTAACATCTAGTGTCAAGCATCTACCAACACTACAATCATTTGAGGGGAGGATGAGGATAAAACTAAATACTTGTGTCAAATTTTTATTAAGGAAATAACCAACATTGATCCTACTTTTTAACTTGAATCACTGGAAGTAGTCCTTAGGGGGTCATCATAAGTCCTTGCTATATTATTTTCACTTGTAGAGCTCACTTCATTTGCATCATTTCCATTTTGGAGAGGGTTTTTATTATTATTATTTCTAACTAGATTTTTCTTGTTTACTCCATTTTATGATAAGTTTGTACAAAATTACCTAGCACATGGTTCAATACTTGAAACTTATTAGCATTGCATACATTTCCCTTAAATTGCACAAAAAAGTGGGTGTAAGTGTAAATATTATTTTTACATACTTAGAATATCAACTTTCTAAGATTGACCTATTTACACTTAGCTTTATCTTAGGATTTTTCATACTTTTATCTCATCTTGTGTGGTTGAGATATGCATACTTATCATTTGAGACACCTTGTACATGCATACTTCCCACTTGCTAGCACACGTCATTTGATCTAAACAAATGTTTCATCTTTGGAGGGGTAGTTACAGTTTTATTCCCACACACACACACACACACACACACATTCTACTAGAAGTAGTCCTTAGGGGGTGATCACGAGTCCTTGTTATATCATTTTCATTTATAGAGCTCACTTCATTTGCATCGTTTCCATTTTGGAGAGGGTTTTGTTTTAATTTTTAATTAGATTTTTCTTGTTTACTCCATTTTATGATAAATTTGTACAAAAGTACCTATCACATGGTTCATACTTGAAACTTATTAGCATTGCATACATTTTCCCCAAATTGCACAAAAAGTGGGTATAAGTGTAAATATTCTTCTTACATACTTAGAATATCAACTTTCTAAGATTGACCTATTTACACTTAGCTTTATCTTAGTAATTTTCATACTTATATCTTGTCTTGTGTTGTTGAGATATGTGTCTTCAACATCTGAGACACCTGGTGCATACATACTTGCGACTTGCTCACACACTTGTCATGTGAGATCTCAAGTGTTGCACCTTTGGAGGAGTAGTGAGAGTTTCACTCCCACTTTCTCACTTACTCTTCTCGCATGTATATTCAAGGTTGATATTCATATTTATACACTATTCATTCTATGATAGATATACTATTGTGCATCATTTATTAACTTGTGGAAGGTTATCAATCTATGCGACAAACTAGGTTCACAATAGTCCGAGTTGATCTAAAAGAGCTCAAAATCAATTCTTGTGATTTTATGTGACATTTTAATCTCTAAAACATTCATTAGATTAATGTAGACAATAATAAAAGGTGATAGAGAGATTTAAAACAACATCAATATTATTTCTCCATCACTAATCTAGAGCCAATTGATTTTTTAATTAATTCAATTATTAATTTCCAAGTTTATATTTTTAATTACTATATTGATTTGTACTTTTATTATATTTATTTAAGTAATCTCGATAACATTTAAGTAGAGTGATTGTTCCCTATATAATTTAATTTTTTTTTCATATTTATTTAATTAATTGAGATAAATTTAAGGATTGTGGTTAGGTCCTCAACATTATTCAAAAAAATATTTATAACTTGATTTAAAATCAAAAGTTTGTTTCTTTCCCTTTTAGATTGAGAGGATAAATATCCTTGTATTGTTCTAATAATTGGTTGGAATTGGGACCCTATATCACAGTAAACTGAAATAATACATCTTTTTGATTAAAGTAAAAGATTTTGTCAAAAATATTAATAAACTAAGCTCCTTAAACTATGACCTGATATCACATGCATTGGGGAGAGTGGATCTCGTGACCTTGTGAGTTGGGGGAGAGTAGATCTTATGACCTTGTGAGTTGGGAGAGAGTGGATCTTATGACCTAGTGCTTACCACAAGAAACTCTCACTAATAAAACAAGGCTAAAAAATATCCAAACTTCACAAATAAACTAAAAACCACATTATATTATATTATATTATATTCTTCTTACATTTAACTCATTTATCTTATTACTATACATTATTATTATGCTTGATAGCCCAACTTTAACCATGACCCACACTAGTATAATCTCTTCAATTGAATCCACACCATGTAATAGTATAACTTCATTGATTCAATCACTATCACCATACAAGAATACAAATGTTTAAAATTTTTCCCTTGTGATTACATGCATCCAATGGGCCTTGGATATGATGGCTACAATGGAGCCTTACCTACCTAACCATGGATTTGATATGATTTGCGTAGTAACGGCAACGAAGAAGATAAGTCTTCCAAATCCCACCAATCCAAGAACCAAACGTTTTATTCTATTTTGGCGTGAAAAATAAATGGGTATTTACACAAAGAACTCCTGGTTACAACATAGAACCCAGCGCAAATGGTGGGGAACAAAGTCTTCACATGATCTGGAGTGAAGTGAAGTACAGCTAGTCTTAAAAACCAAACCCTAAAAACCAAATCCCAACTGGACTAAGAAAAGAAACCCTAACAGAGCGTTGAATGAGAATGGTGATGGAGTCCCGAGGCAACAACCGATATATATATATAGAGAGAGAGTCCCGTCCCGATGTAAAACCGCATAATGAAAACCCTAATTCGGTGTTCACATGCACATCAATCAGATATTCCGTCCGACAACATGACAAGTACTAAACACAACAAACCCTAGAGGCTAGGGGGGCTAAGGAGTAGCGGGTGGTCCTTCCGAGGGCTTAAAGAAAGGGCGGGTTTTTAACTTTTTAGTACGTACGAACAAGCGTGGAGGCTTAGGGTGGCGTGCCTGCGTGACCTGCCGCTAGGTCTGGCGCTGCCAGTTATAGTGCAAGTTGCAAAGTGTAATTTGAAAAAGCAAGAGTCCTTTTCCCAAGAGCGGGGGTTTTAAACGTTCAAATAAGGGGATTGCGTGGATTACGGGTAAACGTCGGTTTGAATGTGCGGCTGCAGGGAATCTGGTCGAATCGGTAGACGAATTGACTGGCCCAGTCGGTACCTCCTTTCCCGACCACTGCTATCCCTTGAAATGACAGCACGTCGCCTGCCAAAATCTCCATGACGTGTCATCCACCGTGGCAAGTGGACGGGCTGTGGTGGGCCCCAGGTCACTGCCCCTTCTGGACGCCATCAGCCGCCCTTTTTTTGATAAAATGGGAGAAAAATAAAAATAAATAAAATGGGAGAAAAATAAACGAAAAAGTAAATCCGTGAATTGGGCGCGCAAATTAGGTCTTAGCTGGCAGTGTTGGTACGAGCAACAGAGGGCATTTGATTGCCTTTGGCGTGATCGGACGGTTGTCGTCGTACGAGAGGGTGACAGATCGACGGCCGGCGTTGCGCCGTGCTGAGGGGATGCGCGCTTTGAGTTGCGCGGCGTTCGGTGAGGCCGTCCGATGGGTGAGATCGACGGCTGAGATGCGTTGGGGTCAGAGGAGGAGTAAATGGGATTGATAATAATAACAATCTGCGCGTTTGCTGTTTGCTCGCAGTTGGGCTTCATGTTTATGAATAGTAGTGGGAGGTAGTCTTTGGTTCGCCCGCTGCCTTCCTTCAGAGGTCTCTGATATGTTCGTTTTTTGAAAAAGGGCTTTCGTTTTTTCAGCCTCTCTGTGGGATGCTTTTTTAGTCTGCTTCGGCGACAAGGCGTTTGAACACGAGTTCACTCAACATGGTGAGTGTGGGAACTTCTGTAATCTTTTGCATGCCTCAGAATTGGAACGTTTTGTGTTCCTAACGGCAATTTCTTTTCCTAGACTCAATTTTGCATGTAATTTTGCTGTGTTTTTGAAGGGGAATTTGGCGGTATAGCTCGGTTTGAGGTTGTTACGGTTTGCATGTCAATGTCGAATTTAATGCCCTACGCTGTTAGTTTGCCGTTTTTGTTGCGCGTTTTTGTGAGCTTTTGACATAATTGTGATGTGATAGTGTGTAATTCTTCAAGTTTCTGTGTGTTTCTGTCTGTAATTTTGAAGCTTGAAACGCATAGGTTGCGTTTGAGAGGCTTTCTGAGGAATTTGCATTCTTGGAGCTGTTTGTTCCACTTTGCGGGGTCTGACCTGGTTGTTTGTGAATTTTAAAAGCCTGTTTATGCAATTTGAGGGCTTAATTAGCTCGGTGCCTTTTTTAGGGGGTGTTAATGTGTTGGCATCCACAATTGCAAGGTCTGAGGCATAATGCGGTCATGTGATGTGATATTGTGTATTTTTTCAAGGTTCTGTTTGTAATTTGGAAGCTTGAAACGCATAGGTTATGTTTGAGAGGCTTTCTGAGGAGTTTGCATTCTTGGAGCTGTTTGTTCCACTTTGCGTGGTCTGGCCTGGTTATTTGTGAATTTGAAAGCTTTTTTATGCAATTTGAAGGATTAATTCGCTCAGTGTCTTTTTTAGGGGGGTGTTGTGTGTTTGAATCGACAATTGCAAGGTCTGAGGCACAATGCTGTCGTTTATTGGAGAATTTAGCAGTAATTAAAGTTTTTGGAGATGCTTGTGACAGTCGAGCTTTTTGTAGATTTTTTAGCTGATAGATGACATTTTCTGACGGATTTTTCAAGAGGAGAGGCACGTGATGGATAAAATTGAATATTTTCCTTTTGAATTTGGCGGCTTTGCAGGTTGGATACGCTTTATCTGTTCCACGAAAGCCGGCATGGCTGGAGGCCTTGCTAACCGACCAATTCTTCATCCCGTGTTCGATTCACTTGGAGCACAAGAAAAACGAGGTTAATATCTTCTGTGTGGACTGCAGTTCCAGCATTTGCCAGCATTGCCTCATTTCCCACCGTTCCCATCGCCTTTTGCAGGTAAATTTTCCTTATCCCCTTCCCTTCACAAGACATTGCTTGAATGTCCTTCAGATTTTGTGAATTTCGCGTACAACCGTAAGTGTAGCAGGATTTTCAAGGCCGGTAATGAGGTTTTTGTTTCCTTGTTACAGGTGCGAAGATATGTGTATCATGACGTTATTCGGCTACATGACATGCAGAAGCTACTTGACTGCTCTCTAGTCCAGGTGAAGGATTTTACAAATAAAGCTACAAAGTTTAAATTCGTGCAAATTAGTTTAACCTTTGAATTAGTGATAAGTTTATTTAATTTAGTCTGTAAATCACTTAAATTTATTCAGATTAGCCTTCGAATCACTGTTAAATTTATTTAGATTAGCGTTTGAATCGCCTTTGAATTTATTTAGTTTAGCCTTTGAATCACTGTTAAGTTTATTTTGTTCGGCCTTCGCTTCACTGTTAAATTTGCAATTGTAACCCCGAGAATCGAAAAATGTTTCTCACTGTCAAATTTGTCTAGTTCATGAAGCCTTCGAATCACTGTTTAATTTGTAGTTAATAAGCCCGAGAGAAACCACAAATGTTTTCTGTCACTGTTAAATTTGTAACTGTAAGCCTGATAGAATCGAAAAATGTTTTCCGTCGCCGTTAAATTTATTTAGTTTAGCCTTCTGACCACTGTTAAGTTTGTAATTGTAAGCCTGATAGAATCGAAAATTGTTTTCTGATATACAGACATATATCACAAATAGCGCGAGGGTTGTGTTTTTGAACCAGAGACCGCAGTCAAGATTATCCAAGGGGCAGGGGAATTCCTGCGTAACATGTGACAGGGTTCTGCAGGAACCCTACCGTTACTGTTCCGTCAGATGCAAGGTATGTTTTGCAAAGCCAACGCTCCGTAATTATTATTCAGGTGTTTCTGTTATCGAATTCTAATTCTTCATTAAATCGCAGTTGATGTTGATTTAACATTTTACTTGAGTTGCGCCGATAATTGCGGCGTTCGCCGTTCTAATTCAATTTTGAATATGGGCGAGGGCGAATCTTCTTATTTTTGAAAGGTTGTCTTTAGCCCTCTTTTGCCGTAAAACTTTTTTGACAATTGTGGCCAAACGCATGTCTATACTGCAAGCCTATTTTTTTCTGCTACGCTCCAAATTTAAAAAGCACGCATATTTTATGACATTTTTAGCTCCATTTTCTTAGGACATATGTCGTTGAAAACACGATGCTCAAGCACCGCCTTGAGCACTGAAATGTGTCGGCTATTTTTTACTTGTTTTTTTCTTGGTCGTTGAAAATTTGCGTCCTGACAGCTAGCAAAGCGCAGAGAACAGAGATCAGAGATAACCTATATTATTCTTAGATTCAGGAATTTTGCGGCCATTAAATAAAAATGCTTTTGGAAAATCTGATTTTTTGTTCAAAATTTCCCGACCGTTTCTGATCGCCCTTTTTGTTGTTTATTTAGAAGAGGTTGAAAATTGGGTATTGGCTAAATAGCAGACTAAAACGTAAAACATGATAAGGAAGTTGAAAAAAAGTTGAAAAAAAAACTAAGTGTCCCCCTTGGTAAGAAATACGTTTTAGTCTGCTGCATAGACGTTTCCTGAAAATTGGGGCACATCTCCCTTTTTCCTTTTGGTCTGGGAATAGAATTTTCAATTTCATTCAGATCACTGAAGGGGGCTTATAATTGAATTGTGTTCGTTAAAGAGTCCAGTCATTTTAGTTGTTTTAAATGTATTTTATTCTTGCTATGTAATTTTCTGATGATTTTCTGTGTTTGATTGTGTAAGATTTTTTAATTTCTGAGTGTGATCTGAAATAATGATGTTAATTTTTTTTACACAATCAAACCCAGAAAATTACATAGCATTGATATGGATTGTGGAAATCTAATTGTTTTGATTGTGCAAGAACTTGGAAAATTAAGATAGATCCTGATTGCTAGCAATTTAAAAAAAATTGTTTTAATATGTAAAGAAAATTTTAAAAAGTATTTTGTTTTAATTAAATAAAATTCAAAACTTGAAATATTTTTTATAAAATCAATTGAATGTAGTAAAGGATTTTTACTTTTATATTATCTTGTAGGATTTTATTGTCAATAATAATCCACACTGTCAAATCTAGACTAATGTAATTTGTAAAAGATGCCAAATTAAAGTGTCATACGGGATATCATTTTAAAGTATTAAATTCTGAAGGACATCAAATTAAAGTGTTTAAGAACATAATGTTAAACTAACATTTCAAATTCTCCCGGCATTTCAAATTTGTCTCACCACTGTAACTATTAATAATTAAACTAAGACCTGTTCTTTTTTCAAGTTTCCAGTTTCTAATATTATAAAGGAACATTCTAAATTTTTCAACAAGTAATATTTTAGATCTCAACGCTCCACAATGGAAACGTATACAGAAGATTATAGTTCTGTTTTTTTTATTTTCTAATAATTTTCTTGCCTTTCAAGAAAATAAAGTTATACAGTATGACTGAAAATGTTGTGATTGATTTATTTATACAGGTAGATGCGGTGAAGAACATATCGAGTGTGTTGCAGGCTTGCAATACCCTTGAATTGGCAGAGTATTTAGAGCCATCTCCATCTCCAGAAAACACAAGCCCAAAAAGCCCAAAGCCCTGTGGGAAGCTGGACATTGAAGACATGTACCTGGAAATGGAAGAGTCGCTGTCATCAACATCATGTGCAAGTGAAAGGGAGGATTGCTGGGTTGCAAGCAATATGCAAACCCCTGCTATATTTTCACTGCCCAAGAAAATGCGCAGCAGCAACAGCAACAGGTCACCTAAGTCTGTACTTCCACGCAGGAGAAAAGGATTTCCTCACAGATCTCCACTATACTAACTTTATTACTGTGGAAGGGTATTTAAAATCCCGCCTTGGCGCGGCATAAATGCAAGTCCTGTTAACCCCACAATTTTGACTACAGTAAGTGGGAGAGGAGTTTTTGAAGTGGAGAGAGAGAGAGATAAGGACGACAGTGTAGTGTCATTAATTGAAGTCCCGTACTGCAAACATCTTTATTTATTCAATATCCTTGTATGTGCGGGTAATAGGATCAACTATGTCTCTTCTCGTGGTTTCTTTCACTGCAATTTCAGCATTTATGGCAATCAAGGTAAAGCCACTCGATCACGTGCAGTTGGTCTCAGAATTTTCTCGTGACTCGTGTTTATTGTTTAAGCTTTTCAATGTATGGAAGCGAGCATGCCCTTTGTTCCACGCTATTTATAAATTTAAATTCAACTACAGTTGACTGTTCCATTTACAATCAAAATCCATGCATGAATATCTCTGTGTTCAGATTAAGAATCTTCCACCCTCATTATTTTAATCTGTAATTACCGCATGCCACCAGAATTGTGCTTTTGGCGCCTGCTGGGTGGCTAATGAGCGGCGTTTTTGTCGAACCCTAATTTGAAACCAAATTTTCTCAACCTGTTCAGATTACGACTCTTCCACCCTTCTATTATTTTAATCTGTCATCGCCGCATGCCATCAGATTTGGGCTTTTGGAGCCTGCTGGATGGCTAAAACGGCGTTTTTCGAAACCCTAATTTGAAACCCCCAATTTTCTAAAGACCGGTAAAATGAAATATACCTAAGAATGTAATTTGTATCCGTTGGAGCGTGACCTGACTGCCATTAAAGGCTGTATATTAAAGCTGAGTTAAATTTATTTCGTAGCTGTCTAAAAGTACGAGATTCAGAGCATTTGGTTGGAGGGTCATTGTAGCATCGATCAATGGGGTCACTGAGCGCTGTTTCCACTCAAACACAAGGACGGAGGGAGTAAAAACGAATAAGCTGTGGGCAACAGTAAATTGAAGACTAAACTGACGGCACGGCCCCAATGGCAGCTGTCGGGCTCGTTTTCAGTTGCACGACTTTTTTTGTTGCTGGCACGTTGTTTCTTTTTAATTTAATATTTGAGGCTGTATTATGATGGACTGGGACCCCGCACCAGAAAATCTTACTATAAACTGTAGCAAATCTTTAACTGCAGAAAAAAGGTTTGGATATTTGACTTTCAGCAGACGGCACGCACCGCTAATTAGGCAACCAGGCGAGGACACCATCGGCATGAATAAAAAAAACGGCTATAAAATTGACTTTTTATCCTATAAACAGATGTTTTTGAAAAACTCCAGTGAGCAGGAATAGAGCACTTTAAGAATCGTTACCAGATGACCCGTGGGTAGAGGTATTTTACTCGTACAGCACAATTAAGCTAATATGAAGAATATGTCGAGAAAAAAATGTAGTCCTAAGAAGTTCAAATCTTACAAAAGAAGTTCAAATCTTACAAGGGTATAGGGTAATTATCTTTTGTTTTTTTTCAGTTAGGTGTCATATTGCTCTTATCATATGTAGACCCAAAAATATATGGCTGGTATCAGGACTATAAAATGACCTTTCTTTTTAGCTCACTATAATAGACCAAAAAACACATGCTTGCCACGGTGGACTATACAAGGACTTTTCATTTTCCTTTGTTTTATATTTTTCATTTTCCTTTGTTTTATACTTGTCGTTTCATTTCATTTTGAGCGTTTATCTTAGATTTTTTTTTTTTGTGTGGAGAGGATCTATTAGTTAGTTGGGTACTTTTTTTTTCTTATCAAAATCTTTTGTTAAAATCTTCATTCTGTATTTTTTTTATAGCTGTTTGGTAAGACCCCTGCCTATAACTAAGATTTCAAGGCTAAATCATCTAATATGATGTCACATCAATATGTTTTTTGTTAAGGTGTCATAGAGACCAAAACAAAAGTGAGACTAACACTTGAGTACCAAGTCATGTTTTACAGTCATGTTTTAGTGGTAACATTGATTTGTTGCTTTTTATATCTAAGGAGTACATTTCATTCAATTATGGCTAGTCATCATTAACATTAGGGGAAGAGCACTAGTAACCTCAATAGCTAAATCTGCACACTTTAAGTTCTTAAAAGGTACATTAGATTTTAGTGATTTTTGATTAGTTGTCTTCTTATGTAAAGGCTAAGTGTGGATCCCTTACGTACTCAAGGGTCGAAAAGTGGTCAATTCAAAGTTTTGTTGTAAACATATTACTCCCATTACACAAAGGTGTTGACAACCAAAAAAATAGCACAATAGATTCAAATACTAATGCAAAAATGTCCCTAATAATTATTAACTATTGGCCACTAGATTATTTTTTATTGGGCTTATTATTTTATAATTAGTGAATGACAATTGAAAGATGGAGTGTGGCTTCTACCCTGACAATTTAAAAGTTACAATTATTGGTAATATTCTAAAATTGTGGAGCATTAAAACAAGTGTTATAATAATAATAAAGCATGCCTAACTTTTTTTTGTTTATGAACTATGTAGAATGATTAATTGCATAGTATAGTTAAAATAATGTCAATTTATTCTCTTCTAAACCTTTTATTCTTGAACTTTCTATTTCATAATAGATTACAAGTGTAATTTGAAATATTGAAATAAAAATGCTACAAATAATATATAAATATTTGTTAAAAATATTATAAATTGAATATTTGTTATTTTTATTTTATAATTTAAAAAATCGTTAAAATCTTTTATACATAATAAATTAATTTTATATTGATTTTAAAATATGGTCTCTAATAATATGGACAATATAGTATTATTAGAAATGATTGTATTGAAAATATAATAATACTCTATAGAGGGAGCGGAATGATTATCATACTAATAAATGATAGTTTACAGGTCAGAGCATCTTTGCTTGTTCAGCTAGGTGAAAAAAAACTCTTAGAAAAAAGAAAGGCCTTTATCTTCAAATACGAAAAGGGTATCTGGTTGGTTTATGAGCGATTAGATCGTTTGGACAGGAAATATTCTTGAACGTAGGCATGTCATGATGGCTTTCAAAATTCCTGGCAACGTGAAAAAAAGTAATTGTTACGAATCCAATAGGAAAGCAGGCTAGAGTCGATATCAATGGAGGCTTTACGGCCACACTAACGAATTGGGCCCTTCCAACACGAAAATTTGGTGTGCTTTTGTACGCCACTTAATAACACCTATTAAATGGACTTGACAGTTGCAAGAAAATATCTCATACTCTACAACAAGCATCTCTTGTTCCATTCACCTCACAACGAGACAACGAGTGAGGGTTTATATTTGTTATAATTATAATTTCATGCTTTTTATTTTATATATATTTTGTTTCAGTTTTTCTATCAAGGTAAATGTGTGTTATAATTTTATTAAGTTTGTAGGGAAAACACTCAATTTTTATATATTTTGTTTCAGTTTTTCTATCAAGGTATATGTGTGTTATAATTTTATTAAGTTTGTAGGGAAAACACTCAATTATTGACAGGTGGTGTGAATATCGTTATGTTTTTGTCATAGATACCTCCAATTACTAATACTAAAGGAGTCCCGAAAATGAAAAACATATGTACCAATAGTCGATCACACATGTACTAATGGCCGATCATTTTGTCTTTTTTGGTTGGTAATTGACCCATTTGTGCAACCACTATTGGGACATTTTGTAATGACTCCTAAGACATTTGGCCACAAGTAACATTTTTGAGTAAACAACTATTTGTGTAAGAACATAGCGGGTATTAGACGACACTTTGAAAAGATCATTTTTGACCACTCTGTGGTGTTTGATGGTTTGTACAAAGAGATCCGTGAATACCCAGAAGTTGAAACCTTAGCTTTAAGCTCTTAACTCACATATGGAACTACACCAAAAAATAGTTGAAATATGAGTTTAGGAGTTCTATTTGCATTTGTACTAATAATTATTTAGGTAAATATGATTTTTAATAATATTATGATAGACAATAGATTCATAATATATAGCTGAAAGGAAGCAAATGCAAATTTTAATCTATAGATGTAAGGATGAAATTGTGAATTTTAAATTTGTAGGATGGCAACTATGAAATTTAATTTATGTTGCCAATGCAACTTCTATTTAAATTTAATGAACATAACAACAATATATTTGTTTGATGCAAATAAAAACAACACAGAGGAGAGGACATCAAAAGTATTGCACCTTCACTAAATACACCGCAAGCTCTCAAATGGTATTATTGATTTTTTTTTAAAAATTAACACGATTATATATTTGAGTTAAAATATTAAAGGTATCGTTTGCGATTTTGGATATCAAAACTCCAATCAATTACATCTTTAATGAGTTCTCCAAACTTCTCTCCCACCCTCCCGACTCACCTCAAAAAAAAAAAAGGTTAAGACCAAAGCATGTGCACTTGGGCATGTATAATCAATTGCATTATGTGTCACCACATGGTTGGTTGTGTCTTTGGTGTGACTTATGAAATATATAGTTATTCATGTATTGATTCCTTCCTAAATTTTAATTAATGTTTCAATTTTGAACTACTAATTCTTTAAAAATATTTAACTTGGGGTTCTAAGTGTGTGACAACATAGTTGTTATTGTTATAGCTCATTTATTGGGTCATTTCTTCTAATTGGTTGTTTATATCTATTAATTTATCAACATCTTATTTCTTGCAAAATGAAGCAAAAAAAATAATCACTCTATTGATGTGTGATTAGACACATTAACGAAATGGATGTGATGGGTGGTCATCAATGGTGGTTGGTATGTTATCTCCCACATTTCTCGTTATAAATTTTATGGCAAGTGTTTGACCATAATGTCATATACTATTTGTTATCCTACTTAAACTTCCTTGTAGCGTGAAGACTTGATTATGCAATACTTCTTTATAAACGATTTGTGGCAAGCTTGATTATGCAATAATTATAATACTTATTTTTTAATTATATTTTTTTAGCTCTTAAACATCCAATGAAACATCCGACCAATTACACTACTAAAGTATGAACATTAATTGAGTAAAATTAAAAGTAGTCCAAAGTCATGAAGCAAATACTTGATTTTTTTTCTTTTCTTGACATACATAAAAATGATTCTACAATCAATTACAATTTTTACAAGTCCATATATTATAATTTGGTATAATTAAAATGCCAACATGTCACATTACATTTACAGGAACACACATCGTGAAATCACTCTCAAAATTTTCAAGAGAAGAAGGGTAAGCAATTTATAAGAATAATACTCTTTCAATTAATAGGCAACAAAATAGGTATATACACTAACACCCACGATCAATAGATCAAAAGATTGGCAAATACAAAAATACTTGCACCACGCACCCTCCTTCCTTTCCTTTCCTTATAATTTGAAGTAGGAGGGAGAACATCATTGAGGTGATATCCACCCTATCATAAAGCATTAGCTTCCCCATGTTTCTCCTTTGAAGAAGCTCGATCCATCACAAAGGATCTAGCAAAATGTGACCAATGTGCATGATGAAATCCAATTCACTACGCGAGTCATCGATAACTAACACATATATACGAGCATGCATCATATTAATTGTCCACTATTAAACATATCATCGAAGAAGATATAAATCCATCTTGAAGTAATACACTTATGCATGGAAATGACATTCATTGTTTACAACATAGAATATCTCAACTATCTCACAATAATGCTTTGACATTCTATAAGATGGAGAAAACAATTAACCAAAAGACAAAGCCCATATTGACATTGGTTCACTAATATAATTTCAAGGTAATGACATTAATTGAATAGTATGCCAAGAAGGCTACTCCATATCCCACATATTCCTTACATCCACTTATTACTAAGTGATTTAGGAATCAATGACCTTACTTCTTCATTTGTTAGCTCCCATGTCTAGAACATTTAATGGAAGCTAATAAAGAAATTTATCCATAATCATTATAATATATTCATACTTAATGATTAAAAATCATTAAACTTGGATACTTAATCCATATAAGTCAAATCACAACTTTTAATTTACAATTTGAAACAAACAAGACAACATTTAAATAATTATATCTTTCACATCTCTTGGCCAAATTTAAAAATACAATCTATTCTAAAAGTAAGAAACCTAAAAATGTATTTCCAAGAATTTCAACCATTTAAGAGTAGTTTTGTTTGCAAATAAATTCACTCAATTTTTCTTGAATACTAATTTGACATTGTTTTGAGAAATTTAGATATAAATACACACATTAAGGCTTACTCCTTAAACCATACTTTATTTTAATAATGGAACAAGCAATTATCTAATAATATAACAATAACATAATAAATCAGGTTCTACAAATCCACATCCATTTGATTTCTTTTTCTCTTAAATTATTATCTTGCACAAGATTAATCTTGTAGCTAAAGATTCGTAATACATTCCATAAAAATATTTATTTATGAGAAAAAAGATCAAACACCCACTTAATGTAATATACTATGGACACAATTTAGTTTAAATCTCTCTCTCTCTCTCTCTCTCTCTCTCTGAAGGAGAAGAAGATTGCAATAGTTCTTCCATATACATAGGGGAGATATTTGATCTTTTATGGCTTCTACTAGTGGCCTAATGTATCACGATAACTTTCTATCCAAGAAGTAGACATTACCTGGGGGTGGACCCACAATAGTGGGTTACACTTTTTTGCTTGAACGAACATTGAACTCTACATTTTGAATAAAATATTCACTTTCAGATACATATTGCCACAAAACCGTTACAAATCGGAAGATGAAGTAAATTAGAGTCTTTTAGGATTTTTTGTTTAGAATCTAAATATATATTTTTAATTTTTTTTGGAATTGATTTGAATCAAATTTTCTTTCTCCCATGAAAACTGGTATGTTGCTGAAAGCATAATTTTCAAAGGGTGACATTGTTTTCGTAAAGCATAACTTTTTTTTCTAAAATAGATATCAATGTGATTCTTTCGAATTTTATTTTGTAACATCCATATCTAGAACCTGGAATTGGTTTCATGACTTTATCACTTGAATTTCATATTTTATTAACGTTTGAAGTTGACTAAACCATAATTTTGACATACGTTGTTTCTGTAACTTGTAACTTGTTGTGTATTTGTCCAATTTCAATTTTTTTGATAGAAAGAAGACTTCAATACCAGGGGCATTGTTTTTTTTTTCAGATTTTTTTCTCTTTTTTACTATTTTCATTGAACATCGAACACATTGGTTTATATTTGGCAAAAAACCTACATTTGATTGGCAAAAAACATATACATAATAAACTCAAAATTTATCAAATTTATAACCATTAGAAAGCTCATTCTGAGCACTTGTGCCATGCAAAAGGGCGTGCCCTTACTGTTCCATTTGAGCTATGTAATTTAGCCCCAAAGCCATGAAATCTTCATAAATTTGTTGGCCTTTGCAAAATGGGCCTAATATGGAGGTTTCGATAGAAAGTACTTTCTATCAAAAGTACTTGAGTTTTTTTGCGTGGTTAAAGTTTTAACTCAAGTACTTTCGATCGAAAGTAATAATTGTCTTTCGATAGAAACCTGGTCGACCAATTTAGTGTTTTTTTAGGCTAGTAACAATCTTATATAAATAAACATTTTTTTGCTTTATTTTGTAAATTCGAAAGTTGAAGAATAATTCACATTTTGGAGAAGAGGACATTTGGAAGTATATTTTTTTGAATTTTTTCAAATTTATGTGGAGCAATTTTGCGAAGGAAAGTGATGGGAAATAAAAAGAGAAGGGTGAATAAGACTGCACGAAATTATTCACCTGAGATCGAACAAAGACTACATGAAGAATCAATGGCAAGATATTATCATAGGAAACAAGGTCTCTCTCTCTCTCTCTCTCTCTCTCTCTCTATGTCTTAAGTGGATGGTTAGGACTTATCTCAATGAAACATGTATGTGTGATATTGTAATACTAAAAAAGACCAATTAAGACCTAACATGAGTAATAAGACCTAATAGGACCCCTTAAAACCTAACATGAGTAATAAGACCTAATAGGACCTTTTAAGACCTAACATGATTAATAAGACCTAATAAGTCCCTTAACACCTAACAGGACCACTTAAGACCTAATGGGACCACTTAAGACCCAATAGGACCTATTAAGACCAATTAAGACCTAACATGTCTAATAAGACCTAATAGGACCTCTTAAGACCTAACATGAGTAATAAGACCCAATAGGACCCCTTAAGACCTAATAAGACCTAATAGGACTAATGAGAGGTCTAATAGGACCTAACATGATTAATAAGACCTAATACCTTCTAATAAGACCTAATATGACCCCTTACAACTTAATAGGGGTAATATGATGTATTAAGACCAATTAAGACCTAATATGACCTCTAAAACCTAATAGGACCCCTTAAGAGTTAATAAGAGTAATAGGACCTATTAATACCAATTAAGACCTAACATGTGACTAATAAGACCAATTAGGACCTATTAATTGATCAATTAAGATATAAGAGGACATATTAAGACCAATTAAGACCTAATAGGACCCTTAAGACCCAATAGGACCACTTGAGACCTAATATGACCGCTTAAGACCAATTAAGACCTAACATGTGACTAATAAGACCTAATTGGACCTATAAGACCTAATAAGACCTAATAGGAAGTTAATAAGACCTAATAGGACTAATAAGACCTAATATGACTTATTAAGATCAATTAGGACCAATTAAGACCTAATAGGAGATACTAATACCTAATAAGACCTAATAGGACCACTTAAGACCTAATAGGACCCCTTAAGACTTGATGTGACTAATATGACCAATTAAGACCTAATAGGACCTATTAAGACCAATTGAGACCAATTAAGACCAAATACAACCAATTAAGACATATTATAACCTATTAAGACCAATTAAGATCAATTAAGACCTAGCATGTCTAATAAGACCTAATAGGACCTCTTAAGACGTAACATGAGTAATTAATACCTAATAGGACCACTTAAGACCTAATAAGACCTAATAGGACCTAATAGGACTAATAAGAGGTCTAATAGGACCTATTAGGACCTAACATGATTAATAAGACCTAATAGGACCCTTAAGACCTAAGAGGATGTATTAAGACCAATTAAGATCAATTAACACTAATTAAGGCCTATAAGGACCAATTAAGACCAATTATATGCTTATGCTAATAGAATTGGGAATATATGTGGTGCATACTTATGCTAACCAAACTGAAGTGGTCGACGAGTCACCTATAGGGCCTGACGAGATGAACTTATATGCTGCTTTCATTGATCAAGTTAACCACACTAGGAATAAGATGGATCTAGGTACTTTCGAGGGAGACCTTATAGACTATGAACATCTTGGCACTGGAGATGACCTCCCCAGTATCAATGCTTTGGAACCTGCCACTTCCCTTCCACTCATGTACCTCAACCTTATTGATTGGTTGCAATAGAACCAACAACATACGTTACCTTCTTTCCAAAATGACTATGAAATAGCATGCTACCTCAATGCCATTGAGCATGTAGTTTCTTCCACCAGTGAACCAACAACAAACATGACTGGAATAGATATCAAGTACCTTAGTCATAAAATAAAAAGAAAGTTGAAAAATAAAAGGCGCTTGAATGGCGAAAACCACTTTGTGGCGGTGTCAGAGCCTAAAAAAGTAAAAATAAATGACGTATCTAAGGGTGAAAACCTCTTTGAGGCACCAGAGGATGAGGTACTTGGTAGTCTACCTAGTTATTTTCAAAATAGATCGTAAGTCTTGATAGAGCTAACATAGACTATAAATCTGTTGGAAAGTGATCATTTTTTAATGTTTTACATCACTTTTTGGTTGTCATTTCTGATAACACATCTGGCATATTGATCGATTGAATTGAAGTTAAGTTTTGGTGATTCAGTTCTGGAAAAGACTAAGTACATAAGCAAAAATACAGAGTTATTTTGGGTATCAAAGATCGAGATCAATGAGTTATGACGTGCAAGCTTAGAGGAAGATACTATGGGGTATGTATGACCTGCATCAAAGATCGATTTGATTTTGGTGATGATTACAAAGAGTTAGAGAGATTTGAAGACAAGTGAAAACAACATAAGAACGAAACAAAGCAGTTGGATAATAGCGACGATTTGGAGAGTATGTTGTGGACTCCTGGAAAGCTAAGTTGGATTATGATTGTGGATAATCTACATTTTGGTTATGTAAAAGCGCCGACTTTATATTTTCTCTTTGCACTATTAATTCTATTTTGTATTGAGAGCCGACTGTGTAATATTGGTTAAGTGAGCCGACTTTGTAATAAGAAAGATATATATATAT
>MU227330.1:1020085-1032396 GCA_018584345.1 Thuja plicata | reverse complement strand
TTGAATCAGGAACCAATAAAAAATAATCTCTTTAATCCTTTATTAGATTATCTAATCTGATTGCATGCATGAAATGAAAAGCAATAAAACATCCATAACACTTGACACAATATTTGGTTACCCAAAAACCTTCCAAATAGAAAGTAAAACTGGGGTGGGGATGGTACCCACAAGATTTATTACTGTAGTATAAATTTAGCCTATTAAAGCTTACAATTGACCACTTTTGATGGCCTACCCTGTTAGGAGCAATAATGACAGTTAGGTCCACCTTTTGAAAGCATTTAGTACAATACAATTAAGTAATGCAACTCTGTTAGGAGATTTGTAAAGGACCGTTAGGTCCACCTTGATAGAGGATTTTTATGATGCACCTGTTAGGATGAACCAATAGATGATCTTCTATGCAACTCTGATTTGCTGAATAAGATCCAATGATATAATACTAATCACCTGATTATGATGGATGAGTCTCTGTTGTTCCTTATACTGCTGTAGCCTCTTAAACAATATGCCACTTCATATTCACATACACACTTCTACACATATATTTGGATAAAAAAATACCTTATATTTATACCTTATCCAAATCAAATACTTTTGTAAGTCAGATTCTATAAGATAAATTAATATCAAACAATATAAGCTACGTCAGCCCAAAACTGTTACTCGGGTCTCGTGATCCACTCGGGCAATATACTGGCACTGGGGCATTATGCTGTCACTCGGTCAACATAATAAACTCTGGCACTCAGGCTACACTGTGTACTTAGGTCATATTGACCACTCATGTAATACTGATTACCACTGTCTTCTCGGTTGACACTGCCACTGCTCGGGTTACATTGTAACTGCTCGGGTTGCACTGCTGGCTCGGTCAACTCCGTGATGACTAAATGTTTTGGCACTAATTGACAACATGTCTTTCCATTAGGTCATAAATATCCCCCTTTGACATTAGTGACCAAAAACACTTATCATGTTAAAAAATTGCTCAAAATTTTGAGTCAAAACTCCCCTTTACTGTATGCTTGGGTACTTGCTCAGGTTTTGACAACAGTTTTGTGATTCAGTTACAACTGACTGTTTTTTATTTTTCAAATTTTTTTTTGTAACACTTATATATATATATCTCTTCTCTACTTCTCTTTTGTACATACATTTCCTTATATATTTCTTTCCTATATACATTTCCCCCTTGTTTTTGATACAAATGCCAAAAATATATATCTATATGGTAATACCAAAGTAGGATAGGAAATCACTATGTACCTTCAAAATATGAGACAAAGTGTTGTCCCAATTATCTTGCAACACCTTCAGGATGTCCAATTCAATCTGTATCTGTGCTGACAGCTCCATCATAAGCTCTGCAACTGAAAAGTTGTTGTCATGTATGAGTGTCTTTGCATGAGCTATATGCTTATGCATTATATGCATGTGTGGAAGGAGTTGGATCTGCATGGCTGTAAGAGATTCTCTTGTTCTTTCTTCTTCCCTTAATAATTCTTCCTGCATGTCTGTCAGATACTTAATCTTCACAAAGTGTGCTGAACTTGAACTCGGGTTAAGTTCCAACTGGTTTGCACTTTCCTTCAAATATGTATCTATCTTTGTCATCTTAGTTTGATTTCCATGGTGAAGTTGGAAGTATCACTTAACTTTACAAATAATGAAGCAACTTTATTAACAGTAGTTTCTAGAGAGCTAATAAGAGAGTTTAGCTTTACTTGATCAATTGCAATTTTACTTGCAACATTCTCTATAACTTTGTTCTCAAACTTTCTTTTTGCCTTCTGTAGTATTTTTTCTTGACCACTTAATCTTTATTGAACTTGTGGACTATGTCTACAAGTTGGTCCATAATAGAATCATTCTCATTTACTTCTACTTCTAGTGCATCTAGGAATATACCTTTTATGTCCTCTAGCACTATGTTTCTTTGCTTTTCTGCTTGGAGCTTTTGTTGTGTAGCTCTTTTCTCCCATAGCTCCCCTAGTATATCCATCTGCTCTACTCTCGAGTTGGATAGATCCCAATTTGGAATCACAATATATTTCTAAAGATCAATATCATCAGTATTTGTTTCCTTCCCTTTTCTACTATCCTTGGGATTGGGTTAAGGGACAATTTACTTACCCTTTCCACTATCATCCTTATCCTTTCCTTCCTCAATTTTCTCCTCAGTATTCAATTGGAATAGGTCATTGACATTTTATGCACCAACTGTAGTGTCAATTCTCACTAAAGAAACATTCATAGTCATCTTCTGTGACTCGGTTAGGCTTAGCCCAGTAGTAGGTGGAGCTTGGTGCTCGGTTCCTGCTAGTCCAGATGTAGATTCAATAGACTTATCCTTTCCCAGAGATAGGATGCTCTATATGGGTGATTGGGGTAGGTATTCCATCACTTCTACTACAATCTATTCTGCGTTGGATTCTTCAATAGTTTCCACCTCAGGTAAATATACATCATTAGTCTTTTCCTTGGGGTCTGTACTCGGTACCTCTGCCTTGTCTTCTTCCTTGATTTCCAAGACTGTCTTCCATATCTTTGTTATAGCCTGCACCACATCCTCTATTTTCTTGTTCAATATATGAAAGGTCCTGAACCTTGGAGTGTGATTTATTTCATATTTGGTCATGGCCTCTTTTACCTCTTTATTTTTCATAGTAGGCATGACTTGCCTCAAGGTCTGTTCTCTAATATCCTTTTCTTTTCGGACTGCATTTCTCCAGGGAAAAAATATTTCCTTGAATAGGTCTTCAGTCATGCGACTCTTCAATTTAGATGGATCATACTTCCATCTTGTCATTTTCTCTACAACTGCTTCCTCAATATGCTTCTGTTCATCCTTAGTTCTGGAAGCATATTTCAGTGATTTTAGAGAACTCATACCACTACCTTCTCTTAGTTCTTCAATTTTCTTCTCAAAGGTAGGTGGGGTTTCTTAAATATGACTGTATCGTCTTCTTCATCTTCCTTAGGCAATGTGAGTGTCCTTCTAGATCTTCTTTTAGTTATGACAGGGATATAGATCTTTGATTTGTTCTTGGGGGTTACCCTCTTCTTCTTCTTCTTCTTCTTCTTCTTTAGTTCAATTTCTATCTCTTCCTCTTCCTTTTTAGGTACATCATCTTCTATCTTAACTTCATCTTCTTTTCTTTCAAAGATATAAGGAGGAGAGTCTGAAGTCTTCCCATACTTCTTTCCAAACTGCTCTAACCTCTTCTTTCCTCTTTTCAAAATCTTAGGAATCTCAATTTCCAAAGAAAATATGCTCTTGGCTTCTTCATAGGTACCAAAGTATGGTGCTTTAGGATCAATAGGCTCATTCACAAGAGCCTCAATGATATCTTTGGTCTCATCTATGTTAACCTCACATGCAAGAGGTTTCACCCATGCAACTCTAGGTTTGACTGCTTGAATGTATACTTTATCACAGTCAACTAGGAAGCAAACATCATCTTTGTAGTCTTCAACCAATTGTTTAGGAATTCTATACCTATTATGCATCTTCTGTCTGAATTCCTCAAAATATGCATCCATGATGCTCTCAAAATTGTCTCCTAATTCTACTATGAAATCATTTATCTGATACACTATGGGTTTGTCCTTCTTCCAAACAACTATGCCTTTGGAAGGGAAAAACTTCTGAATATGAAAGAATATGTAGACTAGAAGTGAACCAAACTTACATGGATTGGTCTTTGATTCCCGGATGCTTTCCATGTTCTTTCTCAATTGGATGAGCTGCAACTTGGCAAGGTCAAATGAGAGTTTTTTCTTGACCACCTTGTATGCCAAGTCCACAACCTCACATGGTACGCTATTTGGTCGACTAGAACTGTAGATTTTGTGCGCAATTACATGAATCCCAAAATTTAATTCCATGTTTGTAACTCCATTTAATTTCATGCTTCTTCCATCCCACTCAGAAAGAGTCTTCTTTGCCAGGTCATCCCGGGGTAGGGTTTTGGTAGCTTTAGACTTGTCCAGTAATATGGTGTACTATTGTCTTAGTAATCTTCACTAGTTTCTCCAGCCATAGATGCATGTCGTGAACACGGCTCAGAACAAACCTAATCCACTTAATCTGAAAATTCTTTGGCATATGCATGATATGAGTCAAACCCTTGGCTTCTAGGTGTTTATGTTCTAGCTTCAGATTGCCGACTTCACAGAGTTTCTCATATGCTTTATTAATTTCCAATGTCCCTAGCTGTTGAATTATGGAATTATAGAAGGCTTGGATGTCGTTGATCAATAGTACCCTCAGAGGAATGAGGGAATGAGCTCCCATTGGATCTATCTCCTCTGCAATCGCTAGATGAATCTTAAACTTCAGAGGTTCGCAGATATCGTTCCTAACCAACATCTCAGATCCTTTCTTAAGCTTGCTACTGGATGTAGATGCCATAATGCTCGGAGGTTTGATAAAACTTTGCAACTTAAAGATTTTGAACACAAATTCACTCTGAATCACTTAAGGCTTTGAATCGCTCTGCAAACTAAAAAATTTGTAAACAATAACCTTTCCAATTCATCTTTTATAAGAGAATTTACCATTGATTTTTCATTAAATTCTTTGTACATGGTAGCTGGCATAGCTCAGAACGAAGCTCGGTGAAAACTAACTTCTGCATCCTCAAAACCATACAACCCAACTTAACTTGGTTAAGCCTGTGTAACTCGGGTGTTACTGAGATCCTGACTCGGTTAAAACTATAATGTGTCCTAGTGCATCAATATTTTAATTTGGACTTGCTAATGTCTGGAATTGATGTAGGATGGATTGTATGCATAGTCCCAGTAGTCTCCTTGCATATTTATTCAGAGATCATAGATCCACCCAACTCACTGCTTTGGGTGCCATTCGATCCCTCATTGTTTTGATCTGAACTCTCAGGAGATTTCCTTACCCACTGCTGACTCATCTGAGTTATGATTTCAGAAACTTTTGCTTTGCCTTTCTCAAAAATGGTATCCACTTTTTCTCTGTTTATGCAATTCTTGCTTAGATGACCGAGTTGTTTACATACATAACATCTCTTAGTAGGATTCCTTTTTCTGAGGTTGGTCTTTACATAGTTTGCACCAATATGCCCATATTCACCACAGTGACAACATCTGCTCCATGTGTTGTAATCCCAACCACAAATTTCTTTAGCTAGTTGTTCAACAGGGTTCCATTTCTTAGTTCTGCACTCGGAAGATTTGTGACCTTGTTTGTTACAATTGAAACATTTTCCTTCAAACTTAGGTTTCTCAGTGCATTCACTTGCCCTATATCCATGTTTGTTGCATATGTAGAGTTTACCATTAAACTTTGAATTTCCATTGCTCCAACACTTATTTGCTATGTGCCCTAACTTGCCACAATAATTACAAGTAGATTTGCTATTCTTTTGAGTTCGTTTCTGTGAGGATTTGCCTTGTTCAGTATAGCCTAATCCAGCCTGTCCCTGATTTATGAGTTGAGTTTGCTCTGTCAACTGAGCCATGCTTACATGTGAATTCATCATACTCTCATTTGTTTTCTTTTCAATATTAAGATCATTATGCAGTCTTTCATTTTCTGTCCTCAGATTGATAACTTCTTGATTAACATTATTGAGTTGAATTATCATATCTACTTGCAGAAGAAACAAATGATGGATTTCATTTTATTTTTATTCTAATCTTGTACTCAATAATATTTTATCTTCTTGTGCCATTTCTTTATCATTTTTTGCTTGATTCTTTTGTTCCATGATGTCACATATTCTGACTAAATGAATTTCTTGTTCTTTTTTCAACTTTCTGACTTCTTCATGTAAATTGAGATTCTTTGTAAGTAGGTATTCAATTGCTGCATCTACTTCTTCAGAAATTCTTTCTTTTCATAAGTCTTCAATTCTTTCTTCTATGTAACTTTTTTCATTCATCTGTAATACTAAATATTTTCTTCTTTTCAGGGAAAGAGAGAGCTGCTCCTTGAGTTTTCTGATCTGATCCATGGACACTTGTAGATCTATCTTTTCATTTTCAATGGCTTTCTCCAGTCTATATATTTCCATTGCCTTTGATCTTTTCTCAAGCTGTTAAACTTCTGATAAGAGAACCTTATGCTCTGATACCAATTGTTGGAAATATGTTGAGGCTAGATGACTGAGAGGGGGGGGGGGGGGGGGGGGGGANGGGGGGGTGAATCAGGAAATAATAAAACTTAATCTCTTTAATCCTTTATTAGATTATCTAATCTGATTGCATGCATGAAATGAAAAGCAATAAAACATCCACACCACTTGACACAATATTTGGTTACCCAGAAACCTTCCAAACAGAAAGTAAAACTGGGGTGGGGATGGTACCCATAAGATTTATTACTGTAGTATAAATTTAGCTTGTTAATGTTGGAAATGAGATAAGTAACTGAGAGGGGAGGGGTGAATCAGTTACTCCAAAAAAAATCCTTTGTCCCTTAGATGTCTTAAATACTTTAACACTGTTACTCGATTAATTAAGATATTCTTCTGTAACTCGGGTGTCAAAGCAATCTTTATAATATCCAATGCAATTATACTTTAGAGGTTAAGTCAAAAACATAAAACATAAAAAAAATAACATATACATAGGTGACACCAGGATTTAACGTGGAAACCCAATATGGGAGAAACCACCAATGTAACTAGTTACTGTTTTTCACTCTTCTGAAGTGAGCCCTATTAGGAGCCAACCCTGTTAAAGGTTACAATAACACACTGCTAGGTGTGAACTTGTTAAAGGATTTAATCACCATGTGAGGAGTGGCCTTGTTAGAAGTCTTCAACACTTCAACATAGAAATGCTACCTTATGAGAGGATTTACAAAAAGAACGTTAAGTCTACTCTGTTAAGAGATTTTAGATCACTGCTACAATTGTTAGAGAGTAACAATGAATTGACCTGTATGTGTAAGCAACTGCCTTTGCTGATTCAGATCTCTATTATTGATTATGACTAGATCGTTGCTAATCAGATGTTCTATTGCAGCTCCGAGTGATATGTACTCAATCAGAATCCTATCTGATTTTGCCTTCACTCTTCATATCACAGAATTCCACACTTCTACTTTTTTACTCTTTTCTCTTTCACACATTTAATCCAAACTTGACCTTTCATATATATGATGAGCCCTATCAAGTCAGATTGAATACACTTCTAAATAATAAAACACAATTTATTCAGCCTCATATAACTAATTAATTATAGAATATAAATCACTGTTAGTCGGCTTCCATTGAATGCCCGACCATGATTGAAATGCCCGAGTGATTCGGTCAACACTGAACTTCTCCAATGCCCGAATGAATTGGGTCAACACTGAAATAACTCATTCTATTCACCAATTGTGCTCGATCTGAATGTAGACATTTGTGTAACATCACTACATAAGTGTAAATACATGTGTAACATCAATGACAATACATAATTGAATAATTGTCTTCAACAATCTCCCTCTTTGACATTGATGGAAATACAACATGTCATAATACAAAGAATTGTAGAGGAACAAAAAAATTTCATTAATGTCTTTAGCTTCATTCCGATTCTCATCCAAAAAACTCCCTCTGACATCAAAATCTCCCTCTTACTGTATTATCTTCTGTATTATAAAAAACTCTCCCTCTTTTATCTTACTCTTATGTATTATAGAAAACTCTCCCTCTTTTACAATAGATGCCAAAGACACCATCTCCACAAATACCAATAGTCAGTACTATTTCACTTTGTAATTATAATGTACCTAAATGTACAAATTCATCTACAATGTGCTCTGATGTACCTGCATCAACTGATAGATCTTCACTATCACTCAGGTTGATGCATCACTAAACTATATTTTAGTGAGCTTCAGTTAGGGGAAGCATCCCTAGATTTCCTCTAAGATACAAGAATGCACCCTTAGGTAAAGGTTTGGTGAATATGTCTGCAACTTTTTCTTTAGTATTCAAATATTCCAACCTTACTTCTTTATTTTCTACCAATTCCCTTAAAAAATGATACTTTATTGCTATATGCTTGGTTTTGGTGTGCATCACAGTATTCTTTGAAATTTTAATGGCATTGGTGTTGTCACAGTAGATAATAACTGATTCTTTTACTTCTTCCTTCATTCCTGACAACAACTGCTTGATCCATATGATGTTAGAATAGTTCACTACTGCAGCAACATATTCTGCCTTTGCTGTAGATCGAGAGATACAATTCTATTTCTTGCTAGTACAAGACACTAACCTCTTTCCAAGAAAGAAATATCCACCACTGGTGCTTTTCCTGTCATCGACACTTCATGCCCAATCAGCAACAGTGAATTCCTTTAAATCAAAGTTTCCACCTTTCTTATACCATAAACCATAGTCTTCAGTACCCTTCAGATATCTCAGAATTCTTTTGATTGCCATTAGGTGACTATCTCTGGGATTAGCTGAAAATATTGCAAAAGTACCAATTGCCAATGCAATATCAGGTCTAGTGTGAACAACATATTGCAATTTTCCAATCATGGATATGTAGTTGGTTTGATCTACCTCTTTTGAATCATCATCCTTAGACAATTTCTTTCTAGTGCACATGGGTGTTCCAACAGGTTTTGAATCTTCCATACCAAATTTCTTAAGGATTTCCTTGATATATTTTGATTGAGTAATGTAGATACCATCCTTCATTTGATGTACTTCTAATCCAACAAATAATTTTATCTCACCAAACATAGACATCTCAAATTATTTACTCATAGCTACAGAGAATGATTTGCATAGGTCATCATAACCAGTGAATAATATGTCATAAAAAAAATCTCTGCTAACAGTATTTTGTTCTATGGTTCTTCTTTGATGTATAGGCTACTGTTATCATTGGTTCTCTAAAATCCAATACTTACTAGATAGCTATGTAGTCTTTCATACTAGGCTCTGGGTGCTTGCTTCAGTCCATACAATGCTTTGTGCAGCTTCCAAACCATATTCCTTCTGCTAGGATCAAAAAATCCTTCAGGTTGTTCAATGTAGACTTCTTCTTCTGGGATTCCATTCAGAAATGCAGATTTCACATCCATTTGATATACTTTGTATATTTTATGTGCAACATATGCCAGAAGAGTTCTGACTCCTTCAAGTCTTGCAATAGGAGAAAAAGTTTCTCCATAGTCAATACCCTCTTCTTGAGCATATCCTTTACAAACTACTCTGGCCTTGTTTCTAGAAACTTTACCATTTTCATTCATCTTATTTCTGAAAACCCACTTGGTTCCAATCACATTCTTGTCCTTTGGCCTAGGTACAAGAGTCCAAGTTTTGTTCTTCTCAATATTCTCAATTTCTTCATTCATTGCTTCTATCCAACTTTCACCATTCAATGCATCTTTAACAATTCTAGGTTCAAATTCACTTAGTAAGCATGTACCTTTGAGTTTGTTCCTTATCATTACACCTTCTGTCCGATCTCCAATTATCTGCTCAGGTGCATGATGCCTTTTAACATATTTTGAAAGTACTGGATCCTTCAGTCTGGATTCTGGACTTGACCCACTAGGTCTGTCATTCTCAAACATTCTTTCCTATTCCTCTGTCTGCTGCTCGGGTTCCACTGTCTATGACTCAGGTTCCTCTGTCTATGAATTGGTTCCCTATATCTGTGACTCGGTTCCCTCTGTCTGTGATTCAGTCTCTTCTACCAACAGCTTGGGTTGCACAGTTTGCAACTCGGGTTGCACAGTTTGTGCTAGTATATTTAGTGGTTGATAGTTCTGGTGTCCAATCACCATTGCTCGAGTCATAGGTATAGTATTAGGTTCACGATACACAAAGTTCTTGTAATCTTCAGGCGCTTTACATCTCTTCTCTTCACATTTTTTTGCAAACTCATCAATCTTGACATGTACACTTTCTATGAATTTATGAGTAGTAAGATTCAGACATTTGTATGCTTTGCTTTTACATGAGTAACCTAGGAATATTCCTTCATCACTTTTTACATCTACTTTTCCATTTCTTGCTTCCTTCAAGATGTAGCATCTACTTCCAAATACTTTGAAATAATGAACATTAGGTTTATAGACATACCATAATTCAAAAGGTGTCCGATTACTACCTTTCTTCAGTTGAACTCGGTTCAAGGTGAACACTGTAGTGCTGATGGCCTCCTTCCAGTATTTGGCAACAACATTATTTTCAATCATTAGGGTTCTAGCACAATCCATAATGGATCTATTTCTTCTCTTTGCTATTCCATTTTTTTGTGGTGTACCAGGGGTAGATACCTATCTTTTGATTCCTCTCTCATTACAAAATTCATTGAACTCATTAGAAATCAATTCTCCTCCTCTGTCAGATCTCAGGAATTTTAGTTTGTTTCCTGTTTCCTTTTCAACTCTTGCAAGATACCATTTGAATTTCTTAAAAGCTTCTGATTTCTCTCTAAGAAACATGACAGTCATCATTCTGGAATGATTATCAACAAATAGAATAAAATACTTCTCTTTAGTATAGCTTGTTGTTCCAATTGGTCCACATAGGTCAGTATGTACCAATTCCAAGACTTCACCAGTATTGTAATTCTTGCTTTTGAAACTTTTCTTGCTCATCTTTCCAATTTGACATTGTTTGCATATTGCTAACTCGGGTTTCTTCAAAATAGGAATACCTCTGACTCTCTTGTTCTTTCTTATGTTTACCAGATTATCAAAATTTACATGACACAACCTTTTATGCCATAACCAGATTTCTTCTACTTGTGCAATAAAGCATGAACCTTCAGTGAGATCAAGATAGAATAGATTACCTTTTGTTTGTCTGCCAGTTCCGACTAGGCTCCCTTTACCATATAGGAGCTTGGCCTTACCATTCATGAATTCTACCTTGAAGCCAATTTTGTTCAGCTATGCTAAACTGAGTAGATTTCTCCTCAATCCTTAACCCAATAAGCATTATCACATTTGATTCCTTCTTTCAGAATAATGCAACCTTTTCCTCTTACAGGGAAAGGTTCATCATTCCCAAAACTGACACTCCCACCATCATAGTGTTCAAGATTTTAAAAATTTGTCTTATCACCAGTCATGTGATGAGAACAACCATTATCAATTATCCATGTGTCATTTTTATTTATGTGTAAGAAAAGTGCTGTCTTTTCATCTTCTTCATCTGATTCATCCTTAATATCAATATAAACCATTTCTTCTTCTTCATCACTGTCAGAATCTTTAGAAATATAACAAGACTTTTTACATTTATCCTTGTAGTTTTTGTAGTTCTTTAAATCTTTCTTGCCTTTGAATTTGTTGAACTTTTTCTCATCTTTGTCTTCTTTGTTCGGACACTTTGCAACAATGTGATCAAGCTCATTGCATGAAAAAAAAATCAATGGTATCTTTCCTCTGTATTTTCCTTTTGCGGCTCTTCTTGCAAGTAATGCTTCAATGATGTCAAGATCTTCATCATCAGATTCATCATCACTATCACTTTCAATCTGCTTCCCTTTTGAGTATCTATCCTTCTTACCAGGGTTCAATTTCGTTTTGAATGCAGACTCAAGATTGCTAGAGCTAGGAGAGTAATTGTCAAAGTTGTCCAACTCAAAATTTGTAAGCCTTCCCACTAATGTATCCAGAGTTATATCTTTATTGCACCTCATCTCTTGAATAGATGAAAATATAATAGCATAGATAGGAAGTAAAGTTCTTAGTACCTTGCTGACCACTGTTGTATCTTCAATTATTCCACCTCCAACTCTGATGGCACTCACAATCTTCTTGATTCTTTCACTATATCTTGTAATGTCTTCTCCTTTTTTCATTTTCATCTGGTCAAATTGTCCTCTTAGACTTTCTTCTTTGGCTCTCTTTACATTTGCATCTCCTCCATGAATGTCCTATAATTTCTTCCACATATCATAGGTTGTAGGGAAGTCCTTGACTTCATCAAATTTCAAGTAGCTGAGTGAAGAAGCTATATCAATCATGATTATGTTATGAAGCTTTAGTTCCATCATATGTTCCATAGTCATAGTCCCTGTTGGTTCCACATATTTGCTCTCCACAAATTGCAAACCATCATCTTCGATAGTAGATAGATCACTAATACATTTGGGCCTCATTTTCGACCTTCATTTTTTACCAAAGGCCATTTTGGCTTGTGATGCTCACTTTTTTTTGTTTATGTCTCGAAAAAGTCAAAATTTTGACTTTAGTTAAGTTTATTGTCAAAATTTTGACCAAATCAGGATATAAAAAAAGAAAAAGAAAGAAAAGTGATCAAACTCACTTCATTCTCTCTTAGCCGGATCACGGG
>MU227330.1:903074-918546 GCA_018584345.1 Thuja plicata | reverse complement strand
TAATCGCGTGCTTCTCTTTTTTTCAACCAAATACAATACATATTTATATGATTCTCATATCTCATCATTTAGGAAACACCCACAACAAATTACCTAAATATATTGTGTTGTTTCGACAACTCAATATATTCGTACGACTAATGCAATGACCTATATAACAAATAATAACAAACCATGTGACATTAATAATATTAAGTTGTTTATTAACAACTTAATATTATAATACCAAATTATTTTATGCAACCTAATATTCCTAACTTATGTGAACACTAATTCCCAACATCCCTCCTTAGTGTGAACATGGGGAGACTCCACACTATAAGATAAGAGTAGGGACATACACATCTACTAATGGAACCATGGATAGGGACTAACACATCTATCCAAGGTATTACATCAAATTTGGATAGGGACAAACACATCTATCAAAATATAAGGTTATGAATAGGGACACCCACTTTTGTTCACAATTATTATGACTGGGGACAAACACTTCAAATCACATACATCATCTTGTGAATGGGGAAAAACACATCCACTAAAAAACAACCAACAATAGTGATTGGATACAAACACATCCAACCACGTACATCTTGTTGTGAATGGGGACAAACACATCCATTCGCTAACAATCAAAAAATAGGATTGGGGACATACACATCCAACTGCAATATAAAAGGTTTGAGAACCAAGTCTTCGCTTTCACATATGCAACCATGACTGTAGACCAGTTCCACTCTAATCACAAATGATATGAGATAGTTGCCTCTACCACCTCCAAACTAATCTTGGCTTTAGTCTTTTTGGCACGAAATGAGAAATGGAACATTGATTATTATTCCCCCCATAATCTTAAATCTCCACTCATACTGAAAAAATGAAATGCCACCAAAGTTGATAAACGACCCCGTCGTTGGTGGCTGACGAGAACTTGTTGATTGACCTCCAACCTCTGATGCCTCCATCCTCCAATAAAATTGCTACTTAGTTAGAAAATTTGACTTTGGAGCTAATTTTTAGAATGCTCCTCCTAAACAAAATGGATGTCGCGTACAAGCAAGAGTACATCCAATTATAATAATTATTTTTGACATTTATAAATTTTGACAAATGACAATACCAATAATGACTTGTAAAAATGGACCCTATTTTAAAGTAATATAACTTTTTTTGACTTGAAAAACATACCTTATCTAAATTGACTTTGAATTATTTTATACAATATTTTATTTCTATAAGACCAATCTATAAACAAATAATTTTAGAAAATCATAATAAAACTACATTACTATGAAAATTCTATAAGCTGAAATGTAGACTATGATGCTTATAAAAGAAAAAAAACCATTTGATCCAGTCTGAAACTAATACGCTGATATAGATCACAACGCCTATTAATCACCAACATGATCGCCACAACCCCCACAATAATATAGCCAACTACTCGATGAATCCAACCAAAGAATAAAAACTCAGTGACATGACACAACAAGAGCTATGATGTAGTTGGAGTCCCTACCTAGTGGAATAAGGGGCAATGATATTCTATGGCTTGACATTGACATAGATTAGTGGTTTGGTGTATAGAGCCCAAGGTTACATTATGAATTCATATAAATCATTGATTAGGATACTCATATAATCATATACTAGTTATAATTGATATGTTATGATCAAATTAAATTTTAGTTTTAGTGGATCTAAGAAAGTTGTCAATTACAGAGAGAAATCATGTAGCCAGCCATCTTAAACTGTTTCTTCATGAGAAAAGTAATAGTGTCTCTTGTATGCATGAAAGTGATTCCAAGTAACAAAATTACAACACAGTGAGTAGCTAAAAGGACACTATTATTGAGGATCAGATACACGAGATGACAGTCCACAAGGTTTTGTGACAGTCAAATCCATAAAGGTTGTGAGAATCATATTTATGAAAGAATGTGAAGAATACACTCATAAAGACCACAGAATAGAGGACAACTTTTATAAGATAGATAAAGGACTTCCATGTAGGACAACAAGATAAAAATGTCATGAGTGATAGATAATTTATTAAAGAAAACATGATGTAGATATCGCAAGATAAAATTCTTTCAGCTAGCCCATTAACCCTCCATTGACCCTCTTGTTGAGTTGCTTCTTTTCCAAGGATGAGGGGTGAAGTTGAAACTGTAACTACAAAATTCAGAGAGGCTTGTTTATTTTTAGGCTATGTAACTTGACATATTTTTACTCTATAGACATTTCCATCCCAAAAGTTCTTTTATTAAATACAACTAAAATTATGTTTTGCATATCCATTTACTATTGAGCAAAAATCATATATAATAAAATATATCTTTTATCTAATAAACTAAAATTTCCCAATGTGGCTTAAATTGTTTGATATCCAAGTTAAAACTGCTCTTTACTTTCAATATTTTTATATTTTGCACTTTTCAATAGGAAAATAACATGACAACACATCCAAGTTGAATTGGCCCCCATTCTCTTGAAAATGACACCACAAAAGCATGACCAATAATTCAACCCTTAGATGCTTAAGAGGAAGTAAGCACTTTAACCAAAGCTATAATGTATGAATGAAATTGGAGGTCAAAATAAATCCAATAAAAAATTACAGTGGATGTGTATTTGGAACTTGGGCCTCACCTGCTTACCTATTGCATATGCTCTTGATATTATCCTAGATATAAGTTCCAAAGGAATGCCACCATCAACATCAGAACTGCTCATGCCCCCACCTGCCCCATACAGAGGAACCTTATTCCCTTCCACCACTATAGACACAATGTGGTAGCTCTTTCTTGACTGGTAGTATTTTTGCATCTGCATCCACATTGAAAACTCGAATCATCAATCTTCTAAACCTCAATTTTCCACATAAGGCTAATTCTAAATAGTAAACATACACATCACCGAGCAGATTTGGATGTAGATAAATCTCCATAAATGTAATACTAATACCATCATTTCATAAGGTGGAACTAGAAACATGGATTAAGCCAATGCCGAGAATACAATTCACAAACAAAGTAGATTCATCTTTAAGAAGAATTATAATTTCTCCAAAAATATGGGCAAAATGGTTGCAACAAAAATGTGCTACATAAACTCATTTCCTCTTGTTTTTAGTCTACCTTGTTAAAGTGCTGCAATTAAACTCCATGGAAAATTTGTATCATATATACAACTCAATCTAGATCTGAAATATTTTAAGAGGTACCCTGGTGCAGGAGCACCTAGGCTAGCTCCCATTATCAATCTTGGTTGTGGCTTGTACTGAACCTAGCCAAGTCAGGTGTAGTTTCTTAGACCTTAGAAGGTCTTGTGAGTTTGTAACTAGGTGGATTTGACTAGGATCAATCCAACCTAGTTGATTTGTGTTTTGATAGTGTTTAGTGCTAGAAAGCATAAAAAAATAGGAATTTGGGTCTAGAAGCCTTCAAGGATTAGGAAGGCTTGGAAATGTGCCTAAAATGGCCTATATTATGTTTCTACATAATTTCCTAAAGGTTGAGGTCATTAGGTTATGATTTATTCAAAAATGTAAAAGTTGTCAAAATGTTGTCATGACAACATTCACAACAACATTCACAACTTTGCAAAGTTGCATGACAACATTGGCAAGAAAAGATTCCTTTTGTTGGTTGAGGCTTGGTAGTTATTTTAACTACCTAAAAACAAGGGAAAATCATATTAAACCATGAGGATTCCCATTTCTCGAGGAGAGATGATGTAAGAAACATTTTGAATTTGAAAGAAGTTGCTCTATTTTTTATTTTTGTTCATAGTCGCCTACTTTTGTGAGTTAGTGTTCTTGAATGGATTGAACCACTCAATATTGTGTTGGTTTATAGTAGTTAGGCTAATTACAATACTTTTAGTTTTTGTTTGAAGTTTCTGCGAGTTCATTTGTGTAGTTTTGTAAATTCTTTTGCAAGTTATCTAGTTACTGGTTTTGACAATCCAATTTTGAGCAAAATGGCTCCCCATAGATTCCAACTGTGCATTCCATCATGGTATGGCGGAATACAAAAGTGGAGCCTCTGTATAATGTAAATATGAGTGGAGGAGTTTTGAGAAGCAATTTAGCTATCTTTAGTGGCCAGCCCTAGGCGAGTCTTGTGCACCCGTTAGGTGTTTGTCAGTGAACTAATGGTGTTTGATTGCAGGGGTGTGATTAGAAGAATGAAACCAAGCATGGTTTTGTAAGAACAGAGGTCATACAGACACCTCCTAGGAAGATCAGGCCTTATCCAATCCATTGGAATAATTTTTCCAAGTAGAAATCACCAAACTGCACTAGAATAGCCCTATTTGCCCTTAATTATAGGAATCTACTGTACGGAGACCTTAGAACCCTAAGACCTACAAAATATCTCATGTCTTGGAAAAGGGTGTTAGAATATGAACTCTATTTTTGGGGTTGTTTGGGATTATTTTGAAAGAAGTGAGAAAAATGAGTCAATTAGGACTAGGAGTATTAGGCATAAAAGACCAAATTCACTAAGGGTCTTGAAATAGATTGTGAAAGTATTCATACCCTATCCGAATGGGATGAAGTGGATCTCAAGAAGTTTTCCAAGCATGGATTGTACCCACTGCAAATAATTGTTAAGGAAAGAGGACCAAAAGGCACTTGGAGTCATCTAAGAAGGTGTATAGGAGAGTAGTGAAACTTATTGGTAGATACCCCTAGGTGAAGCACAAAGGATATCATCTCTTAGAGAGGTGTTGGAGAATTCCTAAGACAGCTAAGGAATGACTTGGAAGATTCTAGAAGGAAGCTAAGGATCTTGGGGGGACTAGGAACAGTTAGTGTCCTAGTAGGCTTGTGCAAGTACACTTGGGAGTTTCTATCAGATTGGTATCAGAGGCAATAATATTTGGCTTGTGGTGAATGTTTCAACTAGAAGAGTCAGTAGGAGAGTCTACAATGGTGACAAATGTAGAAATTGAAAATAAAGTGGATGAGAAAGAAGAGGAAAATAAGTTGCTCAGAGATAGTTTGGCCCACTTAGAGCATAAATTGGACCAAGTGGAAGAGAAGACTGATGAAGTCAAGGATAAAGTTGAAGGAAAGAGTAAAGAAATAGCCATAGAGGATGAGGTCCCTAAACTAGACCCTATCCTCACTGAAGAACCCTTCTTGAAAGCCTTAAAATCCTTAAGTGGAAAGACATTAGAAGGAATCCCAATCTTTAGTGGGAAAATAGAACTAGAGATAGTCCTAAATTGGATTGAAGGACTTGAAAACCACTTTGAGTGTGATGGGATAATAGAAGCCCAAAAGGTAAAAGTGGCAAAGGAAATAATTAGAGGGTATGCACTCACTTGGTGGAAATTCATCCAAGATGAGAGGGAGAAAGAAGGAAAGAAACCCATAGCCTCTTGGAAAGCTATGGTAGCCAAAATCAGAGAGGCATACGTTCCAGAAGATTATGAAATTTAATTGCACAAGAAAAGGAAAAGTTCAATACAAAAGGAATTGGATGTCAAATCTTACACTGAGGAGTTCTAGAGGTTGTGCATGAGGTCAAGAGTTGCAGAAGATGAAAGTGTGAAGGTAGCTAGATACCTCAATGGTCTAAGATGGTCTATTTAAGATGAGTTGAAACTTGAGTCTCCCGACTCCTACCACCGTCCAAAGATGCTACCAAATTGTAGTTAAGGTGGAGGAAAAGTTGAAAAATAAACAAGAGACAAGAAATATTGAGGCATAAGAAGAGGAAGAGATGGAAGAGGCCAAAGAAGTGGATATAGTGGTATAAGTTCAGATTCCAAGACTCAAGGAGAGACTAAGCTGATTGAACAGCAAGAGGGAAGCTCAAACAGAGGGAGCTTCAATAGAGGAAGAGGCTCTAATAGTAATTGGAGAGGAAGAAGCAATAGCCAAGGAAGAGTTTCTTACTTTTCAACCATGAAATGCTATCATTGCAATCAAATGGGACATCCAGCCTATAGGTGTCCAGAGAAATGCTATACTTCCCAAGGGAGTGATACGAGAGTCAACTTTGTTCAAGAAGAATCTAGTGGTGGTAAAAAACACCTTGAAGTACCCCTAGAGTTAGAAGAGGGAGAAAATTTGATGATAAGGATGTTAGGGTTTGACAGATCTGGAACAATATAAATTAAACAGTTATATGCAAAAACAAAAGAAGAAAAAAAATTGAACATAGATAACACACAGATTTAACGTGGTTCACCCAAAACCTGGGATACATCCACCTACACAGCTGTCCAACCTTTCTTATTATCCAGAAAAATAGTACACCAACACTACGATGCATTATGCATCTCAGCCGCTTATAACATGTGTTTTAGGGAAACCTCTAAAATCTACCATTTTAGGGTTTTACAATGTTGGTCTTCTTTTTACCGAAAAAGCAAATATTATTCCCGAAAAAGAAAATCTTATTCCCGAAAAAGCACAAAAAAATTAAAGATGAGAAGGGACACAATATCAACACCCACTACATGATCAGTCACCACAATATCAACAAAGGAGAACACTGATTAAAGAATCAGTGAAAGAAGAACCAAGCCAGAGAAGATCACTATTCAAAGTGAAATGCAAAATGATGGGTAAAGTAAGTAAGATCATCATAGACTCAGGGTCTACTGAAAATATTGTGTCAGAGGAGGCAGTTAGTAAACTCAAAATGAAGAGGTTTCCACATAGTAATCCATAAAAGATTACTTGGTTGAACAAAGGGAAACATGTCCTTGTGAATGAACAAGCATGGGTGGAATTCTCTATTGGAAGGTACAAAGACAAGGTTTTATGTGACATCGTACCTATGGATGCATGTAATATTTTACTAGGAAGGCCATGGAAATTTGATAGGCAAGCCATGCATGATGGAGCCAAGAATGCATATTCTTTCAAGAAAGATGGTGTGACTTTCATAATACAGTCACTGTTGGAACAAGGAGAAGTGAAGCCCATAGGACCTAATGTTCTATTGGTGAGTGCAAAGGAGTTCCTAGAAGCTCTAGAAGAAGGAGAGGGAGTAGGATATGCTTTGGTCGTGAAGCCAAAGGAAGAAGATGCAGAGAAGATAGTCAAGAAGACAAAGATTGCTATAGAAGTGCAAGAGTTTCTTAAGGAGTACAAGGACGTTGTCAGTGATGGACAACCAACAAGCCTACCCCCTAAGAGAGATATTAGCCACCAAATAGAATTCATTCCCAGAGCTACCCTACCTAATAAAGCTGCTTATAAGATGACCCCTCAACAAAATGAGGAAATTTCTAAGAAAATCCAAGAGCTCCTAAACCAAGGCCTCATTAGAAAAAGTATAATCCCATGTGTTGTTGCCACTGTCTTAGCACCCAAAAAGGGAGGAACTTGGAGGCTATGCACTGATTCTAGAACCATTAAAATAATCACCATTAGGTATAGATTCCCTATCCCTAGGATACAAGACCTAATGGACTATTTAGGAGGAGAAAAGTACTTTACTAAGATTGACCTAAAGAGTGGTTATCATTAAATTAGGGTCAAGGAGGGAGATGAATGAAAGAGTGCCTTCAAAACCATAGAAAGTTTATATGAATGGCTTGTGATGCCATTTGGGCTATCAAATACCCCATCTACATTCATGAGGTTGATGAATGAAGTTCTCAAGGACTAAATTGGTAAGTTTTTTGTAGTGTATTTGGATGATATTCTAATCTTTAGTAGGACTAAAGAAGAACATCTAAGGCATTTGCAAATTGTGTTTAAGAGAATGCATGAAGAAAAGCTAATTATCAATCTGGATAAGTGTGAGTTCTTAAAGAAGGAGCTAGTGTATATTGGTTTTGTGTTGTCTCAAGGAAACCTTAAGATGGATCCAAGCAAGGTAGAAGTCATCATCAGCTGGCCTAACCCTAAAACTGCAACAGAGGTGAGAAGCTTTCATGGCTTAGCTCAATCCTATAGGAAATTCATTAAGCAGTTTAGTGCAATTTGTGCTCCTATGTTGGATACCATAAAAGGTGGGATAAAAAATAAATTTGTATGGAATGAGAAAGCTAACCAAGGATTCGAGTTGTTGAAGAAGAATATTTCCACTCAACCTATCTTAAAACTACCGAGTTTTGAGAGACTCTTCATAGTTGAGTGTAATGCTAACAATGTTGCTATTGGGGCTGTCTTAAGCCAAGAAGGAAGACCAATGGATTTTCATAGTGAGAAGCTCAGTGATGCAAAGAGGAAGTATTCTTCCTATGACTTAGAGATGTATGCTCTAGTCCAAGCACTATGGAGATGGAGGTAATATTTTCTTCCCAAGGAATTTATTGTGTATTCAGACAACCAAGCACTTAATTTTCTGAACTCCCAAGACAAGTTCAGTCACAAACACATGAAATGGGTGGAGTACTTGTAGGATTACACCTTCAACATCAAGCATAAGAAGTGATTGCAGAAAAAAGTAGCTGATGCACTTAGTAGGAGACTTCTGATAGTAAAATAAGTACAATTGCAAAGCATAAGCATTGAGAGTTTCAAGGAATTGTATGCAGAGGATGAAGACTTTGCAGAGATATACAAGGTATGTAAAGAACATAAGAATCATTTCCATGGAGATTTTTCTGATTATACATTGTAGAGTGATTTTCTATTTAAGGGAAGTTAGCTATGTGTCCCTAGGGGATCAATTAGGGAAAATATGATTCAAGAAAATCATAATGGGGCACTTAGTGGTCACTTTGGAGTTAATAAGACCCAAGATTTAGTGCATAGGTTTTATTTTTGGCCTAGAATGAGTCTAGATATCAAAAATTATGTGGAGTGTTGTGTAGTGTATCAGAAAACCAAACGCACATCCTCCAATGCAGGCCTTTATCAACCTCTCCCCATTCCAAGTAGACCTTGGGAATGCTTGAGCATGGAATTTGTTGTAGGATTGCCAAGGACAAAACAAGTATATGATAGTATATATGTCATAGTAGATAGATTCAGAAAAATTGCATATTTTTTCCCTTGTAAGACTATACATGATGCTTGTCATATTTCATATCTTTTATTCAATGAGGTGGTGAGAATCCATGGGTTACCCTTAAGCATAGTTTCAGATAGAGACACAAGATTCATGAGCCACTTTTGGAAGACACTGTGGAAAAAATTAGGAACCAATCTATCCTTTGGGTCTGCATATCACCCTCAGATAGAAGACTAAAATGAGGTGGTAAATAGAAGTCTAGGGAACCTATTGAGGTGCCTCACGAAGGAGTATGGTCAAACTTGGGACCAACTATTAGGATAGGGAGAATATGCTTACAATGATATAATCAATAGAACCAATGGAAGGAGTTCCTTTGAAGTTGTCTATGGACTACACCCTAGAGGGATATTTGAACTTAGAGAGTTAAAGGATGGATCCAAAGGGAGTGGTTATGCATAAGTTTTTTCACACTACATGAAAGAGGTGCATGAATCAGTGAGAAAGACTTTGATAGAGAACAATGAAAATATTAAGTAGAAGGTGGATGAAAGGAAGAAGGAAGTACAATTCTAGGTAAGGGATCTTGTAATGGTCCATTTGAACAAGGTAGGGTTACAAAAGAGAGTTCCAAACAAGTTACAAATGAGGAGATTAGGGCCATGTACTATTCTGGCCAAATATGGAAACAATGCTTATAAAGTTGAACTCCCTGACTTGATATTGGTTTATCTCCAGTCTTCAATGTTGCAGATCTGGTCCTTTATAAGGGTCCTACTCTAGATCCAGATCAGATTCTTACCAAGGTAATACATGAAGTAGAGGGCCTGAACTTAACCCCTACACCATCCAAGTAAGCAGAGAAGGTGCTTGATTCCAAAGCCTACAAGAAGACTAGACATAGGACTTACTATGAACATCTGATAAAGAGGCATGGCCAAGGAGATGCAGAGGCCACTTGGATCAAAGAGACAAAGTTTAAGAAGTTGGGAATTGATTCCAACTTGCTCAATCCAAGGGTGGATTGAAATCTTTTGTTTGGGGAGTATGGTGCAGGAGCACTTATGATAACTCCTGTTCTCAATTTTGGTTGTGGCTTGTACTGACCCTAGCCAAGTCAGGTGTAGTTTGTTAGACCATAGAAGGTCTTGTGAGTTTGTACCTAGGTGAATTTGACTAGGATCAATTCAACCTAGTTGATTTGTGTTTTGATAGTGTTTAGTGATAGAAAACATAAAAAGTAGGAATTTGGGTCTAGAAGCCTTCAACACTTAGGAAGGCTTGGAAATGTGCCTAAAATGGCCTATATGATGTTTCTACATAATTTCCTAAAGGTTAGAGGTCATTAGGTTTTGATTTAATAAAAAATGTAAAAGTTGTCAAAATGTTGTCATGACAACATTTGCAACTTTACAAAGTTGCATGACAACAATGGCAAGAAAAGATTCCTTTCATTGTTTGAGGATTATTAGCTATTGTAACTGCCTAAAAACATGGGAAAAGCATATTAAACCACGAGGAGGCCCATTTCACGAGTAGAGCTGATGTAAGAAATATTTTGAATTTGAAAGAAGTTGCTCTGTTTTGGTTTTTGTTCACAGTTGCCTACTTTTGTGAGTTAGTGTTCTTGAATGGATTGAACCACTCAATATTGTGTTGGCTTATAGTATTTAGGCTAATTAAAGTACTTTTAGTTTTGGTTTGAAGTTTCTGTGAGTTCATTTGTGTAGTTTTCTAAATTCTTTTGTAAGTTATCTAGTTACTTGTTTTGACAATCCAGTTTTGAGAAAAATGGCTCCCCTATAGAATCCAACCGTATATTCCATCATGGTCTAGATTAATATGGAAGGGGAGCATCTATATAGTGTAAATATGAGTGGAGGATTTCTGAGAAGCAATTTAGCTATTTTTAGTGGCAAGCCCTAGGTGAATCCTGTGCACTCGGTTAGGTGTTTGCCAGTGAACTAATGGTATTTGATTGCAGGGGTGTGATTGGAAGAATGAAACCAAGAATGGTTTCATAATCAAAGAGGTCATACAGACACCTCCTAGGAATATCAGGCCTTATCCAATCAATTGGAATACTTTTCCAAGTAAAAATCACCAAACTGCACTAGAATAGCTCTATTAGCCCTATTTACCCTTAATTCTAGGAATCCATTGTACGGAGACCTTGAAACCCTAAGAACTAAAAAATATCTCATGTCTTGGAAAAGGGTGTCAAAATATCAACTTTGTTTTTGGGGTTGTTTGGCATTATTTTGAAAGAAGTGAGAGAAACTAGTCAATTAGGGCTAGAAGGAGTATTAGGCCTAAAAGACCAAATTCACTAAGGGTATTGAAATCGATTATGAAAGTATTGATACCCTATCCTAATGGGATCAAGTGGAGCTCAAGAAGTTGTCCAAGCATGGATCATACCCCCTGCAAATACTTTTTAAGGAAAGAGGACCAAAAGACACTTGGATTCATCCAAAAAGGAGTATAGGAGAGTAGTGAAACTATTTGGTAGATACCCCTAGGTGAAGCACAAAGGATATCATCTCTTAGAGAGGTGTTGGAGAAGTCCTAAGACAGATAAGGAAGGACTTGGAAGATCCTAGAAGGAAGCTAAGGATCTTGGGAGGAATAGGAACAATTAGTGTCCTAGTAGGCTTGTGCAAGCACACTTGGGAGTTTCTATCATACCCAAGAGATAAAAGCTGTCAAGTTCTTTGCATTGCAATCAGCTGGTATAGTTAATTTATTTTTTGTGGGAAAAAACTATGGGGATTACTCCAAGTCACCTGGATACCTCCGAATGCAATGCAAAGCTAATGCAGTTCTGGTTTATTTTGAGGCACTTGGGAAAGCGTCTAAATGCTGCAACAAAGGTGCTTGTGTAGAGAGCGTCAAATTCACAAGAGACAAAGGATGGTTGAAAATTATCATTGAAGGTGACTTGTTGATAATGAAAGATGTAGTTGCAAAAGATTCTTGTCAATATAAAGAATATATGCCAGGACTGCAGATTTATTAGTTGATGGAGAGTTTGTTGAATGTAAAGCCTATGTCAAGTTAGAAGGCAATAGGATGGGCAATAATCTTGCCAACCTAGGAGCTGACATGCATCACTCAAAATAACTTGAGCTTGTAGTCAAAATTCATCTCCACACATAAGGGGAACCCTCTATCATTTAACTTAATCAAATATGACAAGGAAAGATAACATGATTTGGATAAATAACTAAAACTCATTTGAAAATCATGGTATAATAATTTAGCATCATGGCCATCTCCTTACATGTTCACTCAAACCATTGTTGCCTGTATCCTCTCATACATGACCGCTTTTGGGGCATTTTATGGTTTACCATTCTTCCACTTAAACTTTCTCATTCTTCTTATTTGGCATGTGAAAGTTACATGTGTGCAATGGTGCATGGAATTTCATTACAAGGTTAGATGTGTTCAAATATGCTTAAGTTTTCCTGTGTCCCATATTTTCTATTTCAAAACTTTGAAATGGATTATCATTGTGACCCTTTATCTTCAATTTCTCAAATTTGTGAGTATTTTATAAATTGGCAATATGGGTCTTGGTTTTCCCAGTACAATGATAATTTCTATCAATTTCTTAATCAGAGTAGATTTAAAACTATGAAAGGCAAATATTTGTGGTGGAATTGAAAAGTATTTCCTCTATTTTTAATCATTTCTCAACTATTTTTATTCTGTTTGTACTCTACCTTGTTAAAGTGCCGCAACTAAACTCCATGGGAAATTAGTATCATATATACAACTCAATCTAGATCTGAAATATTTTAAGAGGTACCCAAGAAGGTACCTCTTAAAATATTAAACCAAGTTTAAAATATTAAAATATATACAACTCAATCTAGATCTGAAATCTTTTAGGCACATATTAAACCAAATTTATGTTTTGATGTAGTAGATTTTGTATGTGGAACCTAACTATAATAGTCGGGGATGCAAAATGTGCAACAATTGTGGGTGGAGGCAGAATATTTGATGCTACAGAGCAATTTATTCATCATCAGATCACTCATCAAAGGTTCACAAATCTAACTTGAATCTTAGGAAACAATTGTTGAACTTGGGATCAACGCAATAAATGAACAAGGGTTGATATGACTCATTTTTCTGCTGTCTCGGAGAGATATGGTCCTCATGAAATGTAGGCGTGCATGAAAAATGTGGAAGCACATACTAACCACCAGCTTTCACATGACTATTATGAGGCAACCCAAAGAAACTATTGTTATGGCCAAGTAATGATTTCCAAATCCCTCTATCACTTCTTGTGCTGCTCCAACAATTTCCAATTCTAATTTAAACGCAAATGAATAATTTTTTTTTGATGAATAGAAGCCTTTACTATTAATATGTATAATTCTAACACGATCCAATTTGAAAATCATTTTAACAAATAGTTTGGCCCTCTCTTCCATTTCCTTTCCCAATCATTTGAGCTCCCTCCCAAGACTTTTCATATTCGACATTTTGTATTTTTCCTCCCTCTTATTCTCTCTAACTTAAAAGTGCAAAGCTCCTTGACTTTTCGAAAGCGCCCCGCATCTATACTAGACACAGACGGTAGTGTCATACAGTGCAAAATTGAACATACAAAAAATAGCAATTAATTACCTTAAAACTACTTCAAAGATTCAACTCAACGAGGATACCATCTTGAGAATTTGCAATGAATGAGAAACGTTAATGTTTTTAACCCTGAAATCCATTATTAGTCATTAATAAGAGAGTAAAAAATTCTGACCATCATAAGATCAAATAAAAAATCTAAAGAAAAAGCAAACGAGAAAGGAATCAAACACTATGGGGTCGTTAATCTCAAAACACATCTTCTCTTGCACAAAAAACCATTGTGATAAATCTTTGAAACTATTTCCATATCTAAATCTTTAAATTTGTTTCAACAGGTACTCACCTCAACATATATCTTGAAACAACTGTGCTGAATCAACATGACCTTCGTAAACTGGAGGAACAAAAAATGCATTGTGATCTCCACTTTCCGGCAATATATATTATCCACACCATTCATAGAGAGAAGGAGACTAGCAGTAAAAGAATTTGTTTCAATTCCAAAGTCCCTGCACTTTCATTACAACATCATAGTCTTCTCCACAGACAACCAGATTTATTAACTGTCTAAGCATAGTGTAACATCAAAGCACCTCGAATAGAATGCCATAAATTATGGCAATTTTTTCCAAGAAATAGGAAAGACTAGGGGGGAAATCCAAACAGCCAAGGAGAAAATGGGAATTAGTTGTAGAAAAATTCACTTTAATAGAAATATTGTTTAAGACCAAATGTTTAGTAGATTTGACAAATTTTTTGAGGCCAAACTAATGTTAGAATGACAACTGAAAACATTAGGCTTCTGCCTTAATGGCAAGGACTAACAATGAACACAATCTTATCACCAAAAAGTGTCGGTCTTCAAGGGAAATACACCATATATGCTCGGGACATTCAAACATGGTTGCTAAATGTAACTTTAGAAAAGAATTCCACTGTGTGCACCAAAGAAAACCACCATGATATGCACTGTGCAAGGGTCTAACACATATAGTGTATCTACTGGGAACAACACTGCAAATATAAACACGACCTCCAAAATGGAAACGATACGACATAAACTCTTACGATCTCGGTGTGGCTTCCCTTGAGATGCTCTCAAATATCACGAGATATTGGCCAAAAAATTAATATGTTAATTCTATCACTGCTTAATTACTTTGATTATGTACCTTATGTTCCTATTGCCTAGTTTAGTTATGCACCTGATACCATATAAGAAAAATATGGGACTACGGAAGCAGAATAATATGATACAAAATGATCCCTTGCTTCTCCATTTTTCAATCAAATACAATACATATTTATAGGATTCTTGTATCCTATCATTTAGGAAATTCACACAACAAATTACTTCAATATATTGAGTTGTTTCAACATGATGCAGGAGCATCTTGGGTGTAAGGGCAATCTTGCATCACCCAAAAATATGTGTTTTTTTTTTCTATTCAATAAGGGCTATTTTGTACAAAGTTGTTATTTTTGGAAACTTACTATTTTTAGTAAGTTGGTCATTTGAACTTAGAATGTTCTAATTTTGCAGGTGAAGGTTCATCTTAGTCATATAAGAATGCCAGTTGAATTTCATTGCCAGATCATCTGTATTGGCGAAGTTATTAAGGATTTACTATTGAGATTTTAGGGTGCAAAACCTTTGAGCTCAATTTTCAGGACCTTAGAGGCTCCGGATCGAGGTTGAACTCCCGGTTGACTGAAGCTTTACTAGTTAGAAACTGTAGATCACGATCTCCCCTTTCCGAAAAGTGGTTATAATAGCCATTCGGAGCTACGGTTCAAAAGTTATGGTTTTCAGAAGTTGGGCTACCTAATCTCATGTTTTGTAAATATTTAAAGCCGACCCTTTTGTAATAAAAGTGAAAAATAATTAAATGCTAAGGGTAGTCGGCCTTAATGGCTAGATTTCTGGAACCTTC
>MU227330.1:869047-888258 GCA_018584345.1 Thuja plicata | reverse complement strand
GAGTGTTTGATCAAGGATGGTAGCATTAGATGCCAGATACTAGGTGACAAACTATCTTTTAAATCCTCTAACAAGGTCACACCTAATAGTGTGTTTGTAACCTTTAACAGGGTTGGCTCTTAACAGGTCTGACTTTAGAAGAGTGAAAATTTGGGGTACTAGTCCCAGTGGTTTTTCCCCTAACAGGGTTTCCATATTAAAAATCAATGTGTTATGTGTTTATGTTTCATTTTTGTATAGTTTTACATTTCACATATGCAATTCTGGATTGATCAGTATACTCTGTTTATTTACTGTATTTCGGTAAATAGATGACTTCTTATCGGTAAACATACAAAAGAAGGTTTAACAAAGTAATATGACAAGTAGTAAATTTATATAAGTATTTCAAGGTATTCATCATGTAGGACAGAAGATAACTAGAGGCTTAATTTGTGGTTATAAGTTTTAAGGGTTGATTTAAGGATTAATTTTTGAGGCCACTAATTCACCCCCCCTCTCAATTATTACTAACAATTGGTATCAGAGCAATGATATGGTATGCAAATCATTTTCTAATGAAATGAGCAAAGAGTTTGAGATGTCTATGTTTCGAGAGATCAAGTTATTTATTGGTTTGTAGATCATGCAACAAGATGAAGGTATTTTCATTACACAATCCAAGTACATCAAAGAAGTACTAAAAATATTCAAGATGGAAGAATCCAAATCAGTTGGAACATCGATGGAAACTAGATGTAAGATGACAAAGGAGGACAAGTCATCAAAGGTAAATTAGAATTTTTACAAATCAATGATTGGAAAACTCATGTATGTTGTACATACTAGACTAGATATTGCATATGCAGTAGGAATAGTTGCTAGATTTTATGCTAATCCCAGGGAATCACATATGACTACTGTGAAAAGAATCCTAAGATATTTGAAGAATACCGAGGAATATGGCTTATGGTATAGAAGATAAGGCAAATTTGAAATTAAGGTTTTTACCGACACTGATTTGGCTGGAAATATTGATGACCGGAAGAGCACAACTGGAGGAGCATTGTTTATGGGTAACAGACTTGTCACATGGATCAACAAGAAGCAAGGATGCATCTCTCAGTCTACTACAGAAGCAGAGTATGTTGCTGCTGGTGGAAATTGCTCAAATATTGCATGGATCAAACAGTTACTAGAAGGTATGCATATGTAAATTATAGAAATAGTAATTATATATTGTGACAATACCAGTGCAATAAATATTTCCAAGAATCTAGTCATGCAGGTTAAAACAAAGCATATTTCCATCAAGTATAATTATTTAAGAGAACAAGCTCAAGAAAAAGATGTGATACTTGAATATGTGCAATCAAAGGAACAATTAGCCGATATCTTCACCAAGCCACTGCCCAAGGATGCATTTGAGTACTTGAGAAAGAGACTAGGGGTCAGACCCTTGTCTACTAGTCAGTAAGATGAATAGAAGGCTGCATCAGCCTGCATATTTTTAGAATGTCATTCATGTTGATGCAGGCTATTTATCCAAGGTATTTATCCACTATGAGCACCAGATTTATACCGATGGATTGGGAAATTCAAGGAATATATTATGGATAAAAAGGATCCATTTGGCATCATTGTCAAAAGATTGTTTGACAAAGATGTTTTGCATTGTTGTCAAAGGGAGAGAAATATCTCATTATCAAACTGATAAAGGGAGAGATTATATCCATTATCATCTCAGGGAGAGATCATATCCATCAAAGTATCCAAAGGGAGAAATATAACAAGAAAGGGAGAGTACATACAAAGGAAGATAATTGTTGACAAGAAACATCAAAAGAAAGGAGAACAGTCAAAGCAAGAGAGTTTGACACAAAAGGAGAACACATCACATCAGAGAAAGAAAGATTCTACATCTATCCACTGAAGGGATTGAAGACAGAAAGAAAGCTACAAGAATCAAATTTGAGCTATTTAAGCTTACCAAAAGCCAGACATTTGTAATAGTTACATTAGGAAAGCTTGATAAAATTGTATATTTCATATTGTATTAGTAATAGTATAGTATGATAATGTAGTATGTTTCCATCAATGCCAAAGGGAGAGATTGATGACATGTAACTGATTGAATGTTTGAAGATGTTAAGTTGATGATCATGCAAGGCATTAAATCAATTAATGTATTGTATTGTCATTGATGTCAACTTGATATATTTTGTATGGTCATGGATATACTTCCAAATACTTCAAAGAACTGATGAATTAAGGCTATGCTTTCAGTAATGCATATAAGTCAAGTATTCACAAAGCAACTGTATACACCAATGGAGTGCACACCGACGGTTAGAGTAAAATAAAAAACTCACAGTGTTACCCGACGAGCAAATGCATAGCATTACCAACGAGCAGAGTTAGAGTGTTGCCCAATGAGCAAAACACAGTGTAACTCGACGGACAAAATTTTAGTGTTGCTTGACGGAAAAGTCAAGGACGGAGATCTTGATGACAACTAAAGTCACACCAACGGAACAGTTAGTTATCACCGATGACTAACAAAAGTGTTGACTGACAAAATAGAGAGTTTAGAAATGAAAAAATGCTTAGCTGTCAAGAGCTAAAGATAGACCTAACTGATACTTATCATTGTTTTAATCATCTAGATAAAGCCGAGGATAAGTAATTGATTTAAAGCTGATTTGTCCAGTAGGAAAGAAGAACTCTTTGAGATAAAACTGGAGTTTTCTTTAAATATATTGGCGAGAATTGTGGATCACGCCAAGAATCAAGAAAGCCAAGAAAAGGTAAAATCATGTCTATATAGAGACAACCCAATTCATTACAAATTGTGTGGGGTGAACAAGAGAAGATGAAAGATGCTAAAGAAAATATGAAGAAGAAGAAAGTCTTAATTCAATCCTGATCAACAAGCTGAGAAAAGAGCTAGATTCTGCAGACACCAACGGATAGTGACACAACATCACAGAGCAGAACACTAGGGAGCAAAGGTATAGAATTGATTATATTGATCAGAGAATTAATACACTTACAATAGATCTAAAAATCTGCAATTGAGTTGTATGTATGAACAGATCATTAATGTTTCAATTTAACCATTGAAGCATCAAGTCTCTTAATCGAGCAAGACTTAAAAGTCTTTTACAATTGAGATACATCCCAAGGAGTATCAAAAGGTTTGATCATGAAAGTAGCATGGGATATGCTCGATACCTATTGACATGCCAAGACTTTTGATCAAGGATGGTAGCATTAGATGCCAGATACTAGGTGACAAACTATCTTTTAAATCCTCTAGCAAGGTCACACCTAGTAGTGTGTTTGTAAACTTTAACAGGGTTGGCTCTTAACAAGGCTCACTTCATAAGAGTGAAAATTTGAGGTACCGGTCCTAGTGGTTTTTCCCCTAATAGGGTTTCCATGTTAAAATCTATGTGTTATGTGTTTATGTTTCATTTCTTTATAGTTTTACATTTCACATATGCAATTCTGGATTGATCGTATTACTCTGTTTCAGTAAATAGATGACTTCTCATCGGTAAACATACAGAAGAAGGTTTAACAAAGCAATCCAAAAATTAGTAAATTGATATAAGTATTTCAAGGCATTCATCTTGTAGGACAGAAGATAACTAGAGGCATAATATGTGGTTATAAGTTTTAAGGGTTGATTTAAGGATTAATTTTTGAGGCCACTGATTTACCCACTCCTCTCAGTTATTACTAACATTTAACAGTTTTATTGTAAAATCCTTGAGAAAGGTGACATTCTAAAATAGTGTTCAAAGCCTTCTAACTAGGCCACTCCTAACAGGGTGAAGATCTTAATGGGTCCGAGGTAGATCCCCTAACAGGGTCACATATACCAATGTGTTTTGTAATCTTTAACATGATTGGCTTTTAACCAAGCATACTTCAGAAGAGTATTTTCATTTGTGGGTGACAATTCCCACATAGGTTTTTCCCAAATTGGGTTTTCTCGTTAAATCTAGTGTTAAATGTATTGAATGTTTCATGTGCATGATATTTACTGTTTATGCAAGTTGCTCATTTTTATATTAAAGTTATTTGGTGCTTCAGTTTCTATTGTTGTTTATCCTACCGAGTTGAATCAGAGTTAAGTTTTAAAGTTTAAATTATCATAAGTTTCCTTATTCACCCCCCTCTTAGTAAACCAACACTAACTAACATGTATAAAGGAAAATGGAGAAAATATATTGTATAGTCAGAAAATGGAAGCACTTCCATGGTAGACTGGTTTAGCCTTCTAGTTAAGTGGTTTGGGGTCATTTCAAGTGCCTTGAATGGGTTCTTGACTTTGATACGACTTTATCCCCCTGTTCTGTGCCATTTCCACTCTTTCCAGCCTATTTCTGGCAAACCAGACTGAGAAACTGGGACTTTGGCCTTGAGGTCTAGGTCGACCTTTTTGGGTCAAGGTTGACCTCTACCTTGACCTAGGTCATAATCAACATTTTTCAGGTCCAAGGCCCAAATTCAAGAATCTCAGGGTTTCTAGATGTCGATCTTTGTAAAAAGTTAATTCTCGCTTCCGAGTCGGCTGTTTCAGACTTTGAGAAAAAAAATCCTAAATTATATTTAACATAGGTCCTGTTTTAGGGGCATGGGTCCAATTGGAATTTAATTCTCCTATGTCAACCTCTCTAGAAGATTGTGCCCTAATTTCATATAAAAGGAAGCTTTCTCCTCTCATTTTCTCTAGGACTTGAGAACCATGAACTATCATCATCAAGCATAATTGCAAGCACTTTCAAAGACTTGAAGAGTGAATTCCAAAGTTGAAGAAGCAATATTTGAAGCAAGCCAAGTAACCATTGAAGCATTCCTCCATTCTCAAGCACTTCTCAAGCATCCATTTTCATCAAGGAGATCCATTGGTGGACATTGAAGGATTCAAGCTCCATGGAGCCCTCTTGTTTAAGATTTATCCATCTACATTCCTCCAAGCTTCTTCCAATTCAAGACCCCATTCAAGATTGATGTTGAAAATATACAAAGCAATTTATTGAAGACATCCTACATTCTCCATTCTACATCCATTTTGGCACATCCATACTTGTGGATGCAAGGATTTGAATCCTCCACAAGGACTTTTACATGAGTAAGGTGAATTGTTTCATTTACTTTATTTATTTATGCAATTTCAATTATTTATTTGAGGTTAATTCCAAAACTGGGGTTTGACTAAGGAAAACCCCTCCCCCAACAAACAACCCCCTTTTTCTTACAGGAACAGGTTTGGAACAACAGATCAGGATAGAGATTCGGATACCCTTTTCGACAAACTTTTAGGATCCGAAAGCAGAATTCCAGTCTGAGACTTTTTTGGTTGATTGTGACCTACGACACAATTGGAAATTCTGGAAAATTCCAGATCTGGTCTCAGATTTTCTAGAAACTGAACACAGGCTTCAGAAAACAACATTCTTCAGATCTGCAACATTCAAGGTTAGTACATTTCTCCTAGTTCAATTAAGGTTTTCAATCTATCTAAATCTAAAATACACATTCAAATTAATCAAATCAATAAATCGGGTACTTAGATCTTCCTTCTTTCTTATTTCCAAATGATTGATTCACTTATGCATTGATCCTTCCTTTTGGGGTTAATCAGCTTGGATCTTTCATTTGAATATCTAAGGATAGAAGGAGAGTATCTCATTTACCCCCATGACAATAAAAAACAAAATAATTGAAATGTAACATATATCTATAAATGATAGCATTTCTTCGATTCAATTTCTTATGTTACATTTTGGTGAACGTGCGATAGACAACTCTTTCTTTTTGGTGTTAGATTTACATCTTTTATGATTAGATCTTGCATGCATATTAGATTAGTTTTCTTTTATGCTCTTGCATTTCCTTTCAAAAATTAAAATCAACTCTTTTCTTTCTAAATTAGTTCATTTACATTACATTGGTGTATGAGCTTTACCACTTCTAGTCCTACTTATAGTATCCCAGTTAGAAGAAGCCATAGACTCATGTGTTCCTTTGATCCCGAATCTTCCTCTCCTATCCATAGGATCCCAGATGAAAACTTGAATACTCATGATTCCAATCCTTCTATGAAGCACAAATCTTCTCACTCATCTCATGATGAGGATGATGCTTTAAGAGTTCCTCCTGAACAAGTGCAAAAACTTTCAACTGAACTTGATAAAATGGGAAATTGGCTTATCCAAGAAAACCATAATCAAGATTCTATTCAAGCTATAGAGGCTCTTAATAAAGTCCTTCGTGATAGTGATCAAGGTGTTAATTTCTTGTGTGGTATCACTCATCTTGTGCATTTGAATGTTAAACCCTTAGCTCAAGAGGCTCAAGATCTAGGATATACTCCTCCTATCATTAGTCAAGGATCTTCTCCTGTTCCTTTACCTAGCATTCCTACTTATACTCCTCTTTTGATGACTACATCTCTCCCAATCTCATCTATTCTTGTGAGTGTTCCATTGGTATCTTTACCTACCTCACAACCTTCATACCATAGTGTACCTTTTACCTATACTAATCCCCTTCCAACCGTGGTTCCAAATGTTCCACCGGTTGTATCTTCTATTACTGCTGCTTCCTACACTTGTCCTAGTGTTCCTAATATTCCTATGCTACCTGTGTCTTCTAATGATTCCACAATTATTTGTTTGGCTCAGAATGTGTCATCTTTACAACAACAACTTGCATCCTTAACTCAATCCAAGTTTAGCATTCCTACATGTGACATGGGTAGTCCGTTATCTTTAGACATTATTCATGCTACTATTCCTCAACAAGCCGATATGCCTCATCTAGAAAATTACAATGGTAAATGTGATCTTGTTACTCATGTTAAAACATTTCAAATCCTTTGTAGTGATTATGTTCATGACCATAGGATTTTAGCTAAATTTTTTGCTAGAACCTTTCGTGATAAGGCTTTGCAATGGTATTGTTCTTTACCTCCTTATTCCATTGATTATTTTCCTAAACTTGCTAATACCTTCATTCAACAATTTCAAAATAACATCGGTCCACAAGTTTCCTTAACATATTTAATGCATTATAAACAAAACATTAAGGAAAAATTGACTGATTTTATTGGTAGATTTAAGCATTTGTATGCTCGGATTTCTTATCTTGTTCCTGATATTGATATTCAACATATGCTTATTTCAAATTTACAAAAGGATATTAGAGATAAGATTCTTCTTACTGAATTTACCTCTTTTCAACAACTTTGTGCAACACTTCATCATTATCAATTACAAGTGAGTCAATTTGAGAGAAATACTCCAATCCTCCTAATCCTATTAAATTTCAGAAACCTAACAACTACATTAAGATTAATAAATAGACGAATGCAGTTGCTGATCAAGTTGTTGTTGCATCTCACAATGCCACTTCTGCATCCACTGCTTTATGTATGAATCATATGTTTACTCCTCTCTCTGAATATTTACATTCCATTATGAGTAGGTTTTTAAGTGCTAATATGATTACTTTGCCTCCTATTCAACCTCTCCTTCCTATTAAAATAGCTTCAAAATCCTTTGATTCTGAAGTTTTTTGCCAATGCATCGCTAGAATAGCCACGATGCTGAAAAATGTTATTCTCTAAAACATAAAGTTCAAGACTTAATCAATTTTAATGCTTTATTTGTTGATAATATTGATAGTAATGGAAACAAATATGTCTCTCCTCCTAATCAAAATCTTCAAATCTACACGAATCCTCTACCTACACATGATACTAATACTATCGCTTAACCATCTTCTGTGGATATCGTTTACGATTCAAAGATGGATGATCTTAATCACATTGTTAATCATGTGGAGAGCGTTGTTGTATCTCAACCTATTGTTCAAGATCCTTCACCTCCACCTCAACTTCCAGTTCTACCTAAACCTTAGAAACAAACTAAGGATAAGTGACCTCAGGAACTTTCAATTACCTTTGATGATTCTGAGACTATTAAGGCTCCCGATGGTCCCCTTTATATTTATTCTAGGATTGCTAAGATACCTATGTGTGGTTGTCTTGTTGATCTCACATCATTAATCAATGTCATTACAGAGGAAATGTTTTTTGAAAGGCCTACAACATGATTGTTATGATCCATCAGATGCATGGATCCAAACTTGTAATGGTTTTCTCTATCCTACACTTGGTTCTATTAACTTGCCTATTGAACTTTGTGGCAAGGTTGTAGATACTACCTTCATCATTGTTCCTACATCTGATCAATTTCAAGTCAAATTTGGTTTTCCTTGGATAACTGCTATGCATTCTATTGCTTCTCCTATTCATAAATTTCTTAAGTTCATTCATAATGGAGAAGTAAAAACTATTAATCATAGTTTGTATCAACCTTCCAGGCCTAGAGATTGTGATACTCTTGATTTATTTTGGCCCTCATTACCTAACTCATGTCCTCCTTGCCCTGACAACCTTTTTCGCTCATATCAAGCCTATAAACATCACAAGATAGTTGAGTTAAGCATGCCTTGGATAGATCTCAACTGTGGTATTTTTATAACTTCTTCTATACCTCCTTTATCCATTACTGCTAATTCTATTACTCAACCTCCCAGTATTGCTACTTAGCCTACTGTGAATCCTACTAATCCTCCTACAGAACCTATGAAGGAATCAATGATTAATCCTCCTAGTTCTCCACATGTGTCAAACAAATCAAAACATAATAAATATGCTAATGAATGTCGTAAGAAGTTTAGAGCTAATGCTAGGGCCCGTGCTTCTCTTCTTCAAAATTCTTTATCTTCTTTTGATCAACCTATGCCTGATGTTTCGGAAGAAGTCAATTTTTACAATGATGTTAAGATGACTGAGTATGATGATCCTATTCTCATCTTAGATCCAATTTTAATTAATCTTGATGAGGAGGATACTTTAGATGATCCTATTAATCTTAGTGATGAATACATGAGACCTTTAATCTTGACACTGATTTCCTCATATGCTTTCAACTCAATTGACAATTACACCTAGTATCGAGCAATGCGATTCTCAAGACGATCTTTGTTTGGAACTGGATATTATTCCTACTGTATTGGATATAGTCCCTCTTGTGAGTTTCCCACCTTCCCTATATGATATAAACCGAGATGGGGAGAGTAGGCGATGTGCCTGATTGGCTTATCCTTCATGGTTCTACTTTCTTTGGGGAACGATGTCAATTCATTTGCAATAATATCATATTTATATGTTCATGTTAACTTATGATCATACTGAACCCATAGTAGGTAGATCCCTTCTATTTTCTTTGTATGTTTATGTGATATTTCCCATGAGTTGTCTTTGTTTGGGGGCATCTCGTAGTGGAAATGTAATCAGTAGAGTTGTTTATGTTTCCATTCAAGCCATTGCTCCTGTTAAAGTGTTAGCAATGACTTTAACATGGGGGCATACGCTCTACTCACTTTTTGCACACACACACACGTTCAAAAAAATTTCAATACTTAAATTTTTTTTCCTTTATGGATTAAAGGCTAATCCTTAAAGCATGGACATTTTAATTTTTAGGATCTCTTGATCCCTCAAGTTTAAATTTACACGGATCTCTTGATCCCTCCAGTTTTAATATACAATGTTTTGATCCCTTAAGGTCGGAAGGTGTCCTTAAGAATGGATCTTCCTAATGGGTTGACTAGTGAGTAGCCACATTCACTAGGCGGTTCAACTCCATCTTTCCAGTTACACTTTTTTCTTGTATGGTTCACAATGGGACACAAGTTCTCATTGGGCGAGGTACCCATACCCTCTCTCTCTCCTTAACTGGTGATGTCTCTCTTATCATGATCTTAGGGTTGATAAAGACTTAAGTCCCTTGGGGGCTTGAATATTTATTTTTCCCTTATGATTCCAATAAGATTATCTATTCTTAATGATCTCCTTTACCAAGAGTTTGTATTGAGTCCATACTTTTGCTAAAGTGGGGGCTAAATGTATAGTCAGAAAATGGAAGAACTTCAATGGTAGACTAGTTTAGCCTTCCGAGTAATTGGTTTGGGGTCATCTCAAGTGCCTTGAATGGGTTCCTGACTTTGATCTGACTTTATCCCCCTGTTTTGTCCCATTTCCACTCTTTCCTGCCTATTTCTGGCAACCCAGACTGAGAAACTGGGACTTTGGCCTTGAGGTCTAGGTTGACCTTTTTGGGTAAAGTTTGACCTCAACTAGGTCAAGGTCAACCTCAACCTTTACCTAGGTCACAATCAAAATTGTTTAGGTCCAAGGCCCAAATTCCAGAATCTCAGGGTATCCGAATGTCGGTCTTTGGAAAAAGTTAATTCCCACTTCCAAGTCGGCTGTTTCAGACTTCGGGATAAAAAATCCTAAATTATATTTAATAGAGGTCCTCTTCTAGGGGCATGGGTCCAGTTGAAATTTAATTCTCCTATGTCATCCTCTCTAGAAGATTGTGCCCTAATTTTATATAAAAGGAAGCTTTCTCCTCTCATTTTCTCTAGGACTTGAGAACCATGAACTATCATCATCAAGCATAATTGCAAGAACTTTCAAAGACTTGAAGAGTGAATTCCAAAGGTGAAGAAGCAAGATTTGAAGCAAGCCAAGTAACCATTGAATCATTCCTCCATTCTCAAGCACTTCTCAAGCATCCATTTTCATCAAGGAGATCCATTGGTGGCCATTGAAGGATTCAAGCTCCAAGGACCCCTCTTGTTGAAGATTTATCCATCTATATTCCTCCAAGGTTCTTCCAATTCAATAACCCATTCAATATTGATGTTGAAGATCTACAAAGTAATTGATTGAATACATCCTACATTCTCCATTCTACATCCATTTTGGCACATCCATACTTGCGGGTGCAAGGATTCGAACCCTCCACAAGGACTTTTACATGAGCAAGGTGAATTATTTATTTTACTTTGTTTATTTTTGTAATTTCAATTATTTATTTGAGGTTAATTCCAAAACTGGGGTTTGACTAAGGCAAACCCCTCCCCCAACAAACAACCCCCTTTTTCTTGCAGTAAAAGGTTCAGAACAGCAGATCGGGATGGAGATTCAGATACCCTTTTCGGCAAACTTCCAGGATCTGAAAGCAGAATTCCAGTATGAGACTTTTTAGGTCGATTGTGATCTAGGGCACAATCAGAAATTTTGGCAAATGGTGACATTGACTTGAGGGTACAAATCAAAACTGTCTTAGAATTGAAAAAGATTTCTGGGTTTTGTCCGTCTTTGCGTTTCTATTCTAGATCTGGTCTCAGATTTTCCAAAAAATGAACACATGCTTTAGAAAAAAGCATTCTTCATATTTGCAACATTCAAAGTTAGTACATTTCTCCTATTTCAATTCAATTAAGGTTTCCAATCTATCTAAATCTAAAATACACATTTAAATTAATCAAATCTATAAACTGGGTACTTAGATCTTCCTTCTTTCTTATTTCCAAATGATTGATTCACTTATGCATTGATCCTTCCTTTTGGGGTTAATCAACTTGGATCTTTCATTTGCATATCTAAGGATAGAAGGAGAGTATCTCATTTACCCCCATGACAATAACAAACAAAATAATTCAAATGTAACATATATCTATAAACGATACCATTTCTTCGATTCAATTTCTTATGTTACATATACTAGAAAATATTTCCACACTTATATTATTCACAATTAGATTAAATTCAATGTAACAAGGTCTTTGAAAAATTATCAAATCTAAATATAAGGAATAACCTTCTTTTGTAATTAGTTTATTTTTACATACAAACAATGTAAAAATATCTTCAATGTATTATATATTCGTACCACTAATGCAATGACCTATCTAACAAATAATAACAAATCATGCGACATTAATACTATTAAGTTGTTTATTAACAACTTAATATTGTAATACTAAATTATTTTATGCAACCTAATATTCCTAAATTATGTGAACACTAATTCCCAACACCCCTCCTTAGTGTGAACATGGGGAGAATCCACACTATATATAAGATAAGAGTAGGGACATACACATCTACTCATGGAACCATGGATAGGGATTGACACATCTATCCAAGGTATTACATCAAATTTGGATAGGGACAAACACATCTATCAAAATATAAGGTTATGAACATGGACACACACTTTTGCCCACAATTATTATGACAGGGGACAAACACTTCGAATCACACACATCATCTTGTGAATGGGGAAAAACACATCCACTAGAAAACAACCAATAATAGTGATTTGGGACAAACACATCCAACCACTTACATATTATTGTGAATGGGGACAAGCACATCCATTCACTAACAATAAAAAAATATGATTGGGGACATACACATCCAACCACAATATAAAAGGTTTGAGAACCAAGTCCTCATTGTCGCATATGCAACCACGATTGTAGATCAGTGCCACTCTAATCACAAATGATATGAGATATTTTCCTTTGCCACCTCCAAACTAGAATATTTTCAAGTGTCTTTACCATTTTGGTCTTCTTTCTATATATCTTTTTCACAACTAAGCCTAATTTTATTCTGGCCTTAGCTTCTTCATAGGTGCCAAATCTTGGTAATGAATTATCCAGTGGTTCATTCAACAATGATTCAATAACATTTGTGGCCTGATCTATGTTTATCTCATAGTCAAGTGGTGCTAACCATGCTGTCCTCGATACAATTGGTTTGATCAAAGTTGTATCATTGTCCACCATGAAACAAATGTCATCTTTATATTGATCCACCAGTTGTTCTAGTATCTTCATCCTTTTCTGCATTCTGTCCTTGAATCTGGTGAAATATTCATCCATGACTGATGTAAAGTTATCTCCTAGTGACTTGACAAAATTAATAATTTGAATTGTCACTGGTCGGGTAGTGTCCCAATTGACATTACCGACAGATGGGAAAAAGTCTTGAAAGTAGAAGAATATACACATGAGGAATGAACTGAACTTACATGAATTAGACCTTGTTGACCTAATTGTCCTCATGTTCTCCTCCAATTGATTCAATATAAGCTCGGATAGATCCAGTTGTAGACCCTTCTTCACAATCTTATCGGCGGTGTCAACTGCTCCACTTGCAATGTTGTTTAACCAGATGGCTTGGAATATCTTGTATCCCAATACACATGCACATAAATTAAGTTCTAGATCGGTGACAAAGTTTACCTTTAAACCTCTGCCATCTCATACTGTACCTATCATCTTTTCTATGTCGGGGTGAAGAGGATGTTTGAGTGCCTTTTCCTTGTTGGTCACTAGATAACCGGTTACAACGTGTATAACATCCTTAGTGATCTATTTTGGCTCGTCCAGCCACATCTTTCAGTGATGTACCTGGCTAATAACTATTTAGATCCACTTGACCTTGAACTCCTTTGGGAAAATTAGGGCTTTTTTCAACCCTTTTACCTCATGTTTTTATGCTCATCTTTTATGTTTCTATTTGTGCAAAGCTTCTTGTAATCTTCCTCTACTTCTAGATCTCTGATTTTTGCAACTTTGCAGTGGATATATGCTCAAACATCCTTAACTAGAAAAACCCTATGTGGTATGCTCAAGAACGCACCACCGTTGTTGGTTTGTGAAGCAACCTCTGGATAGAATTTGTACTTAGGTTCCTCACATGTAGAGTTCTTGATCAGGTTAACTTTCTTATCCTTTGCATTGTTGATCTTGGAAATGCGAGATGTGGTTGCCATTGTTTCTATAAATTAGGGATTTTCTCACAAATAAATTGTGAGCTCGGTGAGTCTTAGTTACTCACTTGATCTGTTGTAGATGTTGTTAATTTTTTTGAATACCGTGAATATGCTTGCGAGTTGCTCTACAATCTGGTCATTTTTGGTCACTCTGTTTTGCTCTGCTTCTCTCTACTCTTTGATCTTAATCACATGGTGAATGAATGAGATTTTATGTTTCCTTTTTATAGATGATTCCCTAAGTGGTGAATTTTAACGCTTTACCCTCTTCTTGGTGTTTTAAGACAAAGTCGCTCGGGGAACATACTAACTTCATTCTAGGTGAGAATACGATGCTCGGGGTAAGTGTCAATTCAATTGACCTTTCACATATTTAAAGATGATTCTTGGTATGAAGCGAAGAATTCATTTTCATTTTACATGATTACCAACGATGCTTGATTTACATTAATAACTCAGCTTTTATATGTATACCGATGATTCTCGGTGTGCATTGACCGACGAGATTGGATTCACAAATTCATAACAAGTAATACCATAGTGCATCTTTATTCATGCTAGTTTGGCATAATATTAATGTATAATGGAACTAATGTAAAATATAGCTTGGTATAGTGCAGTTCCATACTTACATGTTCTACTTAGGTGGGGGTGGTGATATCACCAAATCCATTGGATAAGGTGTCACCAATTGTATTGCTTGGTCTAGCATCATCAGTGTTTGTAGCTTTCTTCCACATTTTGTTTCTCATCTTCTTGATGTCTTCAATGGTATTGCTATTGGAAAAAGTACTTGTCTCTGTCACTCGATCTTTGTATTCCTTGCTTAGATGACCAACCCTATGACAATGTAAGCATGCCATTCTAGGGTTAGTCTAGCTTCTAGACCTTCTCATTCATTTCCTCATGAAATTTGCAACTATGTGACCATATCTACCACATGCTATGCAATTTGCCCATGTGTTGTAATCCCAAACATATGAGTTACCAACTCTTGTCGGTTGATAGGCATTTTCTTGTTCTTTTGGCTTCCACGCTTGCCTTTTCTTCTTCTTGCATTCAAGAGATGTGTGCCCATGAATTTTGCAATTAGGACGATATTTTTCCATGTAGGATTCTTTCTTTGGTTATTTCACCTTATATTTACATTCATATGCTTTATGTCCATGCTTGTTACAATTACAACAATTTCCTATGAATGTAGATGTGGATTTAGGAGTACCTTTAGCTTTTCTCTGGCAAACATTTGATGTGTGGCCTGATTTTCCATAATGATTGCATGACTACTTCCTTGGTCTTGGATTTGTGTAGAGATCTTTTTTATCAGATTGATTTGATGATTCTCCATGCTCGATATAACCTAGACCGCTATTGTTGTTGACTCTTCTTTGTCCATTCAGAAAATCATCCATTATTATGGTACTCTCTTCCTCTTTCTTGATCATATGATTGTGTTGTTGCTGAATCCTTACTTCATGCTTTAGTCTCTCATTTTCTTTTCTTAGCTCACCAATATCTTCCAATTTCCCATTTTGCCTCATGACTCATAAGAACTATTTGATTGGTGATCTCATGATGATGTTTAGTAAGTCTTTGTATTTCAGTCTCTTTCTCTTGTAGTTTTTCAGTGATCTTCCTCCCGTCATCAATAACTAGTGTTCTTTCTTGTTCAACTTGTCTATCATTATTCATAACATCAATCATCCTTACCATTTGTGTCTCTTGACCGATTTGCAGTATCTTTACTTGGTATGTCAGATGTTGATTGATTTCATTCAGACTTGTAATGCTCCCTTCAGATGTGTCTAATGAATTGCTAGTTGTAGATCCCGATCACTCAAAAAAATCAGGTATCTCTTCTTCACGACAGTCTATTTCATTGTAGTGAGATGCCATAGATTTTATTTCATCCAGTAGCTCTCTCATCTTGATTGTTGCTGCTTTGTATTTCTCATAGAAGATCTGTATCTCCAATTTCTGATTCTCAATATTCTTGTCTAGCTTATACCTTTCCATTGTATGATCTTTTCTCTCAAGTGATTTAAAATTTTCCAAATAAGAGATCTAGCTCTAATACCAATTGTTGGAATAATGGAATGGTGTGTACTGAGAGAGGAGGGGTGAATCAATACCCTTAAAACTTTTTATCAATTAACCTTAATCCTTTAGTAATCAATTCCTTACATTACTGACCATAGATTCTAGTTTTATCTTTATGCATGTAATATCAAATCATTAAAATTAATTTGCATGTAAACATTCATAAAATGTAATGACATATGACACAATAATTGGTAACACGGAAAACCCCTGTTAGAAGGTAAAAACTACGGTGGGGATGAAACCCACAAAACTTCACTATCTGTAGAATGAAAGGGGCCAGTTAAGGCTTACAAGTTTGATCACTTCTAATGATCTTACCCTATTAGGAGTAACATTTTAGATTGGTTAGGTCTACTCGGTTAAGATATTTAGCAACACTGTTTAGTGTGCACTCGGTTAAGAGATTTACATAAGGATTGTTAAATCCACCTTCTTAAATGATTTCTTCTATTTGCTACACTTGTTAGAATACAGTAAAAAATACTTGTTGACCTGATTATATGCAATCCTGAATTGCTAAGTATAGATCCTTTAAGTTCACAATATAATGTATCACCTATTAATACCTCTTCTCTACTCAGTAGCCTTGAATCTTGTTCTTGATAACTGATTTCATCTTTTGCTGTCCTTCTGCATAAAACTTTGTATGATTCTTAGATGTGCTCTTTGGCTACAATCATCATCACAACTTTTTGTTTTGATTGGTTACACATCTATTTATACATTGGATTGACCTATTTTGGTTTCACGCTTTACAATGATAGATCTATGATCAAAGGTTTACAACTTGACCTTGATCTCCTAGTTTGCATGTTTACAATCAGTTAGACTGATTAAAATAATTACATGTGCTTTACTTTTCCCTCAAGAAATGGTTTTAAAGATAAGATTTAAAGCTAAATATAAAACTTAAGTGTTTTTTCTGATGTGTAACTTAGATCCACATTTCTTGGAATAAAAATATCTCTCGGTAGACTGGTGCTCGGGTTGCTCTGCAGTCTTTCCTCGGTGATGTCTCTGTAGACATTCTGCTTCTCGAGTTTCTCTGTAGACTGACTTTCGGTGTTCACTGTGAACTTGTGTGTTGGGTTCCTCTGAGAACTATATCATCAGTCTACATTGCAACCTTTCTGTTGGTGATAGTGCACTTATCATTCTCTGTGACCTCTGTAAACTTCTATGTCAGGTTGCACTATAAACTATCTTTCGGTGATCATGTTACCGATGGTTCCAAAACTATTTCCTTTGTATACTAATGGCAAAATATGATCATCATAAATATCCTTCTGATATAGAAAATATTCCATTTGTGTCTTCCATAGCTAAAAGTTTTGGTCGTTGAACTTATCAACCTTAAGTCTACCTTCCTCTGCCATTGCTCCCATTCAAATATAAGATTTCGTGCCAACTAAATGAGAAATACACCGCTATGATACTAGTTTTTAGGGTTTAGGCAGATATGAGAAATAAAAAATATTAAGATAATGCAGAAATTAAGAGAGAACACAAATAATATAACACAAATATTTAACGTGGTTCACCCAATATGGGCTAGATCCACCGAGAAATAGTCGTCCACTTATTTTATTATCCAGCGAAGAGAAAATTACAGTATAATATTTTCACATTACACTACCATATATTTATAGGACTTTTTGGTGGATTACCAATGCCAGTTAACCAAATTACCCTAAAAATGCTTGATGAGTTAACCTAGGGAAATACTTGACGAGTTAACCAAGCTTGACGAGTTAACTTGGGGAAATGCTTGACGAGTTAACTTGGGGAAATGCTTGACGAGTTAAACAAAAATGCTTGACGAGTTAACCAAAAACCCCACAAATTGCAAAGAGTGTACAATATAGCATGATCAGTTACCACCTACCAAAATTGTGCTATTTGAAGTAAACAATAATGTTCTTTTTCGTTGTTACTATTGTTTTGTTATAGGTTCTTGTCACTCTGTTGCCGTGAATATCCATTTCTGTTATAACTTCTTGTTTCTTTGTTGTTATGAATATCCAGTTCTATTACAATTTCTTGTTTCTCTGTTGCCATGAATATCCAATTCTTTTATAGGTTCTTGTCGCCATGGTGACAAAATATAGAAACTTGCATTGCAAGCACTATGATCAACCTTATTAAAAATAACATATATCTTCAACTTTTATGTCCTTATAAAAATAACTCACATTGATTCAAATAAGAAACCTTTACGGTGTTTGAAAACAATGACTATCCTAACACCAATCAAGATCAAGATGTCATTGTCACTTAATGAGAAGACATCTTTGTAGAGGACTACTACCACACAACCCCTTGAACAACTTTGCAATCAAATACCTTTTATAATGCTTAGACAAATAGAAAAGTCTTGTCAAACATACTTTCCATTTGATATCAATGACAAACATATGCCAAGAAGACTAAGCAAGGTATTATATGAAACTTACTAGTTTACACAAATTTGTATAAATATGAATTATTTTGAGTAATCTATATTTATAACTTAGATTTTCAAGTTTCATTCATAATAAATTGGGCTTGGATCATTCCAAATATATGATTCAAGAATATTTTGAAAAATAAATTAGAATTAAATTAATTGTTTAAATGTGAAGAATTTTTGAACACAACTTAACCCATTTCAAATAAATTAGCCCATGTGAAATCATTTGAACTTATATGTAAAAAACAACCCCAAATATATTGAATCTAATTTGAAATAAATTAAAAATATTTGAACTTATCTCAAACAAATTGGACTTATTGTACTAAATTGTCCACTTATCTAATCAATTCAAATGAATAAGACTTAATTTATACTAAATTGGAGAAATCACACCATTTTAAAATAAATTGGAGTTATCCAAAATATAATGAATTAGGACAAGTCAAAATAACTTAACTCATTTAAAATAAATTGGAGTTGTCTCAAATATATACTTTTAAACTTATTGCCTATGTAGATAAACAAAATATATAAAATCAAATCAATTAAATAATAAACAACTCCACCCATTAAAAATGGGTTGATTGTAGTTTAGGTTTAATTAATCTATTATAAATAATTTTATTTGTTTGGATTTGACATATTTTGAATTAATTATTTTAAATTAATAAGTTTAGATTATTTAACAAAAATCTATTTTGTTAAATTGTAATTTATTTTCTTTGGTTGGATATTATCTTATTTTCTATACATCTAGTTTCACTTTTGTAGTTATAGTGAGTTATTATAATCTAGGTAGATGACATCTTTTATGAGTATAACTTATGGGCCCGTTTGTTTCGTGGAATTTGTGCATGCTGGAATTGCCAATTCTGGAATTGAATCCATTCTGGCAATTGGGCTATTCTCAAAATGAATTCTAGAATTAGGTTGTCCTGTTTGGTTCACCTGGA
>MU227330.1:851714-868625 GCA_018584345.1 Thuja plicata | reverse complement strand
ACACACATACATGTATGTATATACACATGTATACACATATACACACATATGTGTATACACATATATAGACATATATACATACATTTGTGTATATATATACACATACACACATATGTGTATATATACACATATGTGTATATATACACTTGTGTGTATATATACACACATGTATATATATATACATCCTTATAGCAATATAATATACATTATTGAAACAAAAATTGGAATGAATTTTCTTTCCCAAAATAATACTTTCAATTCCAATTCCAGGTCTGAGAAGGAATTGTGGAATGCTGAAAATGACCCAAAATTAGAATTCACATAACCCTATTCCAATTTTTAATTTTGGAACCAAACAGGGAATTGAACATTTTGGGAATTCGGAAATGCCAATTCCTGTTCAATTCCAATTCCACCCCTCAACCAAACGGGCCCTATGGGAACTCAATCCAATAGTACACAAAAGTGCCTAAATCCCAATTCCCTTATACATCAAACCTTATAATGTCCATCATTAAGAACTAATATTAGAATCCTTCAAGTGAGTCTCTATTGGCAAGGGAAATGTGGTTGTATAGTCTGTATTTCTATATCCCAGGATCATATTATATTATCATTCTCCAAAATAGAAAGTCTCAGTCTCTGTGTTTTACAATATCTGGCATTACTGATATCATTCTTTTCATATCTATCTCATTAAAATATCTCCTATATGCAGGTTTATCTTCTATCAATATCTATATATAAATTTCCCAAGATGAGACAGTAGTCCTAAGTTGGTTGGATATCTGATCCCATTTTGGAAGCTTGAATCAACTATATTCTGGTCCTTTATCTTGCCAACAATTATATTTGTATGATAATAACATTTGTAACATTTAACTGTTGCTCAACTGATGGAGATGATGATGAAGATTGAGACTAGAGGTATACAAGATTGAAGAAAGGATTAGATCAGTTCTTATTTTGTCATTGATAGTCACCGAACGGAGAGTTAGTTTCTGAGAAGAACATATGTTACAAACAAGGACAAGAACACATTTAATGGCGAGCCATAGTGATCTGGAAGATTCAAAGGATGAAGAAGAAGTTAGTTATAAGATCTGCACATGAGAAAATTCAAGGTAAATGTCTATGGTATAGATTAAACGTCAAGAATGAAGGTTTTACTTCCAAGAAAAGTGCAAGTTCCGAGGTGATGCTGAGGTGGTTAACTGAGTTTCAAGTTCACTAAATCAGCTCAAAAAAGATCAAATGACTGAGAGTGATTGAAGGAAAACCTAATCAAGGAGATTAAGAGGCAAAAATGGAGTCTATTTTAAAGCATGAATTCAAATAACACAAAGATGGAAAGTTGAAGTGTTGAAGTGCTACCGAGTGATGTAGTGAAGAGAAAAGAGGTGAAAATCTAAGTCTAGAGCAGAGACATATGAAGTATTGATGCCAATAGTTAGAGAGCGCATAAGGGATCTGATCAAGCAAGAAGTAGTTGCAGTTTAAGAGATCATTTTATACACTGTTGCTTATTTGCATTTGTAATAGAGAAATCTCTTAATCGAGTGCACTTAACAGTCTTATTGTAAAATCCTTGAGAAAGGTGATATTCTAAAATAGCGTTCAAATCCCTCTAACTAGGCCACTCCTAACAGGGTGAAGATCTTAACGGGTCTGAGGTAAATCCCCTAACAGGGCCACATATAACAATGTCTTTTGTAATCTTTAACAAGATTGGCTTTTAACCGAACATACTTCAGAAGAGTATTTTCATTTGCGGGTGACAATTCCCACATTGATTTTTCCCAAATTGGGTTTCCTCGTTAAATATGGTGTTAAACGTATTGAATGTTTAATGTGCATGATATTTATTGTTTATGCAAGTTGCTGATTGTTATATTAAAGTTATTTGGTGTTTCGGTTGTTGTTGTTTATCCTACCGAGTTGAATCAGAATTAAGTTTTAAAGTTTAAAGTATCATAAGTTTTCTTATTCACCCCCCTCTTAGTAAACCAACCCTAACTAACATGTATAAAGGAAAATGGAGAAAATATACTAGAAAATATTTTCACACTTATATTATTCACAATTAGAATAAATTCAATGTAACAAGGTCTTTGAAAAATTACCAAATCTAAATCTATAGAATAACCTTCTTTTGTAAGTATTTTTTTTTTACATACAAACAATGCACAAATATCTTCGATGTCTTATAAGTGAATTTGAAGCCTTGAGTAGCCTTGGTGCATTTGTGCGCGTACACACGCACACACACACACACACACACACACATATGGGAAAACCAATCACCTTACTATTCAACTAACTTGTGAAATACTAATGAGGGTGATCCCACAATAGTGGGCTACACTTTTTTTGCCTAAACGGACATTGAAGACTACATTTTGAAAAAAACTTTCAGATTCGGATGCATATTGTCGTTAAACTGTTTGAAATCAGAAGATAAAGTAAACTAGAGTCTTTTAGGATTTTCTATCTAGATTCTAAATATGTTTTTTTCATTTTTTTTTGAATTTATTTGAATAGTTTTTTTTTTCTCCCACGAAAACTGCTATGTTGCTGAAAACGTCATTTTCAAAAAGTTATATTGACTTCATAGAGCATAACATTTTTTTCTAAAATAGATATCAATGCGCTTCTTTCGAATTTGGTTTTGTAACATCTATACGGAGGGCATGCAATTGGTTTGACGATATTATCATTATTATTGCATATTTTATGAACATTTGAAGTAGAGTACACCGTAATTTTGACATACCTTGACTGCATAGCTTATAACTTGTGTATTTGTCGAAATTCAATTTTTTTTTATAGAAAGTAGACTCGAAGACGGAGGAGGGCATTGTTATTTTTCAAAAAAAAATATCTCTTTTCTACTATTTTTCATTGAACGTCAAACTTGGAGGTTTATATTCAATAAAAAATCTACATTCGATGCACGCCAAGAAACATAGACCTAATTAATTCAAAAATTGTCAAATCTATATTCGTTAGAAAACTCATTCAAAGTACTTGTGGGAGGCAAAAGGACACCTCCCTATTCTTCCATTTGAGCCTCACGCTTGAGCCTCGAAGCCATGAAAACTGCAGATTTTTGTTAGCCTTTGGAAATGGCCTCTATTCAGAGACTTTCGATAGAAAGTACTTTCAATCGAAACTAATTAGTTTCGATCGAAAGTACTTTCGATCAAAAGTACTTTCTTAGTTTAATGTCGGCATGGGTTGAAACCCACCAAAATCTTCACTGGTTAGTTTCGATTGAAACTAGGCAAAAAAGGTAGTTTTGATCAAAAATAAGAATGTTTCGATGGAAATAATCGGGTACTTTCTATCAAAAGTAACCGACTAAATTTCCCACCTCGCGGATTTTGTGAAGAATTTCTTCCTCTGAAAAAGTGTAACCCACTATTGTGGGTTCACCCATGATCATGTAACTATGATAAAAATATGGGATAGAGGAAGCAAAAACACATGATACAAAATAATCGTGTGCTTTTTCTTTTTTTCAACCAAATACAACACATATTTATAGGATTCTCATATCCCATCATTTAGGAAACTCCCACAACAAATTACCTAAATATATTGTGTTGTTTCAACAACTCAATATATTCGTACCACTAATGCAATGACCTATCTAATAAATAATAACAAACCATGCGACATTAATAATATTAAGTTGTTTATTAACAACTTAATATTATAATGCCAAGTTATTTTATGCAACCATAATATTCCTAACTTATGTGAACACTAATTCCCAACACCCCTCCTTAGTGTGAACATGGGAAGACTCCACACTATAAGATAAGAGTAGGGACATACACATCTACTCATGGAACCTTGGATAGGGACTAACACATCTATCCAAGGTATTACATCAAATTTGGATAGGGACAAACACGTCTATCAAAATATAAGGTTATGAACATGGACACACCCTGTTGCTCACAATTATTATGACTGGGGACAAACACTTTGAATCACATACATCATCTTGTGAATGGGGAAAAACACATCCGCTCAAAAATAATCAACAATATTGATTGGGGACAAATACATCCAACCACTTACATCTTGTTGTGAATGGGGACAAGCACATACATTCGCTAACAATCAAAAAATATGATTGGGGACATACACATCCAACCACAATGTAAAAGGTTTGAGAACCAAGTCCTCGTTGTCGCATATGCAACCACGATTGTAGATCAGTGCCACTCTAATCACAAATGATATGAGACAGTTACCTTTGCCACCTCCAAACTAATCTTGGCTTTAGTCTTTTTGGCACGAAATGGGTAATGAAGCATTGATTATTATTCCCCCCATAATGTGAAATTTCCATTCATACTGAAAAAATGAAATGCCACCAAAGCTGATAAACGACCCCGTTGTTGGTGGCTGACGAGAGGTTGTTGATTGACCTCCAACCTCTGATGCCTCCATCCTCCAATAAAATTGCTACTTACTTAGAAAATTTGACTTTGGAGCTAATTGTTAGAATGCTCCTCCTAAACAAAATGGATGTCGCGTACAAGTGAGAATGCATCCAATTACAATAATTATTTTTGACATTTATAAATTTTGACAAATGACAATACCAATAATGACTTGTAAAAATGGACCCTATTTTAAAATAATATAACTTTATTTGAATTGAAAAACATACCTTATCTAAATTAACTTTGACTTATTTTATACAATATTTTATTTCTATAAGACCAATCTATAAACAAATACTTTTAGAAAATCATAATAAAACTACATTACTATGAAAATTCTATAATGCTTATAAAAGAAAAAAACCACGTGATCCAGTCTGAAACTAATACGCTGATATGGATCACAAGGCCTATTAATCACCAACATGATCGCCACAACCCCCACAATAATATAGCCAACTACTCGATGAATCCAACCAAAGAATAAAAACTCAGTGACATGACACAACAAGAGGTACGATGCAGTTGGAGTCCCTACCTAGTGGAATAAGGGGCAATGATATTCTATGGCTTGACATTGACATAGAATATTAGAGGTTTTGTGTATAGAGCCAAAGGTTACATTATGCAGTCATATAAATCATTGATTAGCATACTCATATACTAGTTAGTTATAATTGATATGTTCTGATCAAATTAAATTTTAGTTTTAGTGGATCCAAGAAAGCTGTCAATTACAGAGAGAAATCATGCAGCCCACCATATTAAACTATTTCTTCATGAGAAAAGTAATAGTGTCTCTTGTATGCATGAAAGTGATTCCAAGTAACAACATTACAACACAGTGAGTAGCTAAAAAGACACTATTATTGAGGATCAGATACAAGAGATGACAGTCCACAAGGTTTTGTGACAGTCAAAGCCGTAAAGGTTGTGAGGATCATTGAAGTTAGAGTAATCATATTCATGAAAGAACGTGAAGAATACACTTGTAAAGACCACAGAGTAGAGGACCAGTTTTATAAGATAGATAAAGGACTGCCATGTAAGAAAACAAGATAAAAGTGTCATGAGTGCATGCTAAGACGAGAGATAGAGAATTTATTTAGGCAGATATGATGTAGATATCGCAAGATAAAATTCTCTCAGCTGGCCCATTAACCCTCCATTGACCCTCTTGTTGAGTTGCTTCTTTTCCAACGACGAGGGGCGAAGTTGAAACTGTAACTGCAAAATTCAGAGAGGCTTGTTTTTTTAGGCTGTGTAACTTCAAATATTTTTACTCTATAGACATTTCCATCCCAAAAGTTCTTTTATTAAATACAACTAAAATTATGTTTTGCATATCCATTTACTATTGAACAGAAAGCATATATAATACAAGATATCTTTTATCTAATAAACAAAAATTTCCCAATGTGGCTTAAATAGTTTGATATCCGAGTGAAAACTGCTCTTTACTTTCAATAGCTGTATATTTTGCATCTTTTTAATAGGAAAATAACATGACAACACATCCAGGTTGAATTGGCACCCATTCTCTTTAAAATGAGACCACAAAAGCATGACCAATAATTCAACCCTTAGATTCTTAAGTGGAAGTAACAACTTTAACCAAAGCTATAATGTGTGAATGAAATTGGAGGTCAAAATCAATCCAATACAAAATTACAGTGGATGCGTATTTGGAACTTGGGCCTCACCTGCTTACCTAGTGCATATGCTCTTGATCTTATGCCAGATATAAAATCGAAAGGAATGCCACCATCAACATCGGAACTGCTCATGCCCCCATCTGCCCCATACATAGGAACCTTATTCCGTTCCATCACTATGAACACAGTGTGGTGGCTCTTTCTTGAAAACTCAAATCGTCAACCTTCTAAACCTCAAAGTTTCCACATAAGGCTACTTCTAAATAGTAAACATACACATCACCGAGCAAATTTGGATACAGATAACTCTCCATGAATGTAAGACTAATGCCATCATTGCATAAGCATGAACTAGAAACATGGATTAAGCCAATGCCGAGAATACAATTCACAAAGAAATTAGATTCATCTTTAAGAAGAATTATACTCTCTCCAAAAATATGGGCAAAAATGGTTGCAACAAAAATGTACTATACATAAACTCATTTCCTCTTGTTTGTAGTCTACCTTGTTAAAGTGCCACAATTGAACTCCAAGGGCAATTTGTAGCACATTTACAACTCAGTCTAGATCTGAAATATTTTAAATATTTTAAGAGGTACTCAAGAGACAAAAGCTGTCAATTTCTTTGCATTGCAATCAACTGGTATAGTTAATTTATTTTTTGTGGGAAAACAATATAGGGATTACTCTCAGTCAGCTGGATACCTCCGAATGCAAGGCAAAGCTAATGCAATTCTGGTTTATTTTGAGGCACTTGGGCAAGCATCTAAATGCAGCAGCAAAGGTGCTTGTGCATAGAGTGTCAAATTTGCAAGAGGCAAAGGATGGTTGAAAATTATCATTGAAGATGACTTGTTGATAATGAAAGATTAGTTGCAAAAGAGTCTTGTCAATATTAAGAATATATGCCAGGACTGCATATCATTAGTTGATGAAGATTTTGTTGAATGTAAAGCCTATGTCAGGTCAGAAGGCAATAGGATGGCCAATAATCTTGCCAACCTAGGAGCTGACATGCATCACTCAAAAGAACTTGAGCTTGTAGTCAAAATTCATCTCCACCCATAAGGGGAACCCTCTAACATTAACTTAATCAAATATGACAAGGAAATATAACATAATTTGGATAAATAACAAAAACTCATTGGAAAATCATGGTACAATAATTTAGCATCTTGGCCATCTCCTTACATGTTCACTCAAACCATTGTCGTTTGTATCCTCTCATGCATGACCGCTTTGAAGGCATTTTACGGTTTACCATTCTTCCACTTAAACTTTCTCATTCTTCCTTTGTGGCATGTGAAAATTACATGTCTGAAATGGTGCATGGAATTTCATTCCAAGGTCAGATGTGTTCAAATATGCTTAAGTTTTCCTGTGTCTCGTATTTTCTATTTCAAAACTTCGAAATGGATTATCATTGTGACCCTTTATCTTCAACTTCTCAAATTTGAGAGTATTTTATAAATTGGCAATATGGATCTTCGTTTTCCCAGTACAATGATAATTTATATCAAATTCTTAATCAGAGTAGATAAAACTATGAAAGGCAAAGATTTGTGGTGGAATTGACAAGTATTTCCTCTATTTTTTAATCATTTCTGAACTATTATTATTCTGTTGGATCCTTTCTTAGCTGAACACCCTTGGCCCTACATATATATTTATAATTCCAATAGTATAAAACCTGGGGTGCTTTCATTTCTATAATTAAATGGTACATTTTCCCTAGACCTTGCTCCTTTAACTCTTTCTCCGATGGAAAATTCCTACCTAGCTTATGATTATCCCCTGATTCAACTCAATACTAATTTTAGACCTCGAAAGAATGCCCTAGATTTTTAAGTTGGTGAGGTGGGAAGGTATTGTAGGTGTGACCATGATAAATATCAGAAATTGATCTCCCAGTTGATATTCATTTTATAGTTAAGATTTTTCTCTCCATCTGTTTTTCCTCGACTGTTTTGTAGAAGGCTCATATCGTTGTTCTCGTGGAAAGTCCCATGGAACACAACAGTATATATATTAGAGAACTGGGAGACATATCTACAAATAGGAGCTCTAGATTGGTCAGAAACAACTGAAAAAATTATCCAGGGATATACTGATAATCTAGGTAACTATAATACCTTAGATGAAGTGTATAAGGCCTATACTGGTCTTGTTGATGAAATGAAATTGAAAAAAACTTATCGTGTATCAAATAATCATTGATGAAAGGACCATGACTTGGCATATTGAAAATGTGCCTTCGTAAAGATAACAGAAGCCCAAAGTCACTTAAGTGGTGAGCCATCAATCTTTTCAAATCTAAGCTCTATGAAGTACGTCCATGTGAGTGATAAGTATTTCTAAAATAGAATTTAGAGATTTCTAAGTATGTGTATTTTAAATAGTCTATGTGGATGTAGCTGTGTTTTATCTTCATTTAGCTTCCAACCTTTAGATGTTCAGGATCTAGCTTCTAGACCGCTCTTCAAAACATTTGGAGTGTACAATGCACTAGTGAATTATGATAACATCCTCGCAATCTATTAGGACATTCAAGATCTAAGTAAGGATTGATGAAAATTGGAGGTGAAAAATGTCATGGCTGAAGAGATAGCAAAGCAGAGGGAAGATGCCACACGAGCAAGGTTCCAAATTGACACTTCTGAGATGGACCCCAAAAAGGAAGATATTTGTTTGGAATTGCCAAACATTTACACCTGTTAAAGATGAGGGAGGCAACCCAAAAAGGGGGCAGAAGGGGAATCTCATAGAAGTAGCTTCTTCTAGTAAAAAGGAAAGGAATGACACTAGCAGGTGTGAATGGAAGTTACCTTTGAGTGTTGTGTGGAGTCCCAAAACATAATAATAAGAGGGCAAGCGTCAATGGATGAAAATGTGAATGGTGTCTTTTATTACTGGATTGTTCTCAGATGCGGACCAAGCCAAGTAGGAGTCTGCTTTTGGAAAACCCCAAGATGGATAATGGTCAGAGACATTTTGCTTATCCAGGAAGAAGAAATGGGAAACTTTCATATGCTATTAAGCAATCTAGTGATCTTCTTACATTAAGCTCTTCTTTCTATCTAGGTTAAATAGTATAAAACCCACATAAGGAAAAAATAATTGAGTAATGGCAAGAAATGTGGCAAAAAGTAGTCACAAGATCTGCCGTTTTATTATTTATAGATATGTAAACAAAGCGGGTAGAGGAGAAGAATGTATGAAATGCAAATGTTTTTAATTTCTTATTTTCTCTTCTAAAAATTTTGTTTTTAGGGAAAAGTTCATAAGAGCTTTCATCGTTTCAGTGTAATTCAGATGAATGCTTTCTTGCTCTATTTGTGGGATTAGAGGTCTCCTTTTTACTGGCAAGCACTAGGTCATAACAATTTTATAACAGGGGAAATAATACATTAGATTTCCACCTAAAAATATGAAGCCCCTGTTTTCTTTAGCAAGTACTGTTGAATCGAGGGAACTACAGATTCTTGCATCATCTAGCCATCTTTTAGGCACATATTAAACCAAATTTATGTTTTGATGTAGTAGATTTTGTATGTGGAACCTAACTAACTATAATAGTTGGGATGCAAAATGTGGAACAATTGTGGGTGGAGGCAGAATATTTGATGCTACAGAGCAATTTATTCATCATCATATCACTCATCAAAGGTTCACAAATCTAACTTGAATCTTAGGATACCACAAATTCTACCAAATTCTCTACAAAATTAGAGCCTTCCTCTGATTTATTAGTTACAAGTTCATGCAAGCCCTAAAACTATAATGTAATCAACGTAATATATGAGCAAAGGATGCCCTGGTTTATAGGGTGTCATTGATATGGCTCCTTTTTCTGCTGCCTGGAGAGATATGGTCCTCATTAAATGCAGGCGTGCATGACAAATGTGGAAGCACATACTAACCACCAGCTTTCATACTATTATGAGGCAACCCAAAGAAACTACTTTCATACTATTATGAGGCAACCCAAAAAAACTATTGGTATGGCCTAGTAATGATTTCCAAATCTCTCTTACATACCAAAAAAATTGCAATTAATTACATTAAAGTATAAAGTAATTTGCTGTTTGTGGCCATTTTTTTTGAATTTCCGAATTAGAAATTTTCCCCATTTTAAGTTGTCGAATTTGTGCGTGAACACTTCTTTAAGTTTTGTGGGAAAATTATTATTATTATTATTTTATTATTTTTTAAAATTTTAAAATTTATTTATTTTTTTAATCTTTTATTTTTAATTTTTTTAAAGTTAATAATTCAAAAATTAAAATTTGAACTGATAAAAAAAAAAATTAAAATTTGTAAGAAAACAATTTTTTTCTATAATCTTATTTTTTAAAGTTGATAATACATAGTTTAATTTAAAAATATATAAGTTAAAAATACATATATATTTTAATTAAAAATAATCCTTATTCCAATTCCACATTATGGGATCCAAACGCAGAATAGCTTATTCCAGCTTTCGTTTTCAGAATAGGTCTGTATATACACATGTATATATACACACATGTATATATATACATCCTTATAGCAATATAATATACATCTTTATAGTCACGGATCCCACAAAATATTAAATTTGCTTTTGTAAAAATTGGAATTGGAAGTCGAAATTCCAATTCCACCTATTTAGGTGGAAGATGATATTCCCATTTTGGGAGCAAAATGAGAATTTCGGAATTCCAATTCCATTTTTTTCCAAGGACCCAAACATGGAATTTGGCATTATCCAGAATTAGATAATGTCAATTCCCATCCAATTCCTGCTACCAAACGGGCCCTAAAAGAATTTGTTTCAATTCCAAAGACCCTGCACTTTCATTACAAACCATCGGCAGCTATAGCGATACACATCAAGCCAGTATGTGACAACATCTTAGTCTTCTCCATAGACAACCAGATTTATTAACTGTCTAAGCACAGCGTAACATCAAGGCACCTCGAATAAAATACCATAAATTATGGCAAACTTTTTCAAGAAATAGGAAAGACTACGGGTGAAAGTCCAAATAGCCAAGGAGAAAATGGGAATTAGTTGTAGAAAAATTCACTTTAATAGAAATTTTGTTTAAGACCAAAGGTTTAGCAGATTTGGCAAAAAAATTTAGGCCAAACTAAAAACATTAGTCTCTTTCCATTAAGGCAGGGACTAACAATGAATGCAATCTTATCACCAAAAGTGTCGGTCTTCAAGGGAAATACACCATATATGCTCAGGACATTCAAACATGGTTGCTAAATGTAACTTTAGAAAAGAATTCCACTGTGTGCGCCAAAGAAAACCACCATGATATGCATTGTGCAAGGGTCTAACACCTATCATGTATCTACTGGGAACAACACTGCAAATATAGACACGACCTCCAAAATGGAAATGATACGACATAAACTCTTACAATCTTGGTGTGGCTTCCCTTGAGATGCTCTCAAATATCACGAGATATAGGCCAAAAAATCAATATTGTTAAATACTATCACTGTTTAATTACTTTGATTATGTACCTTATGTTCCTATTGACTAGTTTAGTTATGCACCTGCTTTGATACCATATAAGAAAAATATGGGACTACAGAAGAAGAATAATATGATACAAAATGATCCCTTGCTTCTCTATTTTTCAACCAAATACAATACATATTTATAGGATTCTCATATCCTATCATTTAGGAAATTCCCACAACAAATTATTTAAATATATTGAGTTGTTTCAACACCTCAATATATTCGTACCACTAATGCAATAATCTATCTAACAAAGAATAACAAACCATGTGACATATTAATAATATTATATTAACAACTTAATATTATAATACCAAATTATTTTATGTAACCTAATATTCCTAACTTATGTGAACACTAATTCCCAACAACAACTACAATATGGTTGTCTCTTACATTAGTATACTAAATAGAACACTGAGTATGATACTTTAACATGGATAATCACTTTGTATATATATTTTTACCACCCCATTCTAATCGATAGAGTTACAACTGCTACATTGTTAATATCTCTACATGTTACCAATATAACTAATAGTGCACATTTCTTGCTTACAATAGCTTGGACCAACATGACAATGCTCTTAAATACTTGCAATATCCAGTTTCATCTTCCAAAATACTATCCTTCCCTCGTATCTTTTTGCATGTTCTAGACTACATCATTGACCTTTCTTTGGAAAAACTTAACTTTGGAGATTTGGATGTTTCTTCTTCTAAATATCTTGTGATTATTTTTCCAAAGCATCACTGCACGTGAAATGTAACATATATAATATACCACAACACCTACAATTTTGTTTTCATTTTTAAATCACTAGGCCTACTATAATACAATATTTTCTAAGTCATTGCACATTATTGGAAAGAAGACTACATACAAAATCTTTCTACTCAAACTCTTTTCAAGTGAATTTAATAACCCAAGTTCCAACAAATTGAACCCACCATTTTATTTTAACTTTATTCCTACTTGATTAAAAAATCAAGGTAATTTCAATATAGTATTCAAATAACTAAGTTGAGCCCTTAGTATATTCAACACTAAAAATAAGAACTCAGTGCCAACTTTAATAGGATATCAAACTCTTTGATGAGGATTAACTTTAAGTTTAGAAAAGAAAACTAGATTTTGTTTGCGCTAGTTGAATTAAAAGGATAAATATCATTGTTTATAAATTGTGATGGATAATAATTATCACGAGGCTCTTTGATAATGTTTAAAAATAATCATCATTTATTATTTAGTTAATAAATTAAAAATTACTTCTTATAAATTCATCTAAAATCTCTTCAATTATTATGCTTATAAATGTCTTGAAACACTATAAACAATACATAAAAATGTTATGAAATGATATTTATTTTAATAGAGGAATGTCTTGAAACACTATACAAAAACACCTAAAAATGTTGTGAAATGATTTTTTTCTGTAATAGAGGTAAACACTTTTGATTTGGAGCTTTAAACAAATGAGACCACAAACAAGAGGCCTCATCATTGATGTAAACACTTAGCAATAACAATCTATTAGGTTTCGAATCTTAGTGGCAAGAACCACAATATCACAATTCAGCCGTCACACTGTGCCAATATTGACAAGATATTATCAAATGATTAATAGACACAAATCTATCTAATTTTACTTCCCAAAATATAAATGTGCAACTAATCATTTTCATTTTTTTTTTAAAAATAAATGCATTTATCCATCATTTAATAAGCATCTTTAGAGGCATTTACTAATGAGTATTAAGTATTAGATGTAAACAAAACATGAAACAAAGAGGACAACATGGCGCCCACTTCCACCCAGTATTTTAACCACACATCGACGATGCAGGTGAATAATTTCCTGGTATTTTGATTCACACTGAAGGAAGAAATTCTCCTAGCCTCGTGGATGTTGAAGTGAAATTTTCTATCATTCCACTCATTTCTTCATAATATCATACGAAGATATACTTTTCGAAGAGTTGTGTTTTCGGTCTGTGCTCTGCTAGAGTTTAGATTTGCGTTGCTATTCTGAGCCCTCATCTCCTTTCATACCGCATTTACTACGGGAAATTATTTTTGTATTTATGGCCCTAACCACTACTAGCCCAACAGTTGATGTTGGTGCTGTTTTGGTGACGGATAACAATGGCGCCTCCAAGCAAGAGACCTCGCAAGTTTGTGCCCAAAGTGTTTCACGAGGTATGTCTCAACCTGATATTGTTTTGCCCATTCATGAGTTTGATGATGCCTGTTCTTGGCTTGAAACACATACTCTTATTGGTTACTTTCTGGGTCGCAACCCTCCTAAAAATGTGATTAAGGATTGGGTTGTGAAAGCCTGGACTCCTCATGGAATCCGTTTGGATGGCATTCAGAGTCTCACCAAAGGTTTTTTTGTTTCTCTTTTCCAATCCCATTCATGTGGATGCCATTTTTTCCAAAGGACCCTGGAATATTAGGACTTCCCTTTTAGTTTTCCAACATTGGTCTCGAGAATTTTCTGTCTCTAATGACAAGAAACTAAACTTTCCTGTGTGGGTTGAGTTCCCTAGTCTCCTTCTACCTTGTTGGCCTTTCATTCATGCCATTGCACAAATGCTAGGTAGGGTTATCTGTAGTGAGCATGACCATTTTCTCAATCCTCGGCCTCAGAAGAGGCTTTGTATTGAGGTTGACCTTTCCAGAGACCTTAAAGAGTCTGTTGAGATCCAGGTTGGTGAAACCATCTTCTCTCATAAGGTGCTTTACCTCAACCTTCCCAACACTTGTTATCATTGTCAATCCGCAAAGCACAAGATCAAGGACTGCCCTTTGGAAGTTCCTCATCCCAAACCTCCTTCTAAGGATTCTGGTTTGCGGCCTCCTAAGTCGGGTAAAAAATAGGACACCAAGAAAGACGACTGGGTAACAGTCAACCGCAAGAACAATTAGGTCAAGCTTGTCGCTTCGGCTTCCAATTTGTAGCCACCACCTCCTCTTGGAGCAGCTCAAGTTGCTTCTCATGTTGAGAATACTACTCCCATTTCAAACCCTAGCCACCAGGGGACGAAGAATTTTTATTCTGGTACCAACCTCCTTGGGTTAGCACACCTCAGGAAGCTTCTGCAATTTCTACACCTCCCATTTTCTATCACTCTCGCAATCCTGCTGGGCCTGTCGAGGCTACGCTGGAGGGCATTTCAAAAAAACACAGGAATATTTCCATGGAGTCTCCTGGGAATGATTTCTCTCTAGCTTATTTGTCAAATAGTTTTTCTTTCATTGGGGATGGTGATGGTATGGACGACATTGTTTTCTCATGAAGTACATCTCATGGAATGTTAGGGGTCTGACAGACCTGCCCAAAAAGTACTCTGTCAGGGATGTGCATCATTGTGTTAGTCATCTGGATGTGTTATGCCTCCAGGAAGTTAAAATTTCTAGTTTTTTTCTTGATGTTGCCTGCAAAGTTATTTGGCCTAAGAGCCTTGCTCTATATTCTCAGCACGAAGCTGGTCGAGGTGGAGTTGTTACTCTCCTTTCTCCTTGTTGGCATTCTTTTTTAATCAATCATGGTTCTGAACCCATGCAAAGATCTGTGTGGGCCACTTTCATTATTGAGAATCATTCTTTTGGCATAGTTAATGTTTATGCTCTCAATGATGTTATTGAGAGATCTCACCTTTGGCATTGGCTTGTGGATTCTCTGTCACTTGCAACTTGGCCTTTTTGTGGTGACTTTAATATGGTTGAAGTGGCTTCTGACAAAGATGACATTTTTCCTTTTCGCTAGACAGTTGGTGAACAGGAGGCCTGGTATTACATGCGTAATAAATTGGGCCTTTTTATCCCAATATTGGCCACCACCGACTTGATGGAGTTTGGCACACGTGGTCTAATTTTAGAGCCTCTTCTGACAGAATTAATAAATGGCTTGATCGTGCCATGATTTTGGCTCAATCATTTTTCTCTTTTTCCAAAAAACAAGTCTTGTCGGTTACTCCTCTTGTTGATGCAACCTTGTCAGATCACTTCCCCATTCAACTTAATATTGTATGGCAGACAGCTAAGTCTCGACCTCCCATCAGTCAGTTCTTTTTTAATACTTTTGTGCTTAACCATGCATCCACGGTGGCCCACATTCATCGGGTTTGGAACCTTGAGCCTCGGCCATCACAATCATCAGGCTGGATTCAATGGTGGAATGATTCCATCCAACGTACGACACACTTTCTGCACATTTATGGTAGACAACTTGCCATCTACCACCGTAGATCCTATGATGTCAACACCAAAGCTCTTTATGCTGCCATGGAGGCCTTAGCTCTTGATCCTTTCAATCAAGGCTTGCAACTTCACCTTGCCCAGTTGTGTCAGCAGAAGTAAGTTGCAGACAATTATGCTACCAGAGGTGCCCATATCAAAGCTCAGTTACACTGGTTAAAGGTCGGAGATCAAGCCTCTAAAGAATTTTTTGCTGCTCTCTGTGCTTGACACACCAATGTGGGCATAACTAGGATTAAAGAAGGTCAGTCCATCCTCACGGAGCTTCCTGATATTCTGCAGGCCTTTGTTCGTCATTACGAACAAGTTTTTGCCACTCAAAGATCTTCTCCTACCAGCAATCAAGCTCTTGATTATTGCATTGTTGTCGTGCCTCAATGTGTTTCTCCTTCCCAGTGAGCTTTTTGTGATCAACTTTTTACCCTATAGGTGTGTGCTAAAAATGTGACACACTTCTATGAGTCATTATATTCAAGATTTCTCAAGAATGAGGTCTCAAATGGTGACTCATAGCTCCCTATTCATGGAGTGCAAGGGTTTGTAATGGAGGCCCTCAGTTTAGACCTAGTTATGCCCATTCAAGTACACCATGAAATGACAGATTCAAAGAGGAAGAGCAAGAATGATAGTCTCCATGATCACCAAATATGCATGCAAATGAAAATGAAAACTATTTTATATGATAACAATTCATGGAAGGAAATTAATCTATATGATAACAACGCATGAAAGGAAATATGCAAATTAATCTATGAAGGAACTATGAATCTAAATTAATATGAATCTACTCTAAATGGATTGCCATGAATGCATGAGATAAGAAGACAAGAAGAAGACGTTGCATGGTTCAAGCTCAAATGCTCAAACTCTCCTCCAAGATCGCTCTCCAAACCTGCAACATAACAATAGCATAAAAGTGTATATCCAAATGAGAAGGAGAGGTTTCCTTTTAAAGAGCAATGGACGGTAGAGATTAAGAGGTAAAAAGAAATGAGCAATGGTGGAGAT
>MU227330.1:819265-832838 GCA_018584345.1 Thuja plicata | reverse complement strand
CCAAATTATGCTTTATTTTATGATGCTAATGCTGATTTTACTCTTAAAGGTTATACTGATTCAGATCTAGGAGGTGACCCCAATGATGGGAGATCCACTAGTGGTTATTGTTTTTTCCTTGGTTCAGGTACAATTTCTTGGAAAAGCAAAAAGCAACAATCAGTTTCAATGTGTTCTACTGAGGCTGAATATAAAGGATGTACTACTGCCTCTAAAGAAGCACTATGGCTTCGAAGATTACTTGGAGATTTGGGCTTACCTCAACATGACCCCACACCTTTATACTATGATAATCAAAGTGCAATTGCCTTAGCAAAGAATCCAGTTTATCATGCAAGATCAAAGCACATTTCTCTCCATCATCACTTCATCAGAGAACACATTCAAGACAGACAAGTATCCTTCTTTTTCTGCAAAGGAGAAGATCAAGTTGCAGATATCTTGACAAAGCCTCTTTCTAGAGAAAAATTCTAGATTCATTGTACAAATTTGGGTTTAACACCCTTTGATTGTAAACCCGCAAGTAAAGATTAAAGGGGGATGTTAGAATTAATCTTTCCTTGGTTGTTATATTTACTAGGATAAACCAAGGTATCCTTTATATTATTCTTGTAATCTTAGATATTCCTCCTTATGAGGAATCCTACACTTGTCTCACACACTAGTGAAATGTGGCATACTCAGAAATGGGAGTTACAATGTAATTCCTTTCTCATATCTCTATTAAAAGAGATGGCTCTCCTTCTCTTTTCATTCTCATTCATTCTCTCACAAGAGATTCCTCTTCTTGTTGGATATTTTGTATGAGCTTTGATCTCACTCTCTCTCTCTCTCATTCTTAGGAATTTTTTGCTACTTTCATTAATATCATGGGGTTTTTTTTATGTTTTTCCCCCTTCAAAATATTGTCTCCTTGTTTCATTGTTCTTGGTGAATGCTCCTAGTTTTTGTGATTATTCATGGTAACACTTCTTTTCCTTGCTCATTAATCAAACAATTTCCTAACTCTATATTTTTTTATTATTATTTTAACAACAACATCACCTTTTCAAATGATTTCGCATGCTTTATTGTCACCCAAATACACACTTCCAAACCAACCTTCTTGTTAGTTTGTGAAAGCCTTAGTGCAAGAAGAGGCATGAAAAGAGGCACCAGAATCAAGCACCCATAAATATGAACTGGTGTCTCTTGTTGATAAAATTAAAATACCATCATATTTTTCATAAGCGGTATTGACATAGCTTTCTCGAACTCTTTCTTCTACCTTTTTGTAAGAGCAACAATTCTTCTTTGAGTGACCCGGTTTGCCACAAAACCAACAATCCCCTTTTCTGCCCTTAGAATTTGATCTTTTTGTAGATTTGGATCTCCTTTTTTTGTTGAAATTTCTGCTTCTTTCATGGCTCCTTCCTCTATTTTTCAATACTCACCACCATTAAGGCTTCACGAGACGAAGGCTCATCATTCTTTCTTCTCATACTTTGCTAAGAAGAGTAGCTGCAACTTCATCAAAAACCAACTTGTTCTTGCTGGATACCAAAGTAATAATCACTATCACAACCCCATCTCGGTCTCTTGGTAAGGAACATAACAAGAGAACACCTTTGTTTTCATCATCTTGTGCCATGCCTACCGAATTCTCTTGGCTGATCAGAGTATTAAACTCTTTGAGATGGTTTGTCATGATTCCACCTTCATTCATCTTGAGTTTACACAAAATTTTCATGATGAATACCTTATTTTCAGTCGATTCCATTGCATATGTGACTGTAATCTTGTCCCATAACACCTTTGTTTTTGTTTCAACTATGAAATTAAAGAGAGCATTGTTGGACAACAAAATTAAAAAATTTTCCCTCGCCTTCTTGTCTAAAGTATCCCAATCTTCATCTTTCATCGAAGTTGGCTTTTTTGCTTTCCCCTCTAAAGAAAGTGAAAGATCTTTCTTAATTAATATTGAATCCATTTGTACTTTCCATAAGCTGAAATTCTTTCCTGAGAATTTCTGCACCTTCAACTCCTCCATAATTTAGGAAATTCTTCAATGATTTCCAATCAACTTCACCCAAGCTCTGATACCAATTGTAAATATAAAAGAGTGAAAAGAAATGTACAAAATAATAATAAATAGAAAAAGGTTTAACATGGAGATTTACAGTGGTTTTGAAAATGCCTACATCTTCTCTCGAAGCAAGGGAATAGTTTTATTAATCAGATATACAACCAATTGTTTACACTACAACAGTTGAGAATAAATAACTATCCAATTACCCAATCCTTATCCAATAAGCAAGCCAAAAATCCATAAAAAATTGGAGGGAAAAATAATAAAGCCTATTGGGCTTCACACCCCAAAACACCCTATTTTCACCTGCCAACACCATCTGGATACCCTCCATCGTTAGCACCCCAGCATGTTGACAAACCATGAGGATTCTCTAGTCTAATATATAACCGAAGTACATTTGCCTCTTGTCTCTTCTTAATCAGACTTGAGTGTCCATTTCCCAACCATAATTTCTATGCATATGATGGCATATGAAGAATCACCTTTTACTTCCAATTTGTCGATGCCTTGATCCATACAAAACAATGGACCTTGTATCAAAGCTAAAAACTCAGCTATATTATTAGTATTCTTTTCCAAAAGTTGTGACATTCTCCCAACAACCGAGCCATCCAAGAATCTCACAATACAACCTACACCCAAATAGTGAGGGATATGTGATCCCAATGCATCCAAATAGTGTTGTCTTGTATAAGGTATGCCAAATTTTGAATAGACTAACAACATCATTGGGTAGAGCAGTTATCCAACCCAATTTGATAGAAATCAAAGTTTCTAGCATTCTTGGGTATATGAGCACCCGAGGAGAAGATGATCTACCATTTCCTCCTCTTTTAAACACAAAATAAAACTAGAATGTTCTTCATAACCTAGCTTTTTGAATTGATCTCTAGTTAATATCTTGCACTGGAGTGTAGCTGAAGAAAAAACTCTAGCCTTTCGAATGCAATATTTTCTCTAACATAATTGAACCAAAATTAATGTTCTGTCATCTAAGCTAAGATTAGTCACTGCCAAGTATAACTATTCATGGCATTATATTACACGATTCTTTCTCCAGTCCATATGATCTACTCTTCCCTTGCTTAAACACTACACTTCTAAGTGGAAGGAGAACCTTGAGCTTTCCAATCTCCACCTCAAGTACATCTTCAAGATCAATTTTCTTCCAATTCCACCTAAGTAAATAATCTCCATTAACAAACTCCACATAGTCCTTTACATGGTAACCCTATCATTTCTTTAAGCGCCTTTTATTTTGTTTCTCCCTCAGACAATTGTCAATGCTTGGATGCCCACCCCATGAGTCTTCCCAAAATAAAGCCAAATGCCCCTTGTAAATATCCTAGAGAGAACAAGTGATTTGAGATTGCCAATATGCATTGCGAGAAGAAGTTCCACACCCTTGATCATGGAGGGTTTAAAGTTATGAAATTAATGGCTTGCTTAGCTCCCTCCAAGAATTTATTTTGAACAACCCATTTTAACTTAATTTACTTTATTCTTATAATAAAAAAATCAAAATTAATCATTAGAAAATTAAATACAATTAATTATCTATTTTAATTGTTATATATAGAGATAATTAAAAAATGATAGTTTATGTAAATCTTACAGATAAAGAAATAAATAATATATTCATATAATTTAAGCATTACACTTTACATTGTACTCACATCTAATTTAAATCATAGAGAACCATTTCGACAATTTATGCTATCACTTCAAGTTCTTGATATTTACATATTTAGGTCATCTACTATCATTTCAAACTCTAGATATGTATCTATTTAGGTCATATGAATCACTACTAAAGTGTGCAACAAGGATAAAAAAACATGATGTAGGCATGTGGAGTCCATTGGAGTAGACAGTTTCAAGTTTGAGAGATTTTTTATTTATAAATATTCAGGATAAAGAAATAAATAATATACTAATATTATTTAAGTATTAGGTTTACAGTGTACTTATAGGATTTAAATAATATAGAAACCTTTCTATTATTTATTCTACCACTTCAACTTCTCTATATTTATATCTCTAGGTTGTCTACTATCACTTCAAGCTCTTCATATGTATATCTTTAAGTCATAGGAATATAACTAAATTGTACAACAAGGATAAAAAAACATGGGGTAGGCATGCAAAGTCCTTTGGAGTAGATAATTTCAGGTTTGAAAGGACATTTTTTAGTCATATCACATAATCAAGGGTGTTACTTGAAATCCTAAGAGCTACACATAGTTTTTTATACATAAATTCATATTTGAGAGCCTTGAATCTTATGTGCCAATCAAACCTTGGACTCCAAATCCCTACTTCTAGTGGTATCTGGTATATCCCAAAAATATCTTTACTACTGATGTAGTGTTTGGTGGTGGTAGATTTAGTATCAATGTAACTTTCTTAGGGTCTACCATTACTCCATACTTGCATATGATGTGGCCCAACAATATCCCAAATGGTAGTGCAAACATACATGTCTTTACATTCTACAATATTTATATATGTCCACATCTATGTAGCATCATACAATTATTGGTAAAAATTCTTTCTCACTTTCTCTTTGGAAGGTATGCTCACATGATCTCTTCATTTCTTGGTTAAAATTCATTTTGTATTGCTTGAAATTGTTCTTAAAGTTTGAATTGTGGATTCTATGGAGGTAATTTAGATATTTTTGGAAAAGAATTGGAGTTTTCTTGATATCTCATTTGTATTGCTTGAAAATCAGCATTTTTATTTAAATTTGTGGTTGGAAATTTTATACTAGCATTTTTGGATGATTTAGATTCATTTTTGGCATGTGCATGATGCAAGAGAAAAATGTTTTTTGTATTTCCTTGATATGTGAAAGTTGAATCTTTGGTGGATTTTGGCTTGGGTATTGCCCAAATCTTAGTTTTATGTCTCTGTGGGTCTTTGAGTGAACCCTCCTTTGTAAAATTAACTTATTGTAATCGTGTGAGGGCGATGGAAATTTCATGAGTGTTTTATGGTTGCGAGTCCACCCTTGTGTGGTCTCAATTATGCTATGGGAATGCTTGATTTGTGAAAATAGGCCTTGTGTGTGCATGTTGATGTCCTTGAAGTTACCCCTGCATGGTTGGGATGAGTATACAATTATCAAGGGATATGCAAGAAATACCCCATGCATGGGTAGATGTGAGATACCTCATAAAATTGTCATGTGTGTATGTACATGAGTGGATGCAAAACTAATTGTAGGAGTGGATCTCAATGGGGGGACCAGTGTACAAAGGGGCCACCAGAGTAACCCATTGCAAAGTTCTTAATAGAGTGATTAACAAACTAAAACTAATGGGTAAAATAATTAATCAAGATAAGTATGAATATGTGGACCTGGATGTACCAGCCATTGAGATTCCTCCTACGTGCCTTCTGAGCTCCCATTAGCCAAGGACATAGTAAATAAGTTATTGGATGTTATGGAACATCAAGAACCTCGTCTTCACAAGAGAATTTCTTGGTGTCACATGGGAAACATGGACATGCGATGATACTCCCATTCTTTGACTGTGCACCCACTCAGATTGATCAATGAGTCAGTGGATATGTGTGAATGGGCCCTTGTGATTTTTTTTGTGTTTTTCTCAATCTTACTTGTAGTATACTCCTAGATGTGTTTATGATATATCTTATATCAAGTTTGATCATACCTTTTGTAGATTGTGTGGTGTTATGGTTTCACGTGTGTATGCCCTATGCATGTATCTTGTTTGAGTGAATGATCTACTTGGTCATCTTTGTGATCATGGTGGAAGAGTGCCTAAGGGATCCTTATAGTTGGGTGGCATGACCAACCATTTTTTGGGACTGGTGTATAGATATCAAGCGGTCCCAGATATTAATTGCAACTTTTCTAGACTTGAGACTCATGATGTAGTATCCTCACTTTGGTTTTATGCATTGTATTGATAAGTTATAATTCAGAAAATTGTATAATTGTTCATTATATTTTGATTTCAATATATGTTCAAATATTTTAGATTATTCTCATTAGATGGCTCTTTTATCTCACTAGGTTATTGTGGGATGCATGTACTCTTTTATCAAGATTTTGATATTTTTAGTTGACTACACTATGCAATACATATATTGTATCTTGTATATACTTGGGTTTCATTTGGTATAGCATAGATGAAGACTTTTGATTTTTGCAGTTATGGTATATTGATTTCTTATGACATTTTCTTTACCTCCTTATATGCCCCTAGTGCATCTCATTTCGTGAAATGACCCTTTGTCGATCTAATTGAAGACTTAACACATTGTTTACTTAAGTACCTAACCTTGGCCATGAACTTGTGCATATGTAACAATCTCCTATGCATTCATCTAAACCAGTGGTGCATACATCTATTGAACATGTGTATTTAAAACCATGTTCATCCCTACACAACTATGTATTTATGACAGTTTATAGTTATGCTTAGGCTGTTCAAATTCGGGTTTGTTTTTAGGATACCCATTGTTCTCCTAATCATTTTTGCATATTTACATTCATGGTTTGACCTCATTTACCATGTTTGATGATTATTACCTAAAATCAGACTATGCGTAGACTTGTCACTGGAGTGCAAATGAACATTTGAGATGTTGAATGGGTTATCGGGAGGCAAGGCAAGTTGGGAGGTTCTTGAATGCATGTCTGAGCCCTATCATGTCTTCTTGTAAAGTTTTTGTTACGTATGGCGATGAGACCCTTGAGAACGCATTAACCTATACCCTTTAAGGATTCTACACTAGTCTTGCTAGAATTGTAATTGATCATTTTATGGATGTTAATGGGTTTTTATTACATTGTATGTCATGAACTAGTGCATGGGTATGTGCAGGATCATGGTATACCAAGCTATGGCCTTAAATGACAATGAAAAATCAGAAAACCAGGGTTAGTCAAATTTACTTAAAAATTTGAACAAGTTATCAACCTTACGTCAAAAATTTGTAAGAATAGAATCTATAGTAAATTGAATTTAGTTGCTAAACTACAAGCCCTTTTCTAAAAAGAATTGAATCCAATTGGTGAAAATTATAGATTTCAATGTAGTAGTACAAAAATTTCAGGAAAAAGATAAGAAGTAGGTGCATGTATGATCACCTTAATCACAATCAAATGATAATATTTTTTACAAGATTCTAGATATAAGTAGTAGACTCATGCTCGGATGTGACGCATATTTTTTTGTATTTTTTTTCCAATTAAATAGTTAATTGTGAATTTTTCGCTACAAATGTTTTAGAATAAAAAAAACTCTCGTGTATGACAACCTTAACTAATTCTAAACTTTACAAAATTGAATTTTTATCCTCTTGTAGTAGGTGAAGAATACAATGTGACGCATATTTCACATTTCAAAAAAGCTATACCATTTGAGAGTTGTAGTTTTTTTTTCAATCAGTCTGTCAATCAGGACTTTAGAGGTAACTCAATTAGAAAATAAGTAATAATTACTTACTAAAATCAATATTTGACAATAATTATATTGATGGAAATTTGATAATCTCCTTAATAAACCCTATTTGTTTCATCAAATTTGGGTGAAAAAAATTCGTCAGCTACATGGTCGAAGTTTGGAAATCAAAGGAACAAGAGAAAACACGTTTTTGGGGTTGACCATGTAGGTTTGGAATCCCAAAGCCAAAACCCAATGCAAATCCCAAACCAAATCTTAGGATGTGTCAGAGATAACGTGTATCCAATATTATCGGATACCCAATATGGTGTGCAAATTTATTCCCCCATTCTTCATATATATGATATATGTTATTATATAGAATATATATATAATATATTTTATTATATTTAATATTATATTATATATATATATTTTTTGATCGGTAAAAGGCCGAAGCTAAAATTTTATTAATGCCAGAGAGATACAAAAGAAATCCATTCACTTCGAGCACTGGTAGGAAAGAATGGAGAAGAAAACCTCCAGTCTTGCCCGGGATCTTAGATCCAGATTTCAGAGTACAAATTTGAGATATGAGGGCATTCCCTCATTTACAAATAATATGAGGTCATTCCCTAATTTATAGGTAGTTTGAGGGCATTCCCTCCTTAATAGTTATAGATAAGAGTGTTATCTATGGTTACAAAACAACTAAGGGCATACCCTCCTTTACATAAAGGTGTGACAAATCAAATACCCAGGATTACTTATTTATTCAATCGTGAATGATTGATAAAATTCCTTTTAGAAAATCCTCCTGAACCTCTATATTTTTACTCTCTACACCTTTCACCAATGTGTAATTCTATTCATGTGCATAGAAAAAATCTAGAGAAACATGCTAAAGCTCTTGAAACCATTAGCAAAACATATTAAATATTATGAATTAAAGCTACCTTCTAGTACTGTCCCTACCGTAGAGAATCATAATATAACGAGAAAACCATTAGCAACAGAAATGCTTTCAGATATGAAAATTGCCCATCCCTTATAATTAACAAAAGGGAACCAAACCTACTGCTTCCTACCTAGATAAATTCCTATTTACAATTATAATAAAGGGTAGAGCCTAAAGATAAAGAGATAAATCTTAGGCTCTCCCTATAGTATTCTTATAAAAAGTTCCATTTTGTGTTACGTAACAAGAATTATTAAGATTAAAACTTAATGACACTACTTGATTCATACCGAGAAAAATAAAAACCAAAGGTATTACTGAGAATGCATTCATAAGCAGTTGTATATTAATAGATTAGTGAATATATTTATATTTGTTTAAATTTATATGAAGATAGGAACATCCTATAGAAGCTAAAGGGAATTCTTGAAGCTAAATCAGATATAAGGAAGAGTCTGAAAGTTACTTACCTTTATCCTGTTGAAATTACTACCAAGGTTAGTAATAGTCACTTGGTTACCTTACCAAAGCTTATCTAGAAAGTGTTAGATGATTTAGGACCATTTTAGTGTTATTCGGCTTGTCAAAGTAATTGCTAAGCAGAGGAAACTTAGACCAGATTTACTAGGAACATCAAAATGCTAGTAGATCAATGACCCAGATAAAGCAATGTTTTAGCGCAACTAATTAGTAGGCAGTACATTTGTCAAGATGGAAGATCAAATTAATCTAGTTTATCAAGGTTGGCTACTCATATAAATATGTCCGAGTTAGTTTGAAACATATGAGCTTTTATGTTAAATCAAGAAATAATGATAACTTATATTTTTAACCGTATACTGATATATTACCTTAGTGTTTAAATTATCAGATAAATTTCCATATTAGTTACCAGGGTCCCCATTATAGGTTAAATAGTTATAAAAACATAACTACTATTCAAAAAATGGAAATAAGATAATTTTTAGCATGAAATCCACATGGGTATCCTTACAATCCTATTTACTCAAAGGATCCGAAGGGGGATCAGTAGCTAAAATTTTGTATTTAAGATTGAATATAGAAGCAGATAGACCAACCAAATTTGTCTCATATTATTGAATTCTGAATTCTGAATACCAAGGAAGAGAGAAGCTGAATAATTAGTTTTAACAAAAAATAAGATAAACAAGAAGGCCAAGGGATCAGCCCTCCTCTTCACCCACCCTAGAGGCTCCATCAATCGAAGAAGCAATCCTAGGTCTTTTATTTCTATGAGGATTTCCTTCATCCAACCATACCTCAAGCATTTCTTCAGAATCTGAATCATCAAAGAAAATCCTATCTGTAACCCCCACATCATTATTGTGCCAGTAGGAGTAGAACCAGTTCCCCTCAGTTGGGATCCATAAATGCATGAAGGTCATTAAGAACTCAATATTTTGCTTAATGATAGGTTCTCTGGAAATAAATGTATGAAAATCTTCAACAATCATAATGGGTATGGTCGGGGTTGGCCTTCCATTAATAGCTGGAAGATCATAGAACCTAGGCATAGTAATGGTACAATCTGGTTTTATATTTTGAGTAATTTTATTGATGTTACCAAGATATTTCTTTTTGAAAATCCGCAAACAAAGTTTTCCAATCTCCCCTTTTCTAGGGTCTACATAAATAGTCAACGCAATGAACATGGTAGGAATCTCCGTATTGACCCTATATCTATCTGAGTTTGATGGGAATTCTCAGCCAAGGAAGGACCGAGCCCCACCACTTTGTGAGCCGTGAAAGGCTAAACGTCACCCAAAAGTCGGTCCTAAGGTCGACACAAAAGGATTAAAGGTTTTTCTAAAGCTTCAAAGTAGGTTGAAAAGGGATGTGAAAGATCCATAACTACAAAGGGGTCTTGATAGGAACATAGAAGGAAAGAAAAAATTCTTAAGTCCTTAATGACGATAGCGAGATGGTAACTAGAATTAGGTACGAATCACTTAAATTCATGTAGAATAGATGTAAAAATGTGTATTAAAAGCCTGTAATTCAAACCTCTGGGTAACTTTGGAGAAGAGAAAATATATAGTTTCCTATAAGAAGTCTATTCCTCTATGAAAGTTAGTGCCTAATTTAGAGTATTAGTATATGATTGCTAATGGATGTCCCTAAGCGTCCTGACAGTCGTAACCTTCTAAATTGAAAAATAGATATCAGCCCAACTAAAGGAATTAGAATAACACCCAATTTACCATGGATTCATTTTATTCAAGTATGATTAAAAGTGCTAAACTATAGGATAAAAGAAAAAAAGGAAATTTAGGACAATAATTTTATAGGGTCTGAATTCAATTAACTTAACTTTCAAGTAAGAGTGAAGTGTAAGTTATAGAGCCTCATTAGAATAAGCAGAAAATTGAAAAGGGACAGAGCCTATCTATCGCTAAAGATAACAATCAAACAAGAATTTTGATCATTAGATTAAGGATTCAAGGATTTAATAGTATCAGTATAGTTTCTAGCATACTTGTAAATGCCAATTATGTGGGCCGGAAGTATAAGTAGAGATATATGCATATAATTTACTTTAAGATCATAAACCTTTATCATCAGACTTATGATATTCTAGTTGAGTTACATAGCCCCAAAACTATAAATGGTGTTAATGTGTGTAAGAAAAATGAACCTAATTATTTTACAGATATAACTTAATCAAACTAGTATTTTTAGCTAAATATCTATATTATTCATTAAAATGATTACAATACTGATATTGTTCCCAATTTTTCTATCGAAATAGTAAAGGTTTGTACATTACCCAAGCTAGACAGACTAGAACTATGGTCCTTAAATTCTTTCCAGGTATTTGTATACAAACATATAAAAAGTATAACGAAGACATACTAAGACGATTCCAGAGATACAAAAAGATATAAACAGGTTAATATTACCGGGCCTAAAACATTAACTTCATTCCCTACACTAAGCCTTCTGCAGCCAGTCACAACTCCATTCTCCCTCATTCTTCTTAACAATAATGATGGCATCATCCAATTCAATCTTGTCTCCCATTTGTTTTGAACATCATTTTACTGATGGTACAATGATACGTAAGTCCTCCATGGCCGTTTTGTTCAGGACTTCAGGGATGATGATGTTAGAATAGTCCCAAAGGATAACTGAGAGGGGTGGGTGAATCAGTTATCAATAACTTTAATTATTTTCTCTTATTAACTTTAGAATACAATAAATTAAATTCTCATTCAGACAACATAGTATACAACACACAATTTGATTACGAGGAAACCAAATGGTAAAAACCCCGGTGGGAATTAGCACCCACAATGAACTATACTTGTTTATAGTAATCCCTATTAGAAGATCTTGAAACCCTATTAGGAGTTGTTCTTTACAAATAAATAAGTATAGTGACCTGGTTAAGGGTCTGACCCTGTTAGGAGTCTTTTACAAATAACCCTGTTAGGGTTGAGGACTCACTGTCCAAAAGCTCATTGCTTCAATGGTGAAGGATACAACCTTCTGTAGAACAAATATGCACTATATCTGATGATGAACTATAGAGTAGACCTACTATCTTGATCAGTTCCAATGTATTATAATCTTCTACTACTTCTTCACATAGACTCTTGATGAATGAACCACAACTGATATTCTGCTCTGTACATTTTCTGTCTCTTTTTGTATCATTCACACTTTGCATTTACAAACGAACTGCTATAAGTATCTTCTTTAAAGTAGAGGGTCATTTCGGCTCTTGGAAACACTTCAACAACATCTTTTTCAGCTTAACTAAGCACGCAAACAATATTAAGTCCGTGCAACACAAACTGAACAGACGCGGTGCTTCACTAAGTCGGCATCACCAAATCATCTCAAATAGTACGATCCTGATGTTACATGATAGACACATTTAACCAAACATAGTTAACTCATAACTAATCATGAATATACACATGCATATCCTGAAGATAGGCACAACTCAAGAAACACATTAAATATGTCAGCTCTAAACAGATACTCTTCCAAAATTGTAACTGCCAATAATAGAATTACACAACTTGACTGAAACATCATATCTGGATCTACGTGTATGAACATAACATACTAAACATGTCTACAATCTAAATATATCCATGCAAGGCTTGATATCATCATTCTAATAAGTACATACAGAATCACTACTGTATATTATATGTTGTCATCAATGACAAATATACAATCAATCAACTGCACAGCAACAAATCTCCAACAATCTCCCCCTTTGAAATTGATGGCAACATATGATATTAAAAACATCCTATGTTCATGGTGTCCTCTTTCTTTTAAAATCTTCTCAATATCCTCATCAAAGATTTCTCTACACTGCTTTAGTTCTTCTGACTATTTTTATACTCCCCCAGAGTATATGCTCCCCCTTAGTATATACTCCCCCTTTGACATCAATGGCAAACAGTGCCATAAACAATTAGGCATAGGTACTACTCCAAAATTAGAGTAGTCAACCATTCATTAGTCACTAAGGACTAATGTTCTTGCTGCTTTATCTAAACAGACTCGGGAGAGGGAATTACTCCCAACTTCTCCCTGAGATACTCAAAAGTATCTTTTGATAAAGGCTTTGTGAAAATATTTTCCAACTATTCTTTGGTGCTCACATATTCCAATTTCACTTCTTTGTCTACAACCTTTTCTCTTAAAAAATGGTACTTGATCTCTATGTGTTTTGTCTTTGCGTGCATCACAGGGTTCTTAGACATGTTAATAGTGCTAGTGTTATCACAGTGAATCAAAATAGGATAATCAACCTGAATACCAAAGTCTTTAACCATCTACTTGATGCAAACCATGGTTGAACAATTCAGTGTTGCTGCAACATATTCAGCTTATGTTGTTGACTGAGAAATACAGTTCTGCTTCTTGCTTATCCAATATTCCAACCTATCTCCAAGAAATACTGCTCCTCCAGAAGTACTCTTCCTATCATCAATACATCCTTCCCAATCTGTATCTGTATACACATGAAGTTGTACATTCTCTGATTTAGGATACCATAAACCATAGTCTATAGTTCCCTTTAGATATCTGAATATCCTCTTGATTTCCATTAGGTGATTCTGCTTGGGTTCAGCTGTA
>MU227330.1:786416-808083 GCA_018584345.1 Thuja plicata | reverse complement strand
TAGATGCGCCTAAGGCATATGCATCAGAATCCCCCCATGGCACTTTATAACAGAGTGCGAGTACATACAACTGAACAAGATGTACAAGATCCCAGATAAGCAGAAGAAAGGCACTTTATCTTAGTGCATTTACAGAATACAAGTGCATCAAAAAGAGCATGCAAGCTCAGAAGTCAGAAAGAAGAGTGCACTAAGAAACCAAAAGAAGAGATCCCCGGACCTGTAGAACCAAGCACACCACCAGAGGGCATAAACTGCATAACTCAGAGGTGTGAAAACCTGGAGTAGAATCTAGAAGAAATATCTCTGCCACTGAAAACTACACAGAATCAGCTTTCCGACGATATCTCATTTGTCGAAAAAGGAGTCCGGATGAGCCAGATATGACTCCCGGAAGGCAAAACAGGACATCAGACTTCAACAGCAAAAAAAGCTGTCGAAACGGTGGAACCAAAACTTCTAACCTCTTCCATCAGAAATTTCTCAGAAAGAGCTTTCCGACGGTATATAGAAGTCAAAAAAATACCCCCGTACGCTCCCTATAGAGAGAAAAACGTCCAGGTAGGTTAAAAAGGGCCCCAGGAAAAAAAATTAAGCCCCTGGGGCTAAATAGAATCTGGCCCCTGGGCGCATGCACGCTTAGGGGGCTGGGAATAAGCCCCCGGACTTGCATAAGACCTCCCGCTATTGAAATAAGCCCGCGGGGGCTGGTGGAAAAGCCGCCACCCGGGCGGAACGGAGCAGGGGAGGTAGGGCCGGCAGGGCCTTGCTGCGGGCGGCGCAGATAGGCGGAGAACCCTTCGGCGGTGTGAGCAGAGGAGCGGCGGGGCCGCAGGGCGCCGACAGTCAGACTGGTGGTAGGGGATGGCCGGAGGGCGGCGGGGGCCGCTGTGGGTGGCGGGGGCCACGGTTGAGAGGCGGCGGAGGGGACAGCAGTGAAGCAGGCGGCGCGGCCGCAAAAAACCAGAGGCCGGAGAGTGGCGCTGCCGGCCGGGCTGAGCGCCGGTGGCGCGGTGGCGGCCCGGCGGTGGCGTGAATTGTTTAACACTGCCTGCATTTTTATAAACGCATAAAAAACACAAAAAAATGTGTTTTTTTTATTTATTTTTTTGAAATTTCTCATCCGTACGGCCCTTGGTAGGGCGAGAAAATTTTCCCAGAGCCCCGGTGTCCGAAAAGGTCGAAGTTTTATATGATTTCGACTCTCCCGGGCCTTCTGGACGCAATGGTGGAGTCTGTTTCAGCTCAAACAGCTCCAAAAATATAGACCCCCCAGAACCAGAGAGAAAAACCGGAAAAGCCTCTGAAAGCTTCTGTGCTTCAACGAAGACCGAACAGCTGACAGCAGGAAGGCTCTGATACCATGTTGAGATTGATGAACATCAATCTAGCCAAGAACACCTGCATGCATAGCTATTACAAACAGAATGAAGATAGAAGGATTCAGAAACCTATGGCGGCCAAAATGAAAGAGAACCCAAATCCATTGTGAAAGAAATAATTTCTATTAACACAATAAAGATTACAAACTGATCTCCTTATGAATTACAAAGCGGACAATCCTTATAAAGGATGCCGAAACCCTAAAAAGGGAAACTAACAGAAATAGAAACTACCTAAGGTTAGCTTAAGCAAACTAGAGTGAATAGGGAAGTTACTAATTAGATCATAAGGATTTAAATTAGTAACCTCGATATGCTATTACTCTAACAATCTCAACATTTCTAATAGAAGGCAGCTGGGAAACCATCTGGCCCTGGTGATTTGTCAGGGTTCATAAGTATTAAGGCATCCTTTACTTCGTTAGTTGTATTTTTTTTCAATAAAATTTTGTTGTGTTGGGATGTAACAATTTTTGGGATATGTTTGAGCATCTTATTTTGTTCACATAGCTTAGAGGATCTTGTGTTATTCAATATATTCTTAAAATATTTAATTGTTTCATCCATTATCTCTGAAGGTAGTTGGAGATCCTTCCCTTCCTCTATCCTAATCCTTATGATTTTATTTTTTACTCTTCTCTATTTAGTACTATTGTGAAAGAATTGTGTGTTTCTGTCTCCTTCTTCTAACCATTATTCCCTAGATTTTTGTCGCCAGAAGATCTCTTCTTTTGATAATATATCTTCATATTCGGATAGGAGGGACTTCTATTCAAGGTATAAAGTCTCATCCATTCTGAAGCTAATCACCTATGCATTTATCTCCTTCAGTTTTTCCTCTAAAGCCAATTTTTTTCTGAAAAATGTTACCAAATTTCTCTGAATTCCATTCTAGCAGTTTTCTTTTGATAATCTTAAGTTTACTAGCTACTATATACATTTTTGACCCAGAGACCTGAGCTTCCCCCCACCAATGTTTAATGAGATCAAGGAGGTTCTCATCTTGTATCCACATCTGTTCAAATTTAAAAGGACAATTATTTGGCCTAGAGTCAGCAGCAATTTGTAGCTGGACAGGGTAATGCTCTGAACTGGAAATGGGGAGTACTTGTGCATTAAAGGTTGCAATAACCTCAGTCAGGCTCCTGTGGATATAGAATTTGTCAAGATTTTCTACAATATTACAAAAAAAATTCCTCATGTTGTTCCATGTGAAGGCATTATCCTCTGTATGAATTTCTAGCAGCGAGTTTCTAGAGACCCAATCATTAAAATCATTAGCAGCCTGAGGTAGAATAGTGCTACCCCCTCTCTTCTCAGAGAGCTTAGTGATGGTGTTAAAATCTCCCCCAATCAAGCTTAGTTGGTTAGGATGAGCACCAAGGAAGTTTTCAATCTCTGTCCAGACTAGGAGTTTATCTTTTGTTTGTGTAGGACCATACACATTAATAAGATTGAAAACCAGGTTATTTCTAAAATTCCTTACCTAACCAGCCATCCAATTTTGGTTTTTTTCCAAGATAAGGAAGGAGATGGATCTAGGATCCTAGATAATAGCTAGACCCCCAGAAGCCCCTATAGCCTATGACTCTTCTAGGTTTCTAAATCCAAGTTTCTTACTAAAAGTAACTGCTTCCTCCCTACATGTCTTTGTCTCCTGAATTAATACTAACTCTGCCTTAGTGCTATTTATACAATGGTGAAGAATCTCCTGCTTGTTAGGGGAATTTAAACCCCTAACATTCCATGATAGGATGATCATGTCCCCTTGGGAAGGCCCTGCCCCTTCCCAACATTAAAAAGAGTCATAATTTTGACTTGACCAGAAGCTTCTCCATCTCTAATCCTAAGTTCCCCATTAGACTTCCTACCCCTCTTTTTTGGGATCCGACCACAATATGGTGTCTCTCTACTAATCCATGTGTAGGAAATTCCATAAGACTCTAGATCCTTAGTTTCTAAATCATCTATTTAAACCAAAATATTAGCCATGGTCACCGAATCATCTTCAATTTGCATCTCCTCAATGCCTTTGATAAGAAGTGACCTTTGTAGTAAAAATTCCTCTTTATCACATATTTCATCCATACAAATATCAAGGATTTTGTTAGGAAGGGTACATCACCAAAATAATCAATGATGATTTTTATCTCTTTCTTTGTTTGGTCATGCTCATCATATTTTGTCCCCTGATCATCAGAGATCGACGAAAAATTGATCTGTGACCCGTCCGATATGTCTTCCTTTAAGAGCCAAAAATCTGGGGCAACTCAGGCACCTTGGAAACTAAACTCGAAGGAACCTCACTAATCTTCCCACCACCAGACGAGAACCAAAATTGTCTCCCTTAGGTAGTAGCACCAGACCATTCTTAGTGAGTTTAACTTGACCTGTCGCCTCCCCTGCTAACAACCTCAGCTCTGGGGTGGATTTTCTTCCACATTTCTTAATAATATTAGCACAATATGGAAAAAATTTGCTCGACAAGGGAGAGACAAAGCCGAGGGGAATGATATTCCCCTTCTCCGTTTGAGCATCCTCTTCCAAAAATTGTTGTAATTCTTGTAAAGTTAAAGGGGAATGAGGTGCCAAACATTCCTTAATTAATAGTTCTCTTCGTCGAGCAATCTCTTCTTCATCACATATTTCCTCTACAAATTTCTCCATAAGATCCTTCACTAAATCCTCACACACATATTCCAGGATAATCCTATCTTCCTCTATTCTTATAGCAGAATCCTTACTTATTTCACAAGCTTCAAAGAAGGGATCCTCCTTAATTAGTGGGGTAAAGGAGGAAGAAGCATAATAAACATTACCTTGTTCTGAGTTAATATCTCCATTCTGATATCTATTGGTATATAGATATTGGTTAAATAAAGGACCATTTTTTATGATGGGGTGGATTAAATCTAAATCCAACAATAGGTCCTTAATGCCAGGAGAAGAAAGGGCTTCCATGTTCCTATCCTTACTCAGAATCGCAAAACCCCCAATGTTGGGGAGAAAATCAATGTCAATATTGGCATTATTATCAGGCTTCTTATAAACATTATTAATTGGAGGAAGAGCAGTTAAAACCTTCCCATTATATTCCCCTTAGTCCGAATTAGACATAGAAAATTTATCCAGAGTCCGTTCTTTTTCATTAAAATCATAATCAACAATTTTAGGGTATATAATGATCGATCTGTAATTGCACAAAATTTTCACAGGCTCATTTAGGTTATCGTTGAGCTTCATAGTTACAATAATATATTTTTCTACATGAGCATGCTCAGAGTCTATAAAACCACTAAAATTTCCTAGTCCATTGCCTATTTCGCGGAGGGAATCATCCTCAGATAGTTTGATTGGTAAGTCTTTAAGCAAAACAATCTTTTCCACCATAAGGTCTAATTCATTCGGATTAAACATAGGGGACCAATCCTGGGTAAAAAAACCTACATTTATAAATTTTGGGCATTCGTCCGCAACAATTTTTTATTTTAGTTTTCTATTAAAACAATCCACATACATAAACTTTTCTTGGAGGATAGTGATACATACCTTATTGTCCAATTGTTTTGTAAGCCATTCTACAATTGTATCAGCCGATGCCCCTATTCCATTCCATCTGCAAAACAAGCCATACTCTGCACACATATTATGAATCCTACCTACTAATCCATTTTTTATAAAAACCTTCTTTCTGTGGTTAGGGTTAGAAACACCAACTCTAAACTTTTTAATATTTTGTGGAAGTGAATTTGCCCTGTCATTCATTTCTTTCTCTGAATCTCTGGCATGCCTATGAGGGGGGAGTAAATTTTACCTGAAATAGGGAGCACACGATGTTTACCCAACACAAAATGCTTGGTCAAAATGGGACATCTAGAGGACACATGTTGCATAACAACATTATGAACCGGCCTCTATGGGGGCAAAAATACCTTAGATTCAGCATACCTGCAATGAGGCGGGGAGTATATTCCAACCTTTGGGATAATGTCCATGGAGCTAGGTACTTTTCTCATATCACCATTTCTTTGAGGCAAGCTAGGGTTTTCAGTAGCCAGCGCACGCGGTTGCTTCTCTCGTGGAAAATCCCTAGAGGAAGCTCTAGGGGAAGAAGGAACCAATGCTGAGAACCGGTTCTCTATTTTGATAGAAAATGGTTTTACAACTAATTTCTTCGACCGATAATGAGATCTGGTGACTATTTTCCACTCATTTTTGCCTCGAATCAAAGGCATAACCAGAGAGCTCCCAACATTTCCACCTGTTTTGCAAGATGCATCCGCGTACTTAGTTTTAGAAAAGAGAATAATTTGTCGATCGAGAGATTCAACCAAAAAAGGCATGACCAGAGGATGCGAGCATATGCAAAAAGGCAGAGACATCATATTTGTTATTAAACCATCTATTATATATTATATTATATTATATGATAATATATATTATATATATTATGATATAGTATTTAATATATATTATATATTATAATTTAATGTATATTAAATATTTTTAATTTATAAAAATGGATTAAACCTAATTTTCTATCTTAGAAGTATAAATTAAACCTATTTTGAGTTTCTTCTATGTGCGAAGTTGCGGTAGCATTGACGAAGGAGCCCACTTGGGGCCCTTTGTGATTGCCATTGTTAGAATAACTGAGAGGGGGGGTGAATTAGTTAGAATCAGTTTCCTCACAAATTATTGTACAATTCCAAATTTCTCTAGATGTATACCAAAAAAATTCAATCATATAAATCAACTCGATGAAAATGTATTATGTAAACTTAAACTTTCATCAATAGTGTTAACCAAGTGTCAGTAAGTTAATACTGTGATTGCCGATCTAGGTCAATAAAATAAATTGTAAATGAAAATAACAATCCACAACATGCATGCACATTGACACATAGATTTTTAACGTGGAAACCCTGCTAACGAAAAAACCTCATGGGACCGGTAACCCAAAATATTTTCACTCTTCTAAAGTGAGCTCGGTGAAGAGTCAACCCTATTAAAGGTTACAATGCACACTGTTAAATGTGACCTTGTTAGAGGATTTAAAACTAATAGTTCTCTCTTGACCATGCATTCACTATGAGGTCAACAAGAAAACACTCAAAATTCTCTGAATGTTATAATAAGGACTTCACTGTCCTACTCGGTTAAGACATTTATTTGTAACAGTGGTTAAATTGATACTGTAGTGATCTGATTCAAATACAACTCTGATTTGTAGATATTCAGATATATGCTAAGTACATAATACCTATGATCAATTTGTACTTCTTCAATTCATCTCATACTTCGTACTTGTTCTGCTCGGTAATCCTCTTTCCTCTGTCACTTGGTTATGTCTGCAGAAAAATGCTCGGTTCTATCTTTAACCAGTTTGATCAGTCATGCATAAAATTCGCATGTATGTGCTTCAGGTGCATGTATATTTAATAATGAATCTCTTGTCTTTTATATAGACATCATAGCTCATTTAATTTTCATCCTTCAAATATTGTTGCTTAATCTCCATCATTTATTTTCCCGCTTGATCTTTCCTCGACAGTTGTGTTAAAAACATGTTTCAATCTTTGTCATCTGGTCTTCCTTGAATTTTCATAATCATTTAATCAAATAGCAAACTTTATCTTTTACCTCAAAATCATCAATTACCAGCTCAACATCCAAGTCGGCCTGAATTTGAATTAATTTCTTGGTCATAGTATTAACCGTGTTGTGTCAGAAATCCCTAGCTTGGTTATCACTGTGATCGGTATACACTGTGTTTTACTTAGTTATTACTATCTGTCGGTGTATACTAAACTCTTCATTTACCGAACACATAAACATTTCTTGTTCGAGATCTTCAAATCGTAACAAATGTTTTCCACCATAATAATACTCAAATAAGTTGACATCAATGACAATACATTAACTGATAATGTTTATCATCACTTTTGCAACTCTGTTGAATATCAACAACTGACTTCAAACATATAATCAGTTGTAGTTCATCAATCTCTCCCTTTGGCATTGATGGAAACACAATATGAAATATGCAGTATAAAATTCCATACAACAAAATACAAAACTTATGTTCCAGATCTTCAATAATTTTGTAGCTCTCCCTAGCTTGAATATAATCTATGTCAGTATAAACAAAATACTCACTATGCAGACTCTCCCTACAGTTTTGAAGTTTCATCTCTTGAATCTCTCTGTAGATTAGATATGTCTTTGCTCTCCCTTTCTATGTGCTCCCTCAACGATTAGATATTCCATCAATCAACTCTCTCCCTTAGATGAATATATATTTCATTAATCAACTCTCTCCCTTTGACAACAATGCCAAAATGAAATATGCAGCTCTTCAGTAGCCCAAAAAATATCTCTGATTTTCAGTGTAGTTGGTTCCTTTCAATGTACAGATATATCTGTGTCAGTCCAGTTCAGCTTTGCATCAACATGATTGATATTATTATTTCATGTAGGTTGATGCAACCTCCTACTCAACTTAGTTACCAATAGAAAAGGGACAAACCCCTAGTCTACCTCTCAAGTACACAAATGTATCCTTCGGTAAGGGTTTTGTGAATATGTCGGCAAGTTGTTCTTTTGATTATACATATTCTAGTATTACTTGTTTGTCTTGTACTTGTTCCCTCAAGTAGTGATATTTTATAGATCTGTGCTTTGTCTTTGTATGCATCATAGGATTCTTTGAAATAATTATAGCACCCTTATTATCACAATAAATCATCACTAGTTCAGTGATCTCCTCATTCATTCCTTTCAATAGTTGTTTTTTTTTATGACAATTATTCAATTGTGTAATGTCATTGATGTTTACACAAATATAGTGATGTTACACAAATGTCTATACCCAAACCCAGAACAATCAGTGTATGCTAAGTTCTCTCAGGAATTAAAGTAGACCAAATTGATTATCAGTTCTAACCGAATTCACTCAGGCATTACAGTAACGGTCAGACATTGAAGGATTACAGTGTTAACCGAGTTATGTTGTTAGTGTCAACCGACTAATAGCAGTTTACATTTTATGGTTAATTGGTTATATGGAGCTGATAGACTTAAGTTTTATTAGTTATTTGAAAGGTTATTCAAGCCGACTTGACAAGGCTTATCATATATATAAGGTCAAGTTTGGATTGAATGTGTGTAATAAGTAAGATATGTGTGAGTTTGTGATATGAAGTGTGGAGACGAAATCAGATGGGATTCTGATTAAGGACAAAACATGCAGAGTTGCAATAGAATATTTGATCAGTGAGGATCCAGTTTAAAGACAGACACAGAGATCTGAATCAAGAAAGACATTTACTTTGTCAAACAGGTCAATCCATTGTTACTCTCTAACAATTGTAGCAGTGATCCAAAATCTCCTCACAGAGTAGACTAAATAGTCTTTTGTAAATCCTCTCACAAGGTGAGATTTCTACATTGAAGTGTTTGAAGAGCTCTAACAAGGCCACTCCTTACAGGGTGATTAAATCCTTCACACCTAACAGTGTGTTTTGTAACCTTTAACAGGGTTGGGTCCTAACATGGCTCACTTCAGAAGAGTGAAAAATGGTAACTAGTTGCAATTGGTGGTTTTCCCAAATTGGGTTTCCACGTTAAATATTGGTTTCATCTATGCATATGTTATTTTCTTTATGATTTATGTTTTTATGATTAATTACTAAAGGATAATCATAGTTAATATCTTAAAGTTTGCTTTGTTAACTGAGTGACAGTAGAATATCTGCGTTAACCGAGCAATAGTGATAAGTTTGATTAAGACATCTAAGGGACTTGGATTTGATTTTGTGATAACTGATTCACCCCTCATGTCTCAGTTACTCAACTCATTTCCAACAATTTTATCCATGCTATGTTAGAACAATTTGCAGTAGGAGCAACATACTCTGCTTCGGAGTTGACTGAGATATGCATCCTTGCTTCTTGCTTATCCAAGTAACAAGTCTTTCTCCAATAAATAATTCTCCACCAGTAGTTCTCTTTCTATCATCTATGTACCAACCTAATCAGCACCAGTATAAAATTTCAATTCAAAATTTCCTTCTCTTTTATACCATAGTCCATAATCCTCAGTATTCTTCAAATATCTAAAAATTATTTTTACAACAATCATATGTGATTCCTTGGGGTTAGCAGAAAATCTTGCAACTATTCCAACTGCATGTGCAATGTTAGGTCTTGTGTGAACAACATGCATCAATTTACCAATCATATATCTGTACAAGGTTTGATTTACCTCAGGTGTCTTGTCTTCTTTTGTCAGTTTGCATCCTAACCCCATAGGTGTTTCGATTGGTTTTGATTCTTCCATTCTAAATGTCTTTAGTACTTCCTTGATGTATTTTGATTGAGTAATGTATATACCTTGAGTCTGTTGTAAAATTTGCAATCCTAGAAAAAAATTGATGTCACCAAACATCGACATTTTAAATTCTTTCCTCATTTCATCAGCAAATGATGTGCATAAGGTATCGTTACATCCAAATATGATATCATCAACAAATATTTCAGCAATAAGTGTCCTATCATCATTTCCTCCTTTTAAAAACAAATTGTTGTTGTCACTTATTCTAATAAATCCTTGTTCTAATAAATCCAATACTTATAAGATAAGAATGCAATCTTTCATACCATGCTCTCGGTGCTTGTTTCAGTCCATATAAATATTTGTGTAATTTACATACCATGTGTGTCTGAGAACGATCAACAAATCCCTCAGGTTGTTTAATGTATAACTGTTCTTCCAGTATTCCATTAAAAAATGCGAAATCAAATGGGATTTTGATTAAGGATAAAACATATAAAGCTGCAATAGAATATTTGATCAGTGAGGATCCAATTTAAATTCAGACACATAGATCTAAATCAGAAAAGATAGTTGATTTGTCAAACATGTCAATCCATTGTTACTCTCTAACAATTGTGGCAATGATCCAAAATCTCTTCACATAGTAGACTTAACAGTCTTTTGTAAATCCTCTCACAAGGTGACATTTCTACATTGAATTGTTTGAAAACCTCTAACAAGGCCACTCCTCACATGGTGATTAAATCCTCTAACAGGGTCACACCTAACAGTGTGTTTTGTAACCTTTAGCAAGGTTGACTCCTAACAGGGCTCACTTCACAAGAGTGAAAAATAGTGACTAGTTGCAATTGGTGGTTTTCCCAAATTGGGTTTCTAGGTTAAATATTTTTTTTATTTGTGTATATGTTATTTGCTTTATGTTTTATGTTTCTTCAATTAATCACTAAAGGATAATTGCAGTTAATATCTTAAAGTTTCCTTTGTTAACTGAATGACAGTATAATATCTGTGTTAATCGAGCAACAGTGATAAGTTTGATTAAGACATCTAAGGGACTTGGATTATTTTTTTGTGGTAACTGATTCACCCCTCCCCTCTCAGTTACTTGACTCATTTCCAACAATTGGTATCAGATCATTTGGTACTTTCAGGGAAGGTTTCAAGGCCTAAGCTAAAGATTAGAGATGTCTTACAGAAGGGAGATCCCCAAGCTTAACAAAGACAACTTCATTGCATGGAAATATTTGATGAGGCTACATCTATCTACTATGGGAGACACTGGTTTGAAATTCCTAGATCACAAGTATGTGGAACCGCCAAGACCTATGTTTGTGGATCAAATGATGGACATGAAGAATCACAACATAATGATGATTGATATAGCTTCCTCACTCAACTATTCCAAATTTGATGAAGTCAAGGATTGCCCTACTACCTGTGATATGTGGAAGAAACTACATGATATACATGGAGGAGATGACAATGTAAAGAGATCCAAAGAAGAAAGTCTCAGAGACCAGTTTGATCAGATGAAAATGAGAGGAGAAGACATTACAAAATACAGTGAAAGAATCAAGAAAAGTGTTAGTGCCATCAGAGCTGTCGGTAGAACAATTGAAGACAAAAAAGTGGTTCATAAGGTATTGAGAACTTTACTTCCTATCTATGAAATTAGATTTTTATCTATTCAAGAGATGAGGTGCAATAATGATATAACTCTAGATGCATTGGTTGGAAGGCTAACAACTTTTGAGTTGGACAATTTTGACAATTATTCTCCTAATCCTAGCAATTTTGAGTCTGCATACAAAGATAAATTAAACCTTGGTAAGATGGATATAAACTCAAAAGTAAAATATATTGACAGTGATAGTGATGATGATTCTGATGATGAGGATTTGGAAATCATTGAAGCATTACTTGCAAAGAGAGCTTCCAAAGGAAAGTACAAAGGAAGAATACCATTGATTTTCTTTTCATGTAATGAGGTTGGTCACATTGCTGCTAAGTGTCCAAACAAAGAAGACAAAGATGAGAAAAAGTTAAACAAGTACAAAGGAAAGAAGGATTTCAAGAGTTACAAAAGCTACAAGGACAAAGGTAATAAATATTTTTATATTGAAAAAGATTCTGATAGTGATGAAGATGAAGATGAAATGGTTTACATTGCTATTAAGGATGAGTCAGATAATGAAGATAATGAAAATACTACACTTTACTCTCATATTAGCAAGGATGACACTTGGATAATTGATAGTGGGTGTTCTCACCACATGAATGGTGATAAAACCAAATTTGAACATCTTGAGCACTATGATGGTGGGAGTGTCAGTTTTGGGAATGATGAACCTTGCTATGTGAAAGGTAAAGGTTGTATTGCTCTAGCAAAAGGAATCAAATGTGATAATTCTTATTGGGTTGAAGGACTAAGGCATAATCTACTAAGTGTGGCACAATTGAATAACATTGGTTTTCAAGGTAAAATTCATGAATGGTAAGGCCAAGCTCCTGGATGGTAAGGGAAACCTATTTGGAACTGGCAGGCAAACAAAAGGTAATATATTATGTCATGCCCCAAAATCTGGGCATTTAAACCTTAATATATTGAGCTTATTTTTCCTTTAAACATGTTATATTAACAATAGGAGATAAATTCTTTCTACACCTTTTCAAATCTCACAGAATTAAATGAATTGAAATTTTATTCTATATTTAGTAAAACAACCATAAATTTCATTTTGGAATAACCATCATTTTAAATGAGGGTCCAAATATTAATTTTATTAATAGAAATGAAATACACCTATTTTATAAGTGTCTTCAAAACAAGAAGGTTATAATTTCCAAAACCTTTCAAAATTTACAAGGCATAAACTTGAACAGAAAAAGACTTTGAGGTAGAAATTTCATCCAAGACACCAAGACTTCGGCTAAACTTTTAGAAGCTTTCTCTGAACCTGCAAGAACATCAAGGTTGATGATGGAGGCTCACCTCCCAACCTAGGCCTTTGCAAGTCCACCCTTGAGCTAGGGGATCCAGAACTGAAGCAGGATACATACACACATAAAAATTAGGAAACTGAAAACAGGAACACAAGAAAATACCCATTACCCAAGGATATACATAGGTCTCCAAAAGACCTAAAACAAAGGGGTGAAAGAGGACTACCACAAGAGGAGAAATCCAATAATACAAAATACATACACTAGGAATAGGCCACACATGGGCTCAACATTCCTAGGTACCACATATTTAATCTTGTTCCATGGCCACACATGGACTCGTGAACAAATTTCTACCCTTTTCCTCCAAGCCCTACGACAGAAACTAGAGTCAATTTACCTTTCTTTCACAAAACAAGTCATGGCTTCAAGCCTTCCAATCTTTCTTATGAACTCCAAATTCCTTTGGAGACTATTGGCATCATGGGCACCCATATACCCATGTACATCCCTTGACACATGGGAGACTCTGCACTACTTGGGTAGATCACTAACTTTCACCCCATCAAGGTTGCCCAACCCTCCCAAGGTTGAATAAACCTTGAAGAGCCCTATAAAAAATTAATCACAAAATAAATACAAGACTTAACACATAAACTTCATGAAAGCCCATGAATATGAAAAAAATAACATAAACTTCATTCATGGATTTCTCAAGCTATGCAAATAGGTAAGCAAGTACTACTCTAAACTATGGTAACTAGGAAACTCAACTCAAATCCAAGCTATGGTAAATGTAAGGTGGTTTATGAAGAGCTTCTCCTTCTCATCCTTCCTCCTTCTCTCAAGTCTTACTCCTACAAATGAATCTATCTCTAAAAGTAGAGAGTGGGTGTGTACCTAAACTCCCTCTAAACCCTTTCATATACATGCATTCTCCCTAAAATACCAGGATTCATAATGGAGTAGAGACCCTAATCCACCTACTCTCCCCACTTGCCTTCTCCATAAATGGAATTAAATGCTTGCAAGGAAAGAATGGATGGCTTAACCAAAGTCTTACAACTCTTTAAATTCACGACTTCCCAAAATGGAGACTTTAGGGAAGTCATAAATGAGTTTCAAGACTCTTAATGGGCTAAAAATGACCCCTAACCCCTAAGGTACCAAGTAGGGTAGTTATTTTTTACCCTAGTTACTCTCTGGGATCCCAAATGACCCTCCTAAACTCCACCCAAGGTTAACTCTCAAAAATCCAACCCTCAAGACTCAATCTAATCTCTCTTGACTCATCCTTATCTTCCTTGACTCAAACTCATCTCAATCTTATGTTCCTAAACCTTAGGGTAAGCATTGGGACCATACTAGGTAACTCTTGGGTAAAGTTAATCTTGTGCTAGTCACATTTACTAGCCATGCCAACACGCAAGGTGCACATGTGTCAAGTGACACACCAATTTCACACAAGCATGACTTATTACACATTTACTCAATTAAATAAAATACAATCATACACCACACTTTTAAAAATAAAAATAAAAATACAATACAACGAGGTCCATGTCTCTTTTAATAGACAGGGCCTTAGCATCACAGTTTTCACATAGGTCCATTCCTCAATCCCCAATTAGTACCATGGTTAACTTTCCTGCACACTCATTGCACACATCAGTAGGTCCAATAAATCAACACATAAAAACAATAGAATACATGATGTAATTTGAACACACATTCACTCACACTTGCATCAAAGATTCATTAAACTTAACAATATCTATGTCTATTCCACATGTATAAACATAACTCTTAATAAATCTGCATACTGATACTATCTAACATCCACTTACTAATCCAATATACTAAACCATCAAAACTAAGTCCTAAACGGAAATCTGCATCACTCACACAAAGTATCTAATAGATTCCCTGATTACATAATGAGGTGTTGTATACAAGAAAAGGTTTCAACATATCCCTAAGGTATTACATGTGTCCCAATAGTCCAATTATAACAAAATATGTATTGACATGAGAACATATAAACGAGAAATAATGCTAAGATTATGTCAGACTGGGGTAGGCCTCACATTCTATCTTGATCTCACTGGAAGTTCATGTTTTATTGCACAAGTAGAAGAAAGTTGGGTATGGCATAAAAGGTTATGTCATGTGAACTTTGATAACCTGGTCAACATAAGAAAGAACAAAAGAGTAAGAGGTATTCCTATTTTGAAGAAAGCTGAATTATGAATATGCAAACAATGTCAAATTGGAAAGATAGGCAAAACTAGTTTCAAGAGCAAAAATTACAATACACAAGAAGTCTTGGAGTTAATGCATATTGATTTGTGTGGACCAATTAGAACAAGTTACATAGGTGAGAAGTATTTCATTCTATTTTTTTATGACCATTCTAGAATGATGACTATTATGTTTCTCAAAGAAAAATTAGAAGCTTTTTAGAAGTTTAAGTGGTACCTTGCCAGAGTTGAGAAATAAACATGAAAGAAACTTAAATGCTTAAGATCTGACAGAGGAGGTGAATTCATTTCTAATAAGTTCAATGAATTCTGCAATGAAAGAGGAATCAAGAGACAAGTATCTTCCCTAGGTACACCACAACAAAATGGGATAGAAAAAAGAAGAAATAGATCTATTATGGATTGTGCAAGAACCTTGATGATTGAACAGAATGTTGATACCAAATACTAGAACAAATCCATCAACACTGCAATTCACACCTTGAATAGATTTCAACTGAAGAAAGGTACTGAGAAGACACCTTTTGGATTATGGTATGGCTATAAACCCAATGTTCATTATTTCAAAGTATTTGAAAGTAAATGTTACATCTTGAAGGAAGTAAGAAATGGGAAATTTGATGTAAAAGGTGATGAAGGTATATTCCTAGGTTACTCCTACAAAAGCAAAGCATATAAATGTTTGAATCTGACTACTCATAAAGTCACAGAAAGTGTACATGTAAAGATTGATGAGTTTACAGAGAGAAGTGAAGAACAGAGCAGTAAAGAGCCTAAGAAATACATAAAATTTTTGTATTATGAACCTGACACTATACCTAAGACACATGCAATGGTGATTGGACAACAACTATTTAAACTACTATATTCATAAGCACAAACCTTGTTGCAACTTGTACAACCCAAGATGCTAACTAAAGAAACTGAGTCTCAGACTAAAGAAAATGAGTCACAGACAAAGGGAACCAAGTCACAGACAGAGGCACCTGAGTCTCAAACAGAGGCGCCTGAGTCTCAGACAGTGGAACCCGAGTGCCAATTGGAAGAGTAGCACAAAATATTTGAACATTGTGAACCAAGTGGATCAAACCCAGAATCAAAGAGGAAGGAACCTATACTTGCAAAATATGTCAGAAGGCATCATGCACCTGAGAAAATAATTAGAGATTAGATAGAAGGTGTAATGACAAGGAACAAAATTAAAGGTACATGTTTGCTTAGTGAAATTGAACCTAGATCTATTAAAGATGCATTGAATGATGAAAGTTGGATAGAAGCCATGAATGAAGAGATTGAGAAGATAGATAAGAAAATAACCTATACTCTTGTACCTATACCAAAAGACAAGAATGTGATTGGTACTAAGTGGGTTTTCAGAAACAAGATGAATGAAAAGGGTGAAGTTTCCAGAAACAAAGAAAGATTAGTGTGTAAAGGATATGCTTAAGAAGAGGGTATTTATTATGCAGAAAATTTTTCTCCTGTTGCAAGACTTGAAGGAGTCAGAACTCTTCTGGCATATGTTGCACATAAAGGATACAAGGTATACCAAATGGATGTAAAATTTGCATTCTTGAATAGAATTCTAGAAGAGGAAGTCTATATTGAGAAACCTGAAGGTTTTGTTGATCCTAACAAAAGGAATATGGTTTGTAAACTGCACAAAGCATTGTATGGATTGAAGCAAGCTCCTAGATCTTGGTATGAAATATTGCATGGTTACCTAGTAAGTATTGGATTTCAAAGAACTAATTACAATAGTAGCTTGTATATCAAAGAAGGACCTCAGAAAAAGATACTATTAGCAGAGATATTTGTTGATGATTTACCATTTACTAGATATGATGATTTATGCAAAGAATTCTCCGAAGCTATGAGTAAGGAATTTGAGATGTCTATGTTTGGTGAAATCAAATTCTTTGTTGGTTTACAAGTTTATCAGATTAAGGATGGTATCTAAACTACCTATTCTAAATATATCAAAGAGATACTGAAGAAATTTGGAATGGAAGACTCTAGACCAGTTGGGACACCTATGTCTACAGGACATAAGTTGTCTGAGGATTATGATTCAAAGGAGGTAAATCAGACTACCTACAGATCCATGATTGGTAAACTTCAATATGTTGTTCACACTAGACCTGATATTGCATTAGTAGTTGGTATTTCTACAATGTATTCAACTAATCCTAGAGAGAATCATTTCATGGCTATCAAAAGGAATTTGAGATATATTAAGGGTACTGAAGAGTGTGGATTATGGTATAAGAAAGGAGGAAACTTTGATTTGAAGACTTTCACTGATGTTGATTGGGTAGGAAGTGTTGATGATAGAAAGAGCACAAGTGGTGGAGCATTATTCCTTGGTAAGAGATTAGTCTCTTGGACCAACAAGAAATAGAATTGCATTTCTCAGTCTACAGTAGAGGTAGAGTATGTTGTTGCAGCAGTAAATTGTTCTAATATCATATGGTTAAAACATCTATTGTCATGTATGAAGGAGGAAATCAAAGAACCAGTTATTATCTACTGTGACAGTAGTAGTGCTATTAACATTTCAAAGAACCTTGTGATGCATACTAAGACTAAGCATATAGCAATAAAGTATCATTTCTTGAGAGAATTGGTTCAAGACAAGGAAGTAAGGTTGGAATATGTGAATACTAAAGAATAATTTGCAGATATATTCACAAAACCATAACCTAAGGATGCATTCTTGTGTCTTAGAGGAAATCTAGGGGTGATTCCCCTAACTGAGGCTCACTAATGGATAGATTAGTTATGCATCAACCGAGCTACAAAAAAAAATTAACATGTTGATGCAGATTGCCAGAGCTTATTGCATATGAATCACTACAAACATGTACATTACAACTTCATTGGATGTGTATTGGATGATTTCTTTGGCATTGGTTGTCAAAGAGGGAGATATTATTGATGTCATGCCAAAAGAAATTATTAAGGGAAAGATTATTGATGATAGAGGGAGAAAATTTTATCAGAAATAGAGATTAATGTAAAAGGGAGAAATTTGTATTTAAGTGATTGTGATGACAGAGGGAGTTTTCTGGATGAGGATTAGAATGAAGCTAATGACATTAATAAAAAAATTTCCTTGTTACTATTTCTCTATAATTCTTTGTATTATGACATGTTGTGTTTCCATCAATGCCAAAGAGGGAGATTGTTGATGACAATTATTCAATTGTACTGTATTGTCACTGATGTTTACACAAATATAGTGATGTTACACAAATTTATATACCCAAATTGAGCATAGTCAGTGTATGCCAAGTTCTCTTGGGCATTGAAGTAGACCAAAGAGATTTTTAGTTCTAACCAAGTTCGCTCGGGCATTACAGTAACGGTCAGGCATTAAAGGATTACATTATTAACCGAGTTATGCTTTTAGTGTCAGCTGACTAACATCAGTTTACATTTTATGGTTAATTGGTTATATGCAGCCAATAGACTTAAGTTTTATTATTTATTTGAAAGTTTATTCAAGCCAACTTGACAAGTCTTATCATATATATAAGGTCAAGTTTGGTTTGAATGTGTTTAAGAAGTAAGATATGTGTGAGTTTGTGATATGAAGTGTGGAGGCAAAATCAGATGGGATTCTGATTAAGGATAGAACATACAGAGCTGCAATAGAATATTTGATTACTGAGGATCTAGTTTAAATCTAGACATAGAGATCTGACTCAGCAAAGATAGTTGCTTTGTCAAACAGGTCAATCCATTGTTACTCTCTAACAATTGTAGCAGTGATCCAAAATCTCTTCACAGAGTAGACTTAATGATCTTTTTTAAATCCTCTCACAAGGTTACATTTCTACATTGAAGTGTTTGAAGAGATCTAAAAAGGCCACTCCTTACACGGTGATTAAATCCTCTAACAAGGTCACACCTAACAGTGTGTATTGTAACCTTTAACAGGGTTGGCTCCTAACAGGGCTCACTTCAGAAGAGTGAAAAACAATAACTAGTTGCAATTGGTGGTTTTCCCAAATTGGGTTTCCATGTTAAATCTTGGTTTCATCTATGCATATGTTATTTTATTTATGCTTTATGTTTTGCAATTAATCACTAAAGGATAATCACAATTAATATCTTAAAGTTTGCTTTGTTAACCGAGTGACAATAGAATATATGTGTTAACCGAGCAACATTGATAAGTTTGATTAAGATATCTAAGGGACTTGGATTTGTTTTTTTGGTAACTGATTCACCCCTCCCATCTCACTTAATTAACTCATTTCCAATAGTTTTATCCATGCTATGTTAGAATAATTTGCAACAAGAGCAACATACTCTGCTTTTGGAGTTGACTGAGATATGCATCCTTGCTTCTTGCTTATCCAAGTAACTAGTCTTTCTCCAATAAAGAATTCTCCACCAGTAGTATTCTTTCTATCATCTATGTACCCAACCCAATCAACATCAGTATAAACTTTCAATTCAAACTTTCCTTCTATTTTATACCATAGTCCATAATCCTTAGTATTCTTCAAATATCTAAAAATTCTTTTTACAATAATCATATATGATTCCTTGGGGTTAGCAAAAAATCTTACAACTATTCCAACTGCATGTGTAATGTTAGGTCTTGCGTGAACCAGATATATCAATTTAACAATCATACATTTGTACAAGGTTTGATTTACCTCAGGTGTCTTTGTCTTCTTTTTTCAGTTTGCATCCTACCACCATAGGTGTTCCGACTGGTTTTGATTCTTCCATTCTAAATGTCTTTAGTACTTCCTTGATGTATTTTGATTGAGTAATATATATACCTTCAGTCTGTTGTAAAATTTTCAATCCTAGAAAAAAATTGTTCTCACCAAACATTGACATTTTAAATTCTTTCCTCATTTCATCAGCAAATGATGTGCATAAGGTTTCATTACCTCCAAATATGATAACATTGTTGGAAATACAATAATGGGAATGCAAGATACTGAGAGGGGGGGTGAAGAAAATCTTCAAAAATAAACACTTAAAACAAATTGATCCACATTCATACATATATGAATCTAATGTAATCTCAGATAGCAACCACACAATGAAATAAATAACACATAACATAATAACTTGGTAACCCAGAAACCCAAATAGGTAAAACTAGGGTGGGGATGACACCCACAAGATTCTCCACTACTGCAATAATAAAGTGTACCTGTTAAGGTTACAAATGTTGACTACAAAATGTAATCTACCCTGTTAAAGGTCTGCCTGATTAAGAGCTTAAGATCATTACAATCTACCCTGTGAAAGGATTTAAACTTACAATGAAGTAAGCACTCTGTTAGGAGATAAAGAAAGGTCTGCTAGAACCACTCTGTTAAGAGATTTTCACCTGATACAATGATTAGAATGTCTCAAGTATTGATCCTTCGTTATGCACTCTTATGTTGATGACGGATCTCCTCTTTCCAGTACCTTCTATGATCTTACAATCTGATAGAACTTTATTCTATTGTTCACTGTGTTCTCACTCTGCTTGATCTCTGCTTCTTAACAAAATAACCCTTTGTGTATTTCACTTCAAAATGCAGTCACTAGACAATTCGTCTACTTTCTCCTTGCACATACAAAATAGGGTTTAGAAGAAATCTAATATACCAGTTCAAATTTGATAGCGAGATCTAGATCAATGATCAAGATCTGATACCCATACCTTGATGGTATAATAATTAATGTTTACAATAGATCATGCATAGGATAAAAAAATTAAATGCATAACTAACTCCGTAAAAGAATATTAAATGCATACATAAGCCGGCCCAAAAAGCTTATACAAGTCGGCCAGATCACTTATCCTCAAATTTTGTATCATTTCAGACATGTATACAAAAATTGTTCTGCTCGGCACTTGACTTGTCTGTCGCTCGGCACTTAACATCTCTGTATCCTACTCGGCTCGGTAATTTAACTTGGCTCGGCAATGTAACTAGGCAAACTGAAAACTGCTCGGCAATGTTGCTCGGCCTTGCATAGTTTTAGCTCAGCCATAGTAATAGCCAACTAAAACTGCCTAAGTGAATGACTAAGTGTTGGTCACTAATCATCAACAAAACTTAGAGATTAACAATCTCCCCCTTTGATATTAGTGGAAAAAAGACTTATCATTAATTCCATTCATTTCATCAAAATATTGCCTAAGTACACTAAGTACTCCCCCTAGGAATATACTCAGAATAATTCATACAAAAAGTTTACATGCCTTCAAAAATTATATACAAGTGTACCTATACTGTACTAATGTATCATAATGTATCCTTTCATACTTCCTTACCAACTTCCCCTTTGTTTTTGTCACTGATTGCTGGTGGGGTTAAGTTGTACTTATCCAAAAATTGTTTATGAAGCTGCAAGGAGGATTCAAATGTAGTATCCTAGCTTTCCTTAGCAATATTCATAACTTCCAATTTTATTTCTAGCTTGGCAGCTAGACTCACTAAACTTTCTGCAGTCGATAGATTTGCATTGCTCTGTGATAACTCCTTTTCAATTGAAAGTTCCTTCTATATTACCTCCAAGTGAGGCAACAGGCTTGTCTGAATGGTTATCAATTTGTCCCTTATTTGACCATCTTCAGCCATAAGCTCGGCTATTCTCCGTTGTGCATTTATCAACTTATTAAGATGTAAAGAACTAGAAGTAGTATCTTTACCCAAAGTAGTGCTAGTTGATCTCAAATCTAACTGTAGCTTCTCAACAAGCTGTAGATTATCCTT
>MU227330.1:739772-784026 GCA_018584345.1 Thuja plicata | reverse complement strand
CTATCCTTTTTCCAAACAATATTTCCCAATGTAGGAAATGTATCCTGAATGTAGAAAAATATACAGACTAGTAAGGAACCAAAATTACATGATGAGCTCTTAGCCTTTCTGATTGATGCTAGGTTCTTAGCTAATTATGTCTGTTGTAGCTTGGAAAGATCATATGTGTGATTCTTCTTAACAATTTTCCATGCCTGATCAACGGCTGTACAAGGAACACTATCCAATCTGCTAGACTGATAGAACTTATGTGCTATTAATCTTACTCCAAAATCAAGTTCTAGGTCTATAATTGTAGAGATAGTCATACCTCTATTGTTCCATATGGCTCCAGTGTTCAGTGTAATTTCTTCTTTGTTGTTATCCCTCATGGTCCATTTCTCATTCACTACCGGATATCCAGTCACTCGATGAATCATGCTTTTGGTGATCTTGACTGGTCCATTATCCAACCACATACACATGTCATGAACTCAACTAAGGATAAACTTAATCCATTCATCTTTGAAACCTTGTGGAAAATCTAGGGCATGAGTTAACCCTTTGTTGGCTAAATGTTTGAATTCTGCCTTCAGAACTCCATTGTCACACAATTTGTTGTAGGATTTCCTTATTTCACTATCACCTGCTTCACCAATCTTAACCATATAACATGATCAAAAATCATGAATCATAAGTACCTTGGGTGGAATAGATGAGAGGGCTCCTGTTAAATCACTCTGAATCGCACTTTCAGGAATAGCTCAAAATTTGAGAGGTTCACATTCATCACTCCGTACTAACTGAATTCTCTCTGGTTCTGCCTCCATACTCTTAGCTGGTATGAAAGAACTTGCAGCCATGATCTTGAAATTAGGGTTTGAGAGATGAAAAACATAGTACCTCAGCAAGTATCTCTTTGCACTGTTCACCTTAGGATTGTCGACGGCACGCTGATGAAATCTTTGATGCTAACTTTGTTAAGGTCAATTCTGCAAATCACTTCAATCGCTCCGTAAACAATAAAAATTGCAAGGTAAAAATGAAATGTCAACTGTTCATCCTTTATAGACTTCAAAAGGTCAAGGTAGGTAAGAAATGAATGTTCTACCCGTTGAGTTAGTGCAAGCCAGCTGTCCTCGGGTTTAACACAACTTGCATCCCACTCAGCTTACTAAACTCGGCCTTCACAAAATTTTACTCAACCAACAAAACTCGGCACTCGCTAAAGAACTCGGCCTTAGTGTCCATGATTGATGCTCGGCACCTATAGTGCAATTGTCTCAACTTGGAATTTGTCTTCAAAAATATGTCCTGGTGCATCTTCACATATGCAAATATGGACTTTTGTACATTTCATGTTAGGAACTGATGTAAGATAAGAATTTTAGATACAGTTCCTTATATACCTCTTTTTCTTAGTTGGAGATGATATGATCACCTAATTCATTGGATTGGGTGACCTTGGCTTCATTAGCTTCACTGCTACATGGCTCAGACTTCTTAACCCATGTCTTGTTCATATGTGCTCTAATTTGCTCAACAGTAGGAGCAGGTACTCTAGTCTTGCAATCTTTCCTTGTATGTCCAATTTTCAAACAACTGTGACAAACTAGGCTTCCATTCATCCAACTTTTAGACTTTCCTCTGAAATGTGTCCTTACGCAATTTTCTAGAACATGTCCATACTTACCACAGTAATGAAAAATATGCTATGTATTGTAATCCCAATTGTAAGTACTGCCTTTTCTTGGTGATTTCTCTTGTACCTTTGATGTCCACTGTTGTTTACCTTTAGATCTGCAATCTTGTGCTCTATGACCATATTTTTGATGGTTATAGCATTACCATTGAGTCTAGGTGTTTTTCTTTCCTTTGTCTTACATTCACGTGCTTTGTGTCCAAACTTATTACAGTTGAAGCAATAACCATTAAAGTTTTTTTTCAAATTGGACTTACCATTCTTGCTTCAGCAAGTGTTTGTTGTATGACCTAGTTTCCCACAGTGGTGACAAATAGTTTTGTTGTTTCTCGGCTTTGCATGCCTTCTTTCACCTATCTTAGATGATTCTCCATCTTCAGTGGTTGTATGTTGTTCAGTGTGACCTAATCCAGAATAATCTTTAGGTATTCTTGATGCTTCCACCAGTTGTTCAAAGTAGCTCATAGCTGCACTCGGATCATTCACTCTGTTATTAATCTGTTTCTTAGATCTCAATTCATCTTTCAATTGACTGTTCTCAGATCTAAGATTTACAATCTCCAAGTCTTTCCTACTGATCTCCTGATTCACAAGTACTAGTTGATTTTCCATGTCTACTTGATTGACTGTCATTGTTTGCACATCATGTGTTCTTTCATCAAGTCTGGTAGTCATCATTCTCTTGTCTTCTTCTGCCATAGCCTTGTCATCTTCAGCTTTCTTTTTTTGTTCAACAACTTCACACATTCTTATTGATTGGGCTTCTTGTTCCTTTTCAAGTTTTTGACTTCTTCACATAGTGCACTGTTCTTTTCCAATAGATCTGCTATTGTTGCATCGCTCTCAGTAGAATCTCCATTCTGAAATAGATTTTTGGTGTCCTCTTCCTGATAATGAGTGTCATTCATTAGTTTGGCTAGATCTTACCTTGCAGTCAAGGACTTCTTTAATTCTTGTCTTGCAGTCTCAAGATGTTGTAGTGCTAGTTGAATGTCAATCTTTTGACTCTCAATGAATTTACCCATCTTATAGATCTCCATCTCAAGATCTATATTCTCAAGCTGATTATGACCTTTTTAGAGAACTGAGCTTTGATACCAATTGTTGGAAATACAACAATGGGAAAGCAAGATACTGAGAGGGGGGGTGAATCAGATGTTCAAAAATAAACACTTAAAACAAACTGATCCATATTCATACATATATGAATCTAATGTAATCTCAGATAGCATCCACACAATGAAATAAATAACACAATAACTTGGTAACCCAGAAACCCAAATAGGTAAAACTAGGGTGGGGATGACACCCACAAGATTCTCCACTACTGCAGTAATAAAGTGTACCTGTTAAGGTTACAAATGTTGATTATAAAATGTAATCTACCTTGTTAAAGGTATACCTACTTAAGAGCTTAAGATCATTAAAATCTACCATATGAAAGGATTTACACTTACAATGAAGTAAGCACTCTGTTAGGAGATAAAGAAAGGTCTGCTAGAACCACTCTGTTAAGAGATTTTCACCTGATACAATGATTAGAATGTCTCAAGTATTGATCCTTCTTTATGCACTCTGATGTTGATGAAGGATCTCCTCTTTCCAGTACCTTCTATGATCTTACAATCTGATATAACTTTACTCTACTATTCACTGTGTTCTCGCTTTGCTTGATCTCTGCTTCTTAACAAAATAACCCTCTATGCATTTCACTTCAAAATACAGTCACTAGACAATTCGTCTACTTTCTCCTTGCACATACAAAATAGGGTTTAGAAGCAATCTAATATACTTGTTCAAATCTGATAGTGAGATCTAGATCAACAATAAAGATCTGATACCCATACCTTGATGGTATAACAATTAATGTTTACAATAGATCATGCATAGGATAAAATAATTAAATGCATAACTAACTCTGTAAAAGAATATTAAATGCATACATAAGTCAGCCCAAAAATCTTATACAAGTCAGCCAGATCACTTATCCTCAAAGTTTGTATCATTCCAGACATGTATACAAAAACTATTCTACTCGGCACTTGACTTGTCTGTCGCTCAGCACTTAACATCTCTGTATCCTACTTGACTCGGCAATGTAACTAGGAAAACTGAAAACTGCTCGGCAATGTTGCTCGACCTTGCATAGTTTTAGCTCGGCCACATTGATAGCCAACTAAAAATTTCTAAGTGAATGACTAAGTGTTGGTTACTAATCATCAATAGAACTTAGAGATTAACAATCATCACCAAATATTTCAGCAATAAGTGTCTTGTCATCATTTCCTCCTTTAAAAACAAATTTTTGTTGTCACATGTTCTATAAATCCAATACTTATAAGATAAGAATGCAATCTTTCATACCATTCTCTCGATGCTTGTTTCATTCCATATAAAGCTTTGTGTAACTTACATACCATGTGTGTCTGAGAGTGATCAAAAAATTCCTCAGGTTGTTCAATGTATACCTCTTCTTCCAGTATTCCATTAAAAAATGCAGACTTTACATCCATTTGATATACCTTGAATCCTTTATATGCAGCATATGCAAGTCATATTATTACTCCTTCAAGTCTAGCAATGGGTGCAAAAGTTTCTCCATAGTCAATTCCTTCTTCTTGTGCATACCCTTTGCTAACTAATCTTGCTTTATTTCTAGTTACATTTCCATCTTCATTCAGTTTGTTTTTGAAAAATTGATTTGGTGCCAATGACATTTTTATCTCTCGGTCTCGGTACTAATGTCCATTTCTTATTTTCTATATCTTCTCAATTTCCTCATTCATAGCATTAAACCATTCTTCATTTTCTAATGCATCTCTAACCTTCTTAGGCTAAAATTCACAAATTAAACAAGTGTCATCTCTGAACTTACTTCTTGTCATTATGATTTCTCTTTTATCTCCAATGATATGATTTTTTGGCTGGTGTCTTCTCACCTATTTAGCAATTACAGGTTCAACTCTTTGTCCTTCATCATCTTCTTCTATAGGTTCATTGGCTTCTGGTTCAAGATCTTTGGTTTTAGCATTTTCTTGATTCTCGGTCTGTGTTATCTATTGCCCGGTGACATTAACATGTTGCCCAGTAATGCTAGGCATCTGTGTTTCTATAGTATCAGGTTCTTCCTAGTAAAAAATTTACTGTAATCTTATGGTTCTTTCATGTTGTCATCATTTAGCTCAGTAAATTCATCAATTTTTACATTTGCACTCTCAATGATTTTGTTAGTTGTCTTGTTCAAACATTTGTAAGCTTTACTCTTAGTAGAATATCCAAGAAATATTCCTTCATCACTTTTCAAATCAAATTTACCATTTCTCTCATCTTTCAGAATATAACACCGACTACCAAATATTCTAAAATAACTTACATTCAGTGTATACCCATACCATAGCTCATAAGGTGTTTTATTTGAATCTTTCTTTAGTTGTACTCAATTCAATGTGTAAACAATTGTGCTTACTGCTTCTCTCTAGTATGTTTGTGCAACTCCTTTCTCAATCATCAATGTTATGGTACAATCAATAATTAATATGTTTCTTCTTTCAGCAATCTTGTTCTGCTATGGTGTCCTCATTGCAGAAACCTGTCTTTTGATTCCACACTCATTACAAAAGTTAGTGAACTTGTCAAAAATAAATTTACCTCCTCTATCAAATCTCAAACACTTCAGATCTTTATTATTTTATTTTTCCACTTTATCTTTGTACCACTTAAACATCTTAAATGCTTCAAATTTTTCTTTTAGGAACATGGCAATCATCATCCTAGAGTAGTCATCAACAAATAAAATAAAATATCTATCCCCATAATAGCTCTATGTTCTCATTTGTCCACATAGGTTTGTATGAACTAACTCCAAAATATCATTAGATGAGAAATTATTTCTCTTGAAACTAGATTTTGACATCTTTCCCATTTGACAATATTTGCACATTACATGGTCTGGTTTAGATAAGCTCGATAAGCCTAACTTTTCTTTTTCTACTAATCTTAACCATGTTGTCAAAATTCACATGACAAAGTCTTTTATACCATAACCATATATCTTCATTCTTTCCCAATAAACAAGTAGTTTCAGTTGTGTCAAGATAAAATAGGTTACCTTTAGATTTTTCATGAGTACTGATCAATTTTCCTTTTCCATCATAGATTCTATCTTTTCTAGTCTCAAATGCAACTCGGTGACCTGTGTTATTCAACTATGAAACACTCAATAGATTGTAGTTAAGTAATTCTACCCAATAAGCATTTTCACATTTGATTTGATTGTTCATCATAATAGTACCTTTTCCTTTTACTTGACAAGGTGTATCATTTGCCATTCTTACTGATCCTCCATCATAATGTTCAAGAAATTCAAATTTTCCTTTGCCACCAGTTATGTGATATGTACAACCACTATCAATAACCAAAATATCATGTTTAATAACTTTAGAGATAAGTGTTGTTTCTACATACCTTTCATCTTCATCTGAATCATCTTTCAAAGCTACAAACACTGCCTCAATATCTTCATCATTGTCAGAACTATTGTCATTAACTTTATCTTCAGCAATGCAACAAGACTTCTTACCTTTATCTTTATAATCTCAGTTATCTCTTCTGTCATACTATCGGTTGCTTCTGAAGTCTTGTTCATCCTTTCTATCATTAAATCTTTCATTTTTATCATTATTCTTTTTGTTAGGGCATCTTGCAGAAAAATGGTCAATCTCTTTATACTTAAAGCATATCAAATGTAGTTTCCCTTTATATCTTCCTTTACCTCTGTGAAATCTTCTAACCATTAAAGCTTCAAGTTCATAAAGTTCCTTATAATCCCTATTAATATCACTGTTATTTATGATTATGTGTTTGCTACTAGATTTACCAATTTTCAAAGTAGACATAAATGCAGATTCCATAGATGGTACAATACTTTTGTCAAAGTTATTCAGCTCAAAAGAGATCAATCTTCCAACAATACTATCAACACTAATTTTATTTCAAGGTGCAACTCTCATTTCATGTATTGAAGAGACTCTTAGAGAATAAATAGGCAATAGAGTTCTAAGAATATTACTCACAATATTGTCTTCATCAATGGTTCCACCATATCCTCAAATAGAATTCACAACTTCCTTAAATCAGGTATTGCACTGTGTTATGTTTTCTCCTTCCTTCATTCTCATGTCATCAAACTTTCCACAAAGACTTTTAGCTTTGGCTCTCAGTACATTTACATCTCCTCCATAAACTAGTGTAAGATGATCCCACATCTTCTTGGCAGTTGTACATGTCATGATATCCTCAAATTCTGAATCTGTAAGTGAAGAAGAAATATCCACCATGATAAGGTTGTGTTCATGTTTCTCTTTCATCTAATTTACTATCAAAGGTCCAGTAGGTAGAATGAATTCAAGGTCCTGAAAATATGCAATGTTGTCTGCAATCCCTAATAAATATAGTCTTATTCTTATTTTCCATCTTGAGAAGTTATCCTTGTTCAGCTTTAGTGCGTCTCTCTTATACATCTTGTGACCTTTAGCTTAAGTCCTTCAAAAATTTCTTCAAAGCACTGTATGCTTTGTGATAAGAAATTGTTAGAATGACTGAGGGGGGTGAATCAATTAGAATCATTTTCCTCACAAATTATCCTACAGTCCTCAATTTCTCCAGATGTATACCAAAAAAAATTCAATCATATAAATCAACTCGGTGAAAATGTATTCTGTAAACTTCAACTTTCATCAATAGTGTTTACCAAGTGTCAGTAAGTTAATGTTGTGATTACCGATCTAGGTCAATAAAATAAAGTATAAATTAAAATAACAATCCACAACATGCATGCACATTGACACATATATTTTTAACATGGAAACCATGCTAAGGGAAAAACCACCTAGGACTGGTAACCCAAAATATTTTCACTTTTTTGAAGTGAGCTCAGTGAAGAGCCAACCCTGTTAAAGGTTACAATGCACACTTTTAAATGTGACCTTGTTAGAGGATTTAAAACTAACAGTTCTCTCTTGACCATGCATTCACTATGGGGTCAACAAGAAAACACTCAACATTATCTAAATTTTATAATAAAGAATTCACTGCCCTACTCGGTTAAGAGATTTATCTGTAATAATGGTTAAACTGATACAGTAGTGACCTGATTCAAATACAACTCTGATTTGCATATATTCAGATCTATGCTAAGTACATAATACCTCTGATCAATTTGTACTTCTTCAGTTCTTCTCATACTTCATGCTTGTTCTTCTTAGTAATCCTCTTTCCTCTGTCGCTCGGTTATGTCTGTAGAAAAATGCTTGGTTCTGTGTTTAACTAGTTTGATCAGTCATGCATAAAATTTGCATGTATGCGCTTCAGGTGCATGTATATTTCATAATAAATCTCTTGTCTCTTATATATACATCATAGCTCATTTAATTTTCATCCTTCAAATATTTCCACTTAATCTCTATCGTTTATTTTCCCGCATGATCCTTCCTCGGCAGTTGTGTTAAAAACACGTTTCAATCTTTGTCGTTCAATCTTCCTCGAATTTTCATAACTGTTTGATCAAAAAACAAACTTTATCTTTTACCTCAAAATCATCAATTATGAGCTCAACATCCAAGTTGGCCACAATTTGAATTAATTTCTCAGTCTTATTATTAACCGCGTTGTGTCGCCAATCCCTAGCTCGGTTATCATTGTGCTCGGTATACACTTCATTTTACTTGGTTATTACTATCTCTTGGTGTATACTGAACTCTTCATTTACCGACCACATAAATATTGTTTGTTCTAGATCTTCAAATCATAACAAAATGTTTGCCACCATAATAATGATGACATTAATTTGTCATTAGTATTCAAACAACACTATCGGTAAGCTTACACCGAAAGATAGTAAAGGGAAAACCGAAGATCAGATGAGAAGATAAACCAAAAATGACTAAGTATAGAAAGAACCGATGACACATGGTAGTGTGTAAACTGAAAATCACAATACAGAGAAATAGAGTGGAACCTGACAAAGGAACCCAAAATGCAAGTTACGGTGCAGGCTGACAAAACAGATTCAGTGCAACCGACTGTAAAACCCAAAGGATAGTCAAGCATGACCGAAAGACAGAACCAAAAGTCAGTTGCAGCCCACAAAAAGTGGATCAGACTTCCACATTAGATAAAGAAAGTGTATTCTATTTATAGGATATTTAATTGTTTTTAAATCCATTTCTTTAGGGACAAGAAACATTAATGTAAGTGTTTTAATCAGTCTAACTGATTTAAAGCACATAGACTAGGAGATCTAGGTGCAAGTTGTAAACCTGATCTTAGAGTTAACATTTTTTTTATCATAACTCGATGAAGTCAATCCATCTATAAATAGATGATGTAATCATTCATTATAATGTGTGTGTGTATAAAAGAGAGAGGAGAACATAATGAGCACATCTATGGATTGAATTGAGAGTTTCAAGAACCAGAATAGAAAAAGAAGAATTTGGTTGGCAGAACCAAGAACAGAGGAAACCGATAATTAGAGGTATTATTCAATCATAGTTAAGGTGATAATATATTTATGTGAACCACATAGGATCTGTATTCAATCATAGTTAAGGTGATAATATATTTATGTGAACCACATAGGATCTGTATCAACAATAGGAGATTGCATTTACTAGGTCAATTTGTAATTCACTATCATTCTAACAAGTGGAGCAAAGTGTAAGAAATCCTTTCAAGAAAGGTGGATTTAACAGTCCAATATCAAATCTCTTAACTGAGTGCACACTTAACAGTGTTGCTAAAATATCTTAACCGAGTAGACTTTAACAAGTCTCCACTGATACTCCTAATAGGGTAGATCATCAGTAGTGATCAAAATTGTAAGCCTTAATCAGCCCCTTCCATTTTGTAGATAGTGAAGTTTTGTGGGTGCCATCCCCACCGCAGTTTTTACTTCCTAACAGAAGTTTTCTGCGATATCATATCTTGTGTTATGTGTCAATTATGTTCATGAATGTTTCTATGAATGACTCACATATTTATTAATGTTATGAATTGATATAACTCACACAAAGATAATATAGATCAGATTGAATGGATATGCAATTGATTACAAAGGTTAATTGATTAAAGGATAAGATAAAGTTTTAGAGGTACTGATTCACCCCTCTCCTCTCAGTACTACTTCCCATTAAACCCAACAATTGGTATCAGAGCTAAGTCTCTTCTTGGAATTCTCAAAGGCTTAAGAGAAAAGATCATACAATGGAGAAGTACAAACTTGTTAAAAATATTGAGAATAAAAAGCTTGAGATACAGATGTTCTATTAACAGTATAAAGAATCAAGAATCAGCATGAGACAGTTGCTTGATGAGAGGAAAGGAATAGAAACTTGAAGCAATGAAAAAGATTTTCAAGAAGAAGAGATTCCATATTTCTTTGAGTCTTCAGGATCAAATGCAAGCAAAGCATCAGATACATCAGAAGAGAACATCACAAATCTAAAGGAGATCAATCAACATCTGACAGAGAATATAAAGATGTTGCAAATCGGTCAAGAGACCTAGATGGTGAGAATGATTGTTGTGATGAGTTTTGTTAGACAAGCTAAAATAGAAAGAACACTAGCTACTAATGATAGGAGGAAGATTACAGATAAACTACAAGAAAAAGGAGTTATAAATTCAAAGACATGTTGAGCATCACCATGAGCTCACAAATCAAATTATTCTTATGAGTCAAGAAGAAAATAGAATGAATGTTGAACTCATTGAAAGAATACAGATTATTGGTGTACTAAGAGAAGAAAATTAAAAACTAAAGCATGAGGTTAGAATTCAGCAACAACATAATGAAGTTATCAGAAAGGCTGAAGAGAGCAATAAAAGAATGGATGATTTTCTTGAAGGACAACGAAGAGTCAACAACAACGGTTTAGGCTTTACCAAAAATGGAGAATCATAAAATCAATCCAATCCAAAGAATGTCTATGAAAATTCAAGACCAAGAAAGATTACATGCAAACACTGTGAAAAGAAAGGTCACACATCAAATGTATGCAGAGGCAAAATGAAAGGTATTCCTAAATCTGCATCTTGATTCATAGGATTCTGTTATAAATGTAACAAGAAAGGACATAAGGCATATGAATGTAAGTCTAAAATGGATCAACCAAAGAAGGAAACCTACATGGACAAATAATGTCCTACATGCAAGATGAAGGGGCATACAAGTCTTGAATGCTGGAAAAAGAAAAGGCAAACATGGAAGCCAAAAGGTCAACAAACTCTATATCAACGTAAGAGAATCGGTAATCAATATGTATGGGATTATAATACTTGGACAAACTGTACAACATGTGGTAGATATGGTCACATTGCTGAAAACTATATGAGACTATGGACTAGAAAGTATAGAGGATGGACTAACCCTGGAGTGGCATGCTTACACTGTCATAAAGTTGGTCATCTCAAAAAGGACTGCAGAGACCAAATGACAAAGACACGCACATACCCCAATGGAAACACCATTGAAGATATCCGAAAGGCTAGAGACAAGATGTGGAGAAAAGCTTCAAGCAATGATGAAGCTGGAATGAGCAATGCAAATGGTGACACCCCATCCAATGGATCTGGTGACATCACCAACCCCACCTAAGCAGAACAAGTAAGTATGGAACTACATTAACACTAAGCTATTACTTTACATCAGTTCTATAATATGATGAAATAATTTCAAAATTAGCATAAGAAAGATGCATCATGGTTATACGTGTTGAAATATGTGAGAACTATGTCTTTGGGCATATATACCAAAACCCATCGGTATATACTTAAAGCAAAGACTACCTACATTTATCAAGAGACGTTGGTTATAAGAAAAAGTTGTTAGTATTGACCGAGCCGTGTTGGTAAACAAAGCACATGAACAATATGTCTGTGTTACTAAAACCTATCGGTAAAGGCTAAGTCAACTTTGACTTCTCAAAAATGTTTTAAGCATCACCGATGGTAATAAAGTTTTCATCGATGAACTCAATCTTTAGACACCGACGATTTGGTGAGCATTTATTACATGTGTTTTAGGGAAACAACTATAAATAGGGCATCATAGTGACTCATTTGACACAACACCCAAAGCAGAGTGAGCGAAGGTGATTTCAAGCAGAAAGAAACCAAGTGGCAAAGCAATCATTACTCAACCTACAAGCATTTCAAAGCAGTTCAAAGATCATTGAAAACACAACAGTAAGTTCTACAAGACTGACAACTACGTATTTTCATGCATTTACACAGAAGCCCTAATTTTTGAAAATGGCATCAACATCACGATCTATAAAAGCTAAGAATGCAAAGAAGGATGAGTTCAAAATCATCAAGAACACTGCATGTGAGGAACTGAATTACAAGATTCATCCAGAGGTTGCCTCACAACTCGACGACGCTAGTGCATTTTTGCGCATTCTAGGTAGGGTTTGGTTGGTTGAGGATGTCTAATCCTTCATACACTGAAAGATTGAAAAGATTGGAATTTCAGAGATGGAAGAAGCTTACGAGAAGCTTTGTAACGATGATGGAACCCTTAAGGAAGAACACAAGCACATTGAGGTAAAAGGGGTTACCAATGCCCTAAAGTTTCCCAAGGTCTTCAAAATTGATTAGATTCGGTTAGTACTAAATAGAATGCATAACAACAAGTTATGGTTGGATGAACCGAAGGAAATCAGCATAGATGTCATTGTTATAAAAGATACAATTGATGAACATGACACAACAATTGATGGAGAACATGTGAACATTCCAAGAAAACTGCCAATATTGATACAGGCTATCAATATAATGCAAGAATCAAGTGAATCACCTGATAAGGAAACTCCAAAGGATGCAGGAGAAGAAGAAATTAAAGACAACACTGATGGTCAGCAAAACATTGGAGATACTCAAGATGTAACCAACACTAACAAGGTTACAGAAGGAGATAAGGACAAATATGTGGAAACTCAAGACAAGAATGAGAACACCAACACAAATGATGCAAAGGACACCAATGGAGGAGACAAGCCAAAAGATGGAACTCCAGAGAAAATAGACAAAGGTGCTACCAATGATGCTAAGGGGAATGTAGATATGTCTGTAGATATCTAATGAGCTAAAAATGATGCAAAATAGTAGAAAGAAGCACAAGTACAACAGAAAAGGCTGAGAAATTGACAATGGTGCTACATTCCACTGAGTCACAAAAGAAGAAGAAGAAGACAAAGAAGAACAAGTTATAGGTTACACTAGATGAAATCATTGAAATACTGAAGTGTGACCCCACTACACTTGACATGGATGCACTACAAGAATATGGGGAGATATACCAAAGGAAGGCATTACAAGAAAAGCTAAAGAAACAACGTAAGGAATCAATGGTACGAGAGACAACATGAGACATTCTATAGCAAATTGTACCCGATATTGATAATGATCAAAGAAATCCTATAATTGATCAACTAGCTATCCTCATTAATGCCATCACCACTCAGAATATTGATGTTGAGAAGGCAATTGAGGAGAGAGAAGAGATGAAGTATCAACAAAATCTCTTAGAGAACATCAGCCAAGAAGTGGCCGAGAATAAGGTAAAGTAATCAGAATTCATATTTGAATTAGACCCCATCATATCTAAAGCTATAACCTTAATTCAAAAGCTAAGCACAATAGAAAATTTCACTCAAGAAAATAGTGAAATTCTAGCAAACAATGCTAGTAGCTTAACCACAGATGGAGAAAATGCAGTCAAACTGCATTATGAAAAGATCATTGAAGTAAAACGGTTAAGGAAAGAGTTGTGGGAGGCAGAGACTCGATTCAGAGAAGAAGTAACTAAGCTATAGGCTCAACTTCTACCAAATCTTACACTGCTACAAAAACATATCAGTTCTGCAAGCCAACTGGTAGCAACTCCTGAGATGTCTATAGCAGACAACATCTATAATATGTATGCCAAAATAACACTTGAGAAAATGGCTCTAGAAAACCTAAAGGAGCAATGGGAGAAAATGATGGAAGACATGAAGTCTTCTCATTCACACATTTTTTATAAGCTCTAAGGTAATTGACCTTTTCCCTTAATATCAAATAAAGGGGGAAATGATACTTGTACAAAATATCATTGAAAATGTTATGTAAATTTATTCAGAATGGGCAAAAGGTAGATATGTATATGTATATTCATAAAGGGAAAATTATATAAAGAAGGAAAATATATCATATGTACAGATATACCGACATATACATGGGGGGAGTCATTAAATGACTAAGGAATATATATGTTGTATATATTTAACATTTTGTTAGTATTTTGCACATATCATTTTTTGATACTAATGTCAAAGGGGGAGATTGATGACATTAATTTGTCATTAGTATTCAAACAACACTATCGGTAAGCTTACACCGAAAGACAATAAAGGGAAAACCGAAGATCAGATGAGAAGATAAACCAAAAATGACAAAGTACAAAAAGAACCGATGACACAAGGTAGTGTGTAAACCAAAAATCACAATACAAAGAGATAGAGTGGAACCCACAAAAGGAACCCAAAATGCAAGTTACAGTGTAGACCGACAAAATAGATTCAGTGCAACCGACAGTAAAAATTGAAGGACAGTCAAGCATGACCGAAAGACAAAACCAAAAGTCAGTTCCAGCCCGCAAAAAGTGGATCTGACTTCCACGTCAGATAAAGCAAGGGTATTCTATTTATAGGATATTTAATTGTTTTTAATTCCATTTCTTTAGGGACAAGAAACATTAATGTAAGTGTTTTAATCATTCTAACTGATTTAAAGCCCATAGACTAGGAGATCTAGGTGCAAGTTGTAAACCTGATCTTAGAGTTAACATTGTTTTTATCACAACTCGATGAAGTCAATCCATCTATAAATAGATGATGTAATCATTCATTAGAATGTTTGTGTAAAAGAGAGAGGAGAAAAGAACGAGCACATCTATGGATTGAATTGAGAGTTTCAAGAACCAAAACAGAAAAGGAAGAATTTGGTTGGCAGAACCAAGAACAGAGGAAACTGATAATCAGAGGTATTATTCAATCACAGTTAAGGTGATCATATTTTTATGTGAAAAACATAGGATCTATATCAGCAATATGATATTGCATTTACTAGGTCAATTTGTAATTTGATATCATTCTAACAAGTGGAGCAAAGTGTAATAAATCCTTTCAAGAAAGGTGGATTTAACAGTCCAATATCAAATCTCTTAACCTAGTGCACACTTAACAATGTTGCTAAAAGATCTTAATACAGTAGACTTTAATAGGTCTCCACCGATACTCCTAATAGGGTAGATCATTAGAAGTGATCAAAATTGTAAGCCTTAATCGACCCCTTCCATTCTTCAGATAGTGAAGTTTTGTGGGTGCCATCCCCACCATAGTTTTTACTTCCTAAAAGAAGTTTTCTGCAATATCATATCTTGTGTTATGTGTCAATTATGTTCATGAATGTTTCTATTAATGACTCACATGTTTGTTAATGTTATGAATTGATAGAACCCACACAAAGATAATATAGATCAGATTGAATGGATATGCAATTGATTACAAAGGTTAATTGATTAAAGGATAAGATAAAGTTTTAGAGGTACTGATTCACCCCTCCCCTCTCAGTACTACTTCCCATTAAACCCAACAAATAATACTCAAAATAAGTTGACATCAATGACAATACATTAACCAATAATGTTTATCATCACTTCTGCAACTCAGTTGAATATCAACAAATGAATTAAAAAATATAATCAGTTGTAGTTCATCAGTCATAGCTTTCACAATTATGGTTTCTAATCTAGGAATATTTTGTTAGTTTCATAGGAGAGAGAGAGAGAGAGAGGTCTGAGTGTGTGTCATAGGACAAATTAATGTGTCATAATACCCCTTACGACCCCTAATATGCACTCTTTGGCTTCATAAGGGGTTGGAAGGGGTCATAATTGGTTATAGGATGCATTAATAGATCCTAGGACCCCTTAAGACACCTTAGGAACCTTAAGAATACATATTATGGGTCCTAGTACATATAAATGGGTCTTAAGGGGTCATAGGACACGTTATTATGTCTCAAGACCCCTTAAGACCCCTTACAACCCCTAAGATGTATTCTTAGGCTTCCAAAGGGGTCGAGGGGTCATAAGGGGTCGTAGAAACCACTAATGTTTCCCAGGTGGCCTTAAGACACCTTATGACCCCTTAGGATCCCTAAGAATACATCTGAGGGGTCCTAGTACACATTAAGGTGTCTTAAGGGGTCATAAAACATATTAATATGTCTTAGGACACCATAAGACCCCCTTACAACCCTTGAGATGTACTCTTAGGCTTCCTAAGGGGTCATAAGGGGTTGTAGGACATATTAATGAGTCCTAGGAACCCTTAAGACACCTTATGACCCCTAAGATATACTCTTAGGCTTCCTAATGGGTTGTAAGAACCCTTAAGATACCTTATGACCCCTAAGATATACTCTTAGGCTTCCTAATGGGTTGTAAGGGGTCATAAGGGGTCATAGGATGGATTAAAGTGTCTTAGGACCCCTTAAGACACCTTATGACCCCTTAGAAACCCTAAGAATAAACCTTAGGGGTTATAGCACACATTAAAGTGTCTTAAGGGGTCATAGGACACATTAATGTGTCTTAGGACACCATAAGACCCTTAACAACCCCTAAGATGTACTCTTAGGCTTCCTAAGGGTTGGTAAGGGGTCATATGGGGTCGTAGGATGCATTAATGGGTCCTAGGACCCCTTAAGATACCTTATAACCCCTAATATGTACTCTTAGGCTTCCTAAGGGGTCATAAGGGGTTGTAGGATGAATTCATGTGTCCTAGGACCCCTTAAGACAACTTACGACCCCTTAGGAACCCTAATAATACATCTTAGGGGTCCTAGTATGCATTAAGGTGTCTTAAGGGGTTATAGGAAAAATTAATGTGTCTTAGGACACCATAAGACCCCTTACAACCCCTAAGATGTACTCTTAGGCTTCCTAAGGGGTTGTAAGGAGTCATAAACATTCGTAGGATGCACTAATGGGTCGTAGGACCCCTTAATACACCTTACGACCCCTAAGATGTACTCGTAGGCTTCCTAAGGGGTTGTAAGGGGTCGTAGGATGCATTAATGTGTCCTAGAACCTCTTAAGACACTTTACGACCCCTTGAGACTCCTAAGAATACATCTTATGGGACCTAGTACACATTAAGGGGTCATAAGGGGTCGTAGGATGCATTAATGTGTCCCAGGACCCCTTAAGACCCCTTACAAACGCTAAGAATATATCTTAGGGGCCCGAGTACACATTAATGGGTCTTAAGGAGTCATAGGATACATTACTATATCTTAGGACCCCCTTAAGACCCCTTACAACCCCTAAGATGTACTCTCTCTCTCTCTCTCTCTCCCCTTATATTTATCTAGTAAATTTTTCATTTTCTCCATTTTAGATACCTGATATATAACATATACCTAATACCCAAATCAGTGGCACCAACGCCAAATTATTGGTGGCATTTTAAAGGAAGGGAAATTTTCATACCCATTACGAACAGGTACCCGATACGTGTAACACATAAAAGGGCCAGTGGGTTATATTGTTATTGAATATCCCTACATCCATTTTGCATCTAACAATCACGGGTTCTGAGATAGTTGCATAAAGAATAAACCATTCTGGACCATCTCTTTCCAAAAATTGTTCATTAGCAAACATTTTCATCAACTTTTTGTTGTCACAATGAAGACTAGTAGCCGTCGAAAACATAAACGAAAGAGAAAGCTTACAATTGAAGAAATTGAAGCATATAGAGATGTATAGGCCTAATTCTGCACACTCCAAACAAGAGGGTTAGTAGTACCATTTGATTTTCAATAAATAAAACAATTACTAAGAATGAATCTATTAACAATAAAATAACAAACAAATGCAAACTCAATATCTGAAGCTTCTATTGCTTCTCTCTTCTTTACTTATAACGTTGCTTTGAATGGTGCTCAAAGTTGATACTGACAATACTTTGACTTGGAAGATTCGAGAAACTATGATAAAATAATTGATGGATTACTTGATTTCTTGAAATGAACTTGCATAAGATAATTGCTATTAAGAAAACATTATCCTTTATTTGGGTTTGAAGGGGGTTTATATAGATTTCAAAATTGAACGGACGGTTGAGATCAAAGACAAATTTTATTTTGGATGGACAAGATTCAATAAAGTTTCTTTAAAACTGGATAAAACATATTTCTTAATTTGAGTAAGTGGTTGAAATTGAAGAGTTAATTAGCATTAAATAATTAAAATATTATTTAATTATGTGCAAGAGAGAAGATAATAAATAAAATATTATTTATTCTAGGAAGTTTTCTTCAAAAAGTGAATTAAATAAATTTTTTAAAAAACTTATTTAATTGGAGAAGATTTTAGACAAATAAATAAAATAAATATTTTATTTATTTTAAGGAGAGAATTACTTTCTTTGAAAAATAAAATAATTAAATAAATTAAAGAATTCATTCAATTATAGAAGATTGGAATAAATAAATAAAACAAAGGTTTTGTTTATTTTTAAGAGACTTTGCTTTCTTTGAAAATATAAATAATTAAATAATTAAAGTAATTATTTAATTATGAGAAAAATGGAAGAAAATATTTAATTAAATAATAAAGATTATTTAATTAAAGTGGAGGAATTTGATTAATTAAATAATAAAATTATTTAATTAATATTAGAAGAAAATTAGACAATTAAATGATTAAACAATATTTAATTATGAGAAGGGAGGGAAATGTTAATTTTTTGAATTCAAATTAAAAGAATGACACTAATTAATTAAATAATAAGAATTATTGAATCAATTAAGAAGAAAGTTTGTTGCTTGCAGACATTGGCCAATTTTAGGTGTCTACATTTTCCCCTCTTTGATACAATGTGATTTAGAATGTTGTGTCAAAGAATTTTCAGATTTGATCCTGCCCCAACAATAGCAGGTGGATTTAATGCCCCCTCGAGAGATTATTTGTGCAAGAAAGGTATGAATGATCTCTCGACAAAAGATGACAAATGTTAGATGACAGGATGAAACGTGATGACAAAGAAGAATGGTTAGTAAGAAGTGAAGAATATTAGTAGATGGTGACTATTAAATTGACCTATGATGTCTGGATATAGAAATTGTTGAGAGATAATCATGTATGGTTTAAGGAAGGACCCATCCTGTATAAGACTAGCGACAACATTTGGTTTTAGGAAAGATATACCTTGTATAAGACAAGCGATAACGTCTCATTTCAGGAAGGATATATCATGTATAAGACATGTGATCATTGATTGAATGATTTGACCAATTGGATGATAGAAGAAATTTTAGTGAGAAGAATGAATTAATAAGAAAGAACAGGTCATTGTGATCAACATGATTGATGTAACCAAGTCTTTGCCAAATTTTTGTTTCAACATTTATTCATCATTGCGCCTTATTTGAAAAGAAAGAGATACATATGCCCCCATATATTGAACATCTGGATACCGCTACTAACTCTGATAACAACAAGCAGATAAAAGATAAGGAATGTTTAATTCTTTTATAGGGATTAGCTCAAATCGTGGAACTGCGTGACTACCAGATGCGTGACATCTCCTATCTCATTCATCCCAACTCTTCCTTTCCCCAAAATTGAATTGAAACACTCCAAAAAAACCAAAAAAAGAAAACAAGATTATGATCCATCATAATCACTTTCACCACTCATTGGTATCCATGAGGAGTGTAAGAACACAATCACAAAAGATAAATTGACAATAGACTGACATGACTGACCTAGTCAACAAACTTAATGTTCCTTGATTGGATTGGTTTTGATGTTTGATTTTGGATGTGTCTAGTTTTAGGAATGGACTACTCATATAAGACTGATATGTCTGGTTTAGAGCATATCTACCATTGTATAAGACATTTGATTGAGTCATATGATTTGATTGTTTTTTTGATCAATTGATGACAGATTAGATTGTTGATAAAGATAGGTCATGCGAGTTCATATCTGATTTATGAAGCTCATTGTTTTGATTTGGATTGATGCTTGATCATTGCTTTCTCCTTGTCGTAACGGAGATAATTTTATTGCAGGATTTTGATGTATTTCAATTTTTTGGTTGGTTGGTTTCTTTAGGTCATTTTTTGATGTTTTGGATTTTCTTTGGAATTTATGCTCTTTTTAAGATTTTTTTTAGGACTTTATGCTCTTTTTAGGGATTTTTTCAGGACTTTTAAAATTTCCCTCAGTTTCTAGGAAGGTAAGGAAATTATGGGTTGATGGATGGACTGGTACATGGATGAATTTCAAAGGTCTCTTAGTATGTCTTGAAGTTGTTTGGATTCCAAGGACTATCCACGGGATGGGATAACATGTTTTCACAAGTTTAGGGATTGGATATGACAAGATAGGCTAATGAAATAGTGTATTGATTGGCATGCAGTTTATAGGAGTGGACATGTCAAGAGGATGTTGAAAACATGTTTTGCATTTTTAAGTCGTTATTTTCTATGAAGACCAAGAGAGGGATTCAGATAGGACAATGATAGGATAAGAAAGATCATTAATGGACAAGGGGAAGGTATATGGACTGAAGGTTGTGATAAGATAAACAATATGGACCAAAGGGTTGTGGATAGGATAAGGGATATGGACCAAAGGGATGTGGAAAAGATAGGGGATGTGGACCAAAGGGATATGGACAACATGAAGCAGATAAGACATGTAATGCTTCTAGGGAGATCCTAGCTAGCCTTGTCAAGATTAAAGTTGGGGAAAAAGGTGTATGGATGCTGATAAGATAAGGGATATGAGGGACATAGGATAATGGAGGAAATAAAAGGGAAATGATATGATAGGAAAATATGGAACAAAGCTTCCCCCAAGTATGGAATGCAAGAAGTTCATGAATTATACATGACACCTGTTTTCCAGGTTTTCATCATGGTACTTGCCCAAAGTGCCTGTTTGCCAGGTTTTTACTATTAGGAAAAATTATTTCTCTTGATTTGTTTTTGTGCTACCAAGATGCTTGTTTTCCAGGTTTTCATCAAGGCAGCAATTTATTTTTTAACTTTTATTTTGACCTTTTAAATTTTTTAATTTTTGGGAGATGATGGACTCATGATAGGACATAGAGGAAGGACTCAAGCATATTTTTCCTTGGATAGTTCTTTTGAAAGATATGAAATAATGGACCATAAATTTTTATGGTATGCTCAAAGACATTGGTAGGGTAATGGAAAAGGGAGATGAAAGGGATGATTGGATGAAGTGGGATAAGGGTTTATGGGAAGGATTGGATAGGCTGGAAAATGTGTGTTGGATAATGGAGGGATTGTGAGAAGAATTTCTTTTGAGTGGATGGAAATGTGGGAAATATCAACATTGGCACACACCTTGAGGGGGGATGAAGTGATGGGGGAAAAAGTGATTTTGGATTTGATGGAAGAAAAACATATTTTGGAATTGATGGAGGAATGGTTATGATTTTTGGGACATAAGGACCCAAAATGGATTTGGAAGGTTGGAGAGGTTTAGATGGAGGGATATCAATTTTGGATGCAACTTGATTTTTTCTTTGGCATACTGTGCTTCAAGAAGCTGCTTAGGAATCCACATGGATTTTGATTTTTTATTCTTTTGTGGGTCCTTGGAATGCATTGTTTCGACAAGAGATTTAGGAACCCATATTGATTTTAACTTAATTTTTTGCTCAAGGGGCCTTTGTGGCCTTTTGGAAATTTATTTTTCCTTTTGGATAATATTTTCTTTATTTTTACATGTCGATTAGACTGGACATGTTGATCCTTGACTACATGTGGATTGCTTGACTTATAGACTTTATGCTTGGCATCCAAATTTATTGAAAGGGGACTGTAATTAATGGATGGATAAGAATTATATGGAGGACTTTTGGATTTGTGGAAGGTTCTCCAAGTTGTGTTCCTTTGTTGACCTTTATGTGGGAGAGGGTACATGGATTGTGAGCTAGTGGATGGAGGAATATATGGAACTAAGATGGATGGAAGGGGTGAAGGAGAATGTATACATTTAGATTTGGATTTGTTAGGATTAACAAAATAGAAATGACAAGTTACATGCAAATATAACCAATATCAAAAAATAGTAAACCAAACAAAAGAGAACACAAGACACAAAGATTTAACATGGTTCACCCAATCCCTGGGCTACATCCAGAAAAAGCAAGCCCAATCTTATTAGTATATAGTAATTACAATATAATTGCAATCTACAATCCCTTACAGCTCAATCCTGTAGTAAGAAGCTACTAAAACATACATTGTGTGAAACCCTAACCCTAAGCCAATTTATAATACTTACCTTATCAGTCACCACAAGATAACAATCTCCCACTTGGGGACTGATCAGGCTCCACACAAAACAACAATCTCCCACTTGAAGACTAATCTTGTAGTTAAACCACTACCCCATGAAGCTCCCAATGGATCCAACCACATGGAATCTATTGTTCCTTTATTTTATTCAGTCTAGAAGACCAACTGAAGTTGAACAGGAATTCAACTTCTCCCTTATCACTACCTTTGTAAACATATATTCTATATTATCATCTGTATGGATCTTTTCCAGCTTTAACTATCCATCATCCAAAATTGGTCGAATGAAATGGTACCGCAACTGTATGTGTTTTTCCTTTGAGTGCAAGGCAGAATTCTTCACAAGATGAATAGAACTCTAGTTGTCTATATACAGAGAATTATCCATTTGTGGATGTCCCAATTCTTCCATGAAGAATTGAAGCCATATCATTTAATTTTTTGCCTCTGTAGAAGCAACATGTTATGCCTCTATAGTGGATAACACATTCACCTTTTGTAACCAATAAATCTAACTCATTATTGTCCCACCAACAGTAAATACATAGCCTGTAGTACTCCTCCTACTATCTAGATCTCCTGCCAACTCCGAGTAAACATATCATTGTACAATAGTAGTAGAGACCCGAAAGTGTAAACACTTACTGGATATACCTCTCAAATATCTGAGAATCCATTTGAATGCATTCCAATGCTCAATCCTAGGGTGACTCATATACCTGCTAATGACTCCTATTGCATGTGTAATATTTGGCCTAGTACATACCATAGCATACATTAAGCTCCGTACAGCTAAAGCATAAGGTACCTTGGACATTTTTGCCTCCTCTTATGGTGTCTTTGGACACATATCCTTAGTCAATTTCAAATGACTAGGAAAAGGTGTACTGATAGCTTTGGCAATCTTCATAGAGAAATGTTGCAACACCTTCTCATTATAATCAGTCTGAGATAAAGTCTATTTCCTATTTTTCCTATCTCTGCAAATTTTCATACCAAGGATTTGTTTTGCTTCCCCCAAATCCTTCATAGAAAATGATTGTTCTAACTATTGTTTCAACCCCTTAATGTGCTCCATGTTAGACCTAGCTACAAGCATATCATCAACATATAAACATAAAATAATGTAGCTATCATCATCCAACCTCTTGAAATAAACACAATGTTTAGAATGACACCGAGTGTATCCATGCTCATTCATAAAGGTGTCAAATTTAATATACCATTTTTGAGGTGCTTTCTTCAAGCCATATAAACTTTTCTACAATTTCCACACTAATTTCTCCTTACCCATTGTAAGATGGGAAATATGAATGGGGTTTAGATAGGGTTTTGAACAATGGGGATTTGCACATAAAAGAGACCCTATGCCACATTTAACCACTTACACTTAATTGTAATGATAAGGAATGTAGATCTGGAAATGTTTGCAAAGGAAAATGGAATAAAATACATACCTCCAAAAAAGAATCTTCTAAAAAGCCTATCAAACGGTCTCAATTCCATGTTTCAAACGGTCTCAAAAACTGTTGATTTCCATGTTTCAAAACTGAAACTGTGAGATCTAAAAAACCCAGAAATATTTTCTGTATCTGGCTTAGGTTGACCTTGACCCAAAACAGAAGGTTGACCTTGACCTGTGCTGCTCCGACGAAAAGTCTGTTCGCGGATCCTGGAAGTTTTCCGAAAAGGGTATCCAAATCTTCTCTGTAATTTGTTGTTACGTACCTATACCTGCAATAAAAATGGTTTTGTTTGTTGGGGGGAGGGGTTTTCCTTATTCAAAACCCATTTTTGGAATTAACCTTAAAATATAATTGAAATTACAGAGATAAACAAAGTAAATGAACAAATTCACCTTGCTTGTATAGAAACCCTTGTCGCGGATTTGAATCCTTGGATCCACAAGTATTGATGTGCCAAATGGATGTAGAATGTAGAATGTAGGATGTAGGATGTACAATGTCTCAAATCAATCACATTTGTATCTTCAACACCAATCTTGAATGGATCTTGGAATAGGAAGAAGCTTGCATGGGTGTGGATGTAGAAATCTTCAACAAGAGAGTTCCATAGAGCTTTGAATCCTTCAATTGTTATCAATGGATCTCCTTGATTAATTGGATGCTTGAATGCTTGATTGATTGAATTCTTGAATGTAGATGATTTCTTCAATAGATTATCCTTCATGTGCATAGGTGATCATGTTCTTCATGTGTATGTCTTATGGTCAAAGAAAATGAGAGGAGAAAGCTTCCTTATATAAAAATCTAGGGTACAATATTCTAGAGAGGCCTACATAGGAAAATTAAATTCTAATTAGACCTATACCCCTAGAAGTGGACCTATATTAAATATAATTTCAAGATTCGTTGCTTCAAAGACCAAAACAGCGGACTCAGAAGCGGAAATTAAATCTTTCCGAAGCCCGACATCCGGAAACCTTGGGATCCTAAAATAGGAGGATTATAATCCCTATCAATAAAGCACATTGTAGGAGTGCCTTAAATCACTAAATCTTGATCCCTAAAGGGGAAAGAAGGTAAATTATATTCTAAAGTGGGCTCATAGAAAAGACATATATGAGGAGAAGAATTAATATCAATCCTCAACTCATCTCCATAAAGAGAAATATGATGGAGAGAAAGATTAAATTCATCTTCTTGCTCTACTATATCCTTACAAGGTAATACAAGAGAGGAAAAAGCAACATCACACGCACTAAATAAAGTCTTTCTAGGTGTAACATCATGCAATGGTAAGGTAAGAGGAAGATATTGTTTAATCCCAAAAGTTATGGAAGGATGTTTGGAAAACACTTGAAACAACTTGTGCAACATGATAATGAATAAAGAAATACATAGAAAATAGATCTAAATATATCCAAATGCATTCAAATGAAATATATAAGCATGAAAAATGTGAATGTTTTTGTATTTTTAAAGAAATATTGTGATTTTTTATTTTTGATATATAAATGCAAGAGCATAAAAGAAATCTACTTTTAAATGCATATAAGATCTAATACAAAATACAAATCTAACATCAAAAAAGAAAGAGTTGTCTATCATGGGTTCACCAAAATGTAAGATGGGAAATATGGATGGGGTTTAGATAGGGTTTTGAACAATGGGGATTTGCACATAAAAGAGACCCTAAGCCAGATTTAACCACTTACACTTAATTGTAATGATAAGGAATGTAGATCTGGAAATGTTTGCAAAGGAAAATGGAATAAAATACATACCTTCGAAAAAGAATCTACTAAAAACCCTGTCAAACGGTCTCAGACACTGTTGATTTTTGCGTTCTTGAACTAAAACTATGAGATATACAAAACCCAGAAATATTTTCTAGATCTGGATCAGGTCAACCTTGACCTAAAATAGAAGGTCAACCTTGACCCTAAAATGTCAACCTTGACTTGTGTTGCTCCGACGAAAAATCTGTTCGCAGATCCCAGAAGTTTGCCGAAAATCTTCTCTATAATTTGTTGTTCTATACCTATACGTGTAAGAAAAATGGTTTTTTTTTTGTGGGGGGGGGGGGGGGGGGAGGGGTTTTCCTTATTCAAACCCTAGTTTTTGAATTAACCTTAAAATATAATTGAAATTGCAGAGATAAACAAAGTAAATGAACAAATTCACCTTGCTTGTATAGAAACCCTTGTGGCATATTTGAATCCTTAGATCCACAAGTATGGATGTGCTAAATGGATGTATAATGTAGGATGTAGGATGTCTCAAATTAATTTCCTTTGTATCTTCAACACCAATCTTGAATGGATCTTTGAATAGGAAGAAGCTTGCATGGGTTTGAATGGAGAAATCTTCAACAAGAGAGCTCCATAGAGCTTTGAATCCTTTAATAGCTACCAATGGATCTCCTTGATGAATTAGATGTCTAAATGCTTGAATGCTTGAACTCTTTAATTTAGATGATTGCTTCAATAGATTATCTTTCATGTTCATAGGTGATCATGTTCTTCATGTGTATATCTTATGGTCAGAGAAAATGAAAGGAGAAAGCTTCCTTATATACAAATCTAGGGAACAATCTTCTAGAGAGGCCTACATAGGAGAATTAAATTTCAATTAGACCTATACCCCTATAAGTGGACCTATATTAAATATAATTTCAAGATCCATTTCCTCGAAGACCGAAACAGCCGACCCGGAAGCGGGAATTAAATCTTTTTGAAGCTCGACATCCGAAAACCTTGGGATCTTGAATTTTGGACACTGGGTCAAGGTCGAGGTTGAAATTGACCCAGAAGGTCGACCTTGACCCTAAGGTCAAGAATCTTATAATTATAGAGCAAGGTGCCAGAAAATCTAGGAGAAAAGTGGAAAATAGGGCAGAATCAGGGGGAAAAGCCAGATCCAAGTCAAAGCCCCATTTAAGGCGTTTGACATGACCCTAAGCCACTTACTGAAAGGGATAAACCAGTCCTAAATGAAAGTGCTTCCATTTTATGATGATACACCCATGACCTCAAAACCCTATGGTTGTACCATATATATTTCTTCATCCAAATCACCATGGAGAAAAGTTGTTTTAATATCAAGCTATTCTAAATGAAAATCTTCAGTAGCCATAATACTTAAAATAGTACAAATAAAAGTCATTTTAATAACAGGTGAAAATATCTCATCAAAATCAATGCCCTTTTTCTATGCAAATCCTTTTACAACTAATTTGGATTTAAATCTTTTCTTACCTCCACCCTCTTCTTTCAGCCAGTAAACCCATTTATTTTTTAAATCTTGTTTACCCGCAGGTAACTAACATAAATCCCAAGTCTAGTTTGTCAGCAAAGAGTCCATTTCTTCTATCATTGCATACTCCCACTGAAGCTTTGTATCCATCTACATAGCTTTATTATAACATTCAGGTTCACCGACATATGTTAATAAAATAGAATACAAAGAAGGAGAAAATCTATTTGGAGGTCTACTTAGCCTTGTTGACCGTCTAACATTCACTGGGGTGTGTGGTAATTTTTGTTGGTGTTTCTATTATGATAGATTATAAGGGACTATTAGAATATCATCTTTTGGAGTATCATCCAGTTCTACATACTCATTGTGTTTCTTCTCATGCTGCCGCAACAGATCTTTGTACAATATTTTCTCATTGACTATGACATCCCTGCTTCTTACAATTTTACGATTCTCAAAAAAAAAAAGTCTATATGCTAACTCATCAATTCCATATCCAAAAAAAATGCATTTCTTTGATTTAGCTTCCAGCTTGGTTCTATTTTCAAAATCTATGTGCAAATTCTTCACAACTGAAGGTTCTGAGAAAAGAATAACTCACCTTCTTACCAACACATGCTTCCTCTGGAATACCACAACCCAAAGGAGTAGAGGGAACTCTATTAATTAAATAACCAATAGTATTTATAGCCTCTTTCCACATGTTTAAGGGCAATCCAACATGCAACCTCATAGTCCTTTCACGCTCCATTATTTTCCTATTCGTGCATTCAGCCACTCCATTTTCTTGTGGAGTCCTTGGAACTATTTTCTGCCTAAGAATACCATTATAGGAACAATAATATTCAAATTCTTTGTTGCAATACTCACCACCATTATCATATCTGAGACATTTTAGTCTTTTACCAGTCTCATTCTCAACCAAGCTTTTCCATTTTTATTTTTTAATTTTAAATACATCAGATTTTGACCTAAGGAAATAAATCCATACTTTCCTAGTTGCATAATCAATAAAAGTAACATAATTTAGAGAGACATCAAGGGAAGATACCTGATCTGGTCCCTATACATATGTATGCAAAAGCTCCAATTTTTTTATCTTTCTTTTCCTTCCCACCCTTCAGAAAACTAATTCTCTTTTATTTTCCATACATACACCTTTCAGGAAAATCCATATTGATGCATTTTAGACCTGGTAAAACTTTCTTTGAATGAAGTAATTTCATACCTTTTCCACTCATGTGCCCAAATCTATTGTTCCATAGTGTTGTTTCAGAGTCCACATCGAATGTTTCATGTTCTACCTACTCAAATGCAACAATTGTTCCTGAACATTGACTTTTCTCTGTAAAAATTAAAGTAGAAGGAACAGTATGACCAGTACAAAGATATAAGGTGCCTAATTTCACACCTTTTTCTACTACTAAGGAACCTTTTGAAACCTTCCAATTTTTATCATTAAAAGTAATTGTGCAACCTTCAGCGCCTAGTTTCCCTGCTGAAATTAAATTCCTACTTAACCTTGGAACATGCCTTACCTCTTGTAGTAGCCAATGATTCCCATTCTGAAACTTAACTTTAATTCTTCCCTTCCCAACAATCTAACAGGGTTCATTATCTCCCAAATAAACTATCCCAAAATCCCCTTGGACATAATCAAGAAAATAACTCCTATGAGGTGTAGCATGAAATGATGCCCCTGAATCTAGAACCCATGAATCATCAGAATTTTCGAGGGAAAGGAGAAAAACATCCTCTTCAGATTTATTACTTACCACATTTACCTCCTTATTGCCTTCTTGTTTGTCTCCTTCTTTATTCTTTTGAGACCAGAAATATTTCTTCTTATGACCTAGTTTTCCATAGTACCAAGAATCATTTGGTCCTCTTGATTGAGACCCCTTTCCCTTTGATTTTCCTCATGATTTCCCATGATTTCCAGAGTTGTTTCCTCTATATCTTGTTCTGCCTCTACTTTTTGCATTCAAAACACTACCTAATGTGGATCTACTTGAGATTTTCCTACGATTTTCCTCGCTCAAAATAACACCAAAAACATCATCAAATTTTAGGGTGTTCAACTAAAAATAGAGTTACTAATAGCCATTACCAAGCCATTATATCTTTCAGGCAAAGAACACATAATCAAAAGAGCCCTAATTTCTTCATCAAAATTTACATTTACAGAGGATAATTGACTAGTAAATGTATTAAACTCATTCAAATGATCAGAAAATGACCCACCTTCTACCATCTTAATAGTAAATAAATGCTTCATAAGAAATACCTTATTCAAAGCAGAAGGATTTTCATACAACTTCACCAGGGATTCCATCATGTTAAATTTTGTGATCAAATTGTATGTTTTAATTTCTTTTAAAATCCAATCATATATAATTTCTCAATATAAATATATGATATATATATATATATATATATAGTAATAAATATATATAGATATATTAATTAATCAATTATTTCTATAGACTGAATTTATGTTAACTAGAGATTGGATGGAATAAGACTTGTATTGTGTTTTTGTATATACTTGTCTTCATTTGATAATAAGTCTATATATATGTAGAGACATGTTAATGAAGAGACATGTCTCCATACGTGGAGACATGTATATTCATTAACATGTCTTACCACAACACTTAAATTTATTTTGACACTAAACATATTCTGCGTAAACATAACACTAATAGCCAAACCTTGACTTATTTTCAACCATTAAGTCCGATAGTAATCGGTACACAGCTCACTATAACCACTCAGATTTCATTAGTGGTTTGACTGATTTCAAATCGGTATAATCGATACAACCGAAGTTAAATCGATGATAAACCATATCAATTCGATAATGATAAAAACCGATAACAATCAACATCAATCGGTATTAATATTATTTATTTTATGAGTATTATATATTGTATATATATATTGATATATATAATAATATCATTTATTATTATATATGTTAATATGTATATATAATGTAGAATTCAATGATTGTTTATTTAGTTTAAATATATATATTAATATATATAATGTTCACTATTATAATATATATATTAATATATTATTTATCATTTTATCTGATCGAAGCTATAAACATCAACACATCAACTCTTCAGTTGTCTTTGCTTTTGTAATATTAAACACCACCAATTGTGCCAAACATAAGTGAATGCTACCAGTGCCTTTCTATCCAGAATATCCCAATCCTCCTGAGACATAGCTTCCTCTTTCTTTATTACTCTTTCCAATGGACACCATAAATCCTTCTAATAGAGATAGTCCTCCATCTACATTTTCCATAATTGAAAGTTATTCCCATTAAACTTCTCAACCTTCAACTTACCCTCGTCTGTCATTACTCCCACTTAACCGTGAGACTCCCACTCAATCGTGAGACCTTCTTGCATAAGGATAACTGAAAACAACCTTGCCCTGATACCACCTGTTAAAATTAACAAAATAGAAATGACAAGTTACATGCAAATATAACCAATATCAAAAAAATAATAAACCAAACAGAAGAGAACACAAGACATGAAGATTTAATGTGGTTCACCCATTCCAAGGCTATGTCCACCAACAACAAATCTAATCTTATTATTATCCAGTAATTACAATCTGATTGCAATCTATAATCCATTACAACTCAATCCCACCGTAAGAAGCTACTAAAACATACATTGTGTGAAATCCTAGCCCTAAGCCAATTTATAGTACTTACCTGATCAGTCACCATAAGATAACAAGATTTTTCACTAATACCGACATCTTTAGACTGGGCTTTGTAACTGAGGCCATAACCATCAAAATTTTCTTTGATATGAAAGGGTTGTAATATATTTTTTTATGGCGGTCTAACCCTTTGACTTGATAATGCTTTCTTTGACCAGTATGATACTTTCTACAAGATGCGAGTCTATTTTGAGGTGGAGGATGTATGTAATGCATGATAGAATCATGAAGTGGACCAGACTGGATGAAACTGGAGGAACTCATTTGACATATATGGGGTTCATGAACAACTTGCACAAATGTTTTGGGATGATGAGGGGGGTTAGGAGGAATAATACGATCCTGTGATGTAATATGAGTAGTGATAGGATCATTTGGTAGGATAGGATCTTGTGGATAACATGGAGGATTAGGACTTGGAGGTGAAGGAATGGTAGGCTCATGAGGACGATCTAGAGGAATTATTGGATATTGTGGTGGACATGAAGGTGAATGGATACTTTGATCTTGACTTGGAAGAGGACCATCAGACTCTATTTTAACGTTGGTTTCTCTTGACTATGAATAGAGTCATTAGGAATAATGGGCAGGATGATGTGATCTTTCTTAGGAATAGGAAGTGGAAGGTTAATAAGACTTGGAAGGAAATTATCACCTGAGATGGAAAAGGATCATCTTGGATAGGATGGAAAAGGATAGTAGAATATTCATGAGACTATGGAAAGATGGGCTCTTGGTCAAAAATTGGACATGCTTTGTCATTGTTGGGATCTTGATCATGTTTTTCTTCAGGACTTGTTTCTTTATGCTTTGCATCACCCTCTTGACATGGGGTATGAGTTTGGATATGTATGGTGGATTCTTGGAAGGGTTCAATATTTTGACATGAGGGAGAATGACTTTGAATGAGACTCTCTGGAGTAGGTTTTTCTGGGAATGGAACATATGGTGGCATTGGATTTAGGACTGCTGAATTATAGAAGGGAATTGTATTAGGAAAGGGATTATCTTATAAATCCACTATGGATATCCCTTGGGAGGTCTCATCACTGGATATATCATTTGATGGAAATGAAAAAGATTGCTCTTGTAACACTTCAGGAGATGAAGAATTGGTGGGTAATATAGAGGCTTCTTGAGGGACAACTTCTTCATAGGAGGTAGATGTGACATTGGTGTGATTGTTTTGGAATGTGCCATTGCTAGACATGGGTAGTTGATTTTGATTTTGTTGAACAATAAGATGATGTCTGTCAACCAATTTTTTACGCAAATGATAAAAAAGACTAGATTGGAATTTTTTCTCCTTTGGTAATTTTGTTGGTGATACCACATAGAAATTTTCATGTTGTAAGTCATTTATTGATTGAACATGTGACACAATAGGTTTTTTACTAATTATGTTTGATTGATTTCCAAAGGATGACATGTTTGCAATTGTGTTTGATTGGGAAATCCTTGGTGGTAGATTTGAGGAAATCAGAGGATGTTCATTGACATGTGATGTGATCAGAGGCATATAACCAATAGGGTATGGATATAATTCCTCTATGGTGTAAGACTTTGGTTGACGTTGATTTTGAGTTTAGTTGAGTTTGTAGATCTTGCATTTGTTGCATGAGGATCAGTTTTCTATTGTTCGTGTGCCAACTCGGGAAAAAATTATGAATAGACAAAAGGGTCTTTTTCATCATAGTAGTTGGGTTCTTGTTCTTCTTCGTATGTGGGAAATGAATTTAAGTGCATGTCATCTGAGTTATTCCTTGTCTGAGATCTGGTTACAGGTCTCCAACCAAAAGGGTATTGAAGAGAGATCTTGTGATTGATTTGAAGTGTTCAGAGTGTGATTAAAAATGTTGTTGTAGTGATTCCAAGATTAAAGTGTATCTTTTGAATTGAAGTCTGATAGAGAAAGGCTTGTCTCTATGGTTAAAACTTGTTGATGGTTTATTGTGATGTCTAGGTTCTAAGGACCTAAGATCCTTGATGGCAAAGTTTGAAATCTTGATCTTAAAGTTGTTTTGATGACACTTGTAATATGAAAGTTGAATGCAATAAAAAAAATAAACAAGTGCAACACTCACTCCGATCAATAGTCCTGAGAGCTTAACACTGAGTATATGTTTCAGATTGTTTTCAAAAGTCTTGCATAGAAAGAGATTCCAAAAAATCTACCTAAGGTAAATTTGGTCCAACATGGCTAACAAGGTGGCTTACTACTTAACCAGGTTCTAGTAAGGATTACATTCAAAGAGCTTGCTTTTACCTCTCTTTTGAGAGCTTCCCACCAATGCTAGGGAGATTTTTCACAATCTGTGAGGACTACTAGAGGAGGGCTATTACATACTCTTTTTCCTTCACCCGATTAAGGATGAGGGCATTTTATTTTAGAGTGGGTTGGATTACCATACCTGAAGAAGTTGTATCCCACTTTGGGCTTTCCCTCTCACCGTCCTTGTTAAGGAAAGCTCGGGAGGTATGCCCTCTAAAGCTCAAACTAAACTACCTACTAGAAGCAAAGAAATGGAATTAAGAGCAGGTATAAGAGTCTGATCATCCTAAGAAGGGTGAGATAATATACCTACTACTCTTAACTTCCATGCACAATATACATGGGGTTAATTAACCAAGACCTTTAGACTAGGGGGAAATCCACCATGTTTGGCATTTTGGTCACCAAAAAGAGAGGAGAGGATAGGGATACTGGCTTTGTTCACAAACATGAAATGTATTTCCAAATTAAGTTATGCGATTAAAACTTGAAATTTCCACATAAAATGAAAAATGATTGAAATAAAAGGGCTCTTAGCGTGCACCTTGTTCAATGTTTATGTGCATTTTTTTTATATACTTTTACTTGGGCAAATGCTCCAGCTCCTAAGCATCCACAACAACTACCATAGATGTTAGTCCAACATAAGAAATCCAAGGTGAAGGAAAATTGGCATGGTTAGAAAATCCAAAATTTACCAAGGATGAGCATACAAATCAATTGAAATTAGAACAAGTGTACCTTGATTTTTTTCTACACTTTTGACATAGTCATAAAGATCCAATTTTTACATATATTATTAGACCAGAAAAGTAGAAATGGAAAGAATTAACCCCTCTTAAAAATCAGTGAGATTTTCAAAAATGTAATAATTTTCAAAAAATTCCTTAATTTGTGCCCTAGGGACCCAAGTTTTCAAAACAAACCAGTTTTCAAAGATCAATTTATTTCAGCAATTATTTGTCATGAAAATTAAATACACAGAGAATAGACCTCATTTATATTGTGAAGAGATTTTTAGAAATGTAAATTTTTTAGACAAATTCGCTGATTTACTCTCAAAATTAAAAAAATTATGAAAAATCATAAAAAAAATTATAAATCGCACAGAATAGATCCAAAAAATCTGAATTCTAGACTGTAGGTTCCTGATAGCATCATTAACCTACAGTAAAAATTTAATAGAACAATTTCAAGTTGTTTAGGGATATGAGAAAATCTTTGAAAACCTACATGCAACAACAAATCAACAAAGAAAATCTGCATGCAAATATAGAAGACAAATTTACCATATTTAGCATGTTCATGTCGGGTTTACCAAAATGTATAGGCCTAATTCTGCACACTCCAAACAAGGGGGTTAGTAGTACCGATTGATATTCAATAAATCAAACAACTACTAAGAATGAGAGTATTAACAATAAAATAACAAATATCCAAAAGAGAATAACAAACAAATACAAACTCAATATCTGAAGCTTCTATTGCTTCTCTCTTCTCTTGAAACGTTTCTTTGAATGGTGCTCGGAGTTGATACTAACAACAATTTGACTTGGAAGATTCGATAAATTGTGATAAAATGATTGATGGATTACTTGATTGCTTGAATTGAACCTACATAAGATAATTGCTATTAAGAAAACAAGATCCTTCATTTGGGTTTCAATAGGGTTTATATAGATTTTAGAATTGTTGAGATCAAAGACAGATTTTATTTTGGACGGAAAAGATTCAATAAAGATGCTCTAAACTGGATAAAACATATTGTTTTATTTGAGAAGTGGTTGAAATTGAAGACTTAATTAGCATTAAATAATTAAAAAAATATTTAATTATGTGCATGAGAGAAGATAATAAATAAGACAGACTTTATTTATTTTAGAGGAATTTTTCTTCAAAAAATAAATTAAATAAATGTTAAAAATGATTTAATTGGAGAATATTTTAGAGAAATAAATAAAATAAATATTTTATTTATTTTTCGGAGAGAATTGCTTTTTTTGAAAAAAAATAATGATTAAATAAATTAAAGAATTCATTTTTTGATTCATTTAATTATACAAGATTGAGATAAATAAATAAAACAAAGATTTTATTTATTTTTAGGAGGCTTTTCTTTCTTTGAAAAAACAAATAATTAAATAAATTAAAGAATTTATTTAATTATACAAGACTTAGTTAACTAATTAAATAATTAAAGTAATTATTTAATTATGAGAGAAAATGAAAGAAAGCATTTAATTAAATAATAAAGATTATTTAATTAGAGTGGAGAAATTTGATTAATTAAATAATAAAATTATTTAATTAATATTAAAAGAAAATTAGATAATTAAATGATTAAAAAATATTTAATTATGAGAAGGGAGGGAAATATTAATTTTTTGAATTCGAATTAGAAGAATGACGCTAATTAATTAAATAATATTATTATTTAATCAATTACGAAGAAAGTTTGTTGCTTGCAGACATTGGAATTATTTTATTGGAGGATATGTACAATATTTTTCTTTTGGTGGCATGTCAGAAAAATCAAAACCAAGATTTTGAGAGCATTCCCTAGGCGTGCACAATGAAAGCTCGGCTAGGGATTTTTGTTCTACAAAGTTTGTTTCTTGCAAGAACGGATTGGGAAATGCAATCCAAGGTTATAGAGGGTTGCATTGAGATCAAAACTAGGCAGAGGCATGAGGTGGAGTCCCTTTGAATCCATCTGATGGTGTTTTGAGACCAACGTCCAGTTAAAGGGTGCAATTAGGCCTGTATAGGTTATTTAGGGTATGGGCATTATACAGGGGATTGAAGAGACAAGACCTAGAAAATATTATAGGATTTCTAAAAGGGTGCTCTGAATGGTGAGGTGTTCAATGGGTTGTTTGCAAGATTCTTTATTTAGAGCCCAAAAACCTTGAACTTAGGGCTAATTGAGACCTACAACCCTGGTAGGCCTAAAACTGTCAAATTATGAAAGCGATGAAGAAATTCCTTGTTGAGCAAGTAGATTGGATTGGGGATTAGGAAATTTGACAGGTTTGGAGGCCTATTTCACTCCTACAAGAGGGTCTTGGAAGATTGTAAATAATAGGACAAGCCTAGGATGAATTGATAAGCAACTTGTGTGGAAAGATTGAAGACTAGTGGAGTAACATCTTAATGTGGGAGTCCAAGATTAGGAATATAATGTGGAAAGTTGCCTTCAGAGTAGGAGTTCTCAAGTGACAAGATAGTGAGTATAATCTAGAGGCTCCCTATCAATTTTGAAGGTAAGAGATCACAAAGAACCGTTTGGTTGTGGGTTTTAATACTTTATGATCATTTTTTTAGCAATAAGACATTAGTCTAGAAATGCCAACTTTTTGTGTAGTTGTTAAAGATGAAAAAAATGATACCTATTCAATAGCAAAATTGAAGATTCGTTTGAACAAGAAAATGGAGAGAAATGTTATTATTGTGAGAAATATTTTTAGTGCTCTCAATTCCATTGGGAAGACTAGCAAGGAAAAAGACAAGAGAGATGCTAGGAGGGTTATTACAACCTCCTTAGTACGTCATCATTTGAGAAAGGCTCATTTTATGAGACAAACTTGTGTTGACTTGAACATAAATCATAAAACTTTGGATATAGCACTTGCAAGAAGAGAAAGACTTGATGATCCTCTTGAAAATGATACATGGGCTTATGGAGGGACACTTCCACATTTTGATAAGATGCTAACTGATGTTGTGAAGGATGAAATTCAACTATTTTGGAACTATAATTCAAGAGTGTCACCAAATGTGAAGGATGTCTTGAAGTTGAGAATTGGCATTTGAGACCACACCCCGCATCCTAAATATTATTTGGAGGTAAGTCAAACATTTTTGTTTAAAATAATTTGTGAGACACATCCAACATTGCAAATATCACAAAGGGCCTTTGAATCCTTTAATCTATTTTATTGTGTAACTATTAAGATTTGAAATACTTGTTGTTGTAAATATCAAGGGGAGTTTTCAGTGCACCGTGAACTATTACGCCACATTCGTTCTACTTTACATACTAATTAAATGTTGGAGAATTGTGGTGTAAGTGGTCTTCCAAAATCATCAAGAGACTTGCTAGATCAACTTTTATGTCATAGAGATGATGGTCGTTTCTTTTATAGAAATGATTTCTTAAATGACAAGTGCTTAGAATGTGGTGGTTTGTTGAAGTTTGTATTATGTTTTCATGAGGGCTATGAACATGATTTTGGAAAGACAGATGTCCAAAAATATATATATAAAACGGTGAAATATGCATTGAAGAGTGGAGGTGAAGGCTCTAGATTGATTTGGTTACAAAAGAATGCAATGTAGCTTATTGTATTTCAAATTTAAAGAAAAATATTTTTATAAGCATGCAAGGCATAGTCACAGGTCTCAATGGTTGAATCAACAATTCATGATGTATAAGGATTGTTTCTTGATTGGAATTATTATATTGGTGGTTGAATTTGCAGAGAACTACACATTGCATCCGAAAAATGAGTTGCAAGCTCAATATTAAAATTCCATTCAGATTGCTACTTTTGTCCACATAACATATATACATTCCCCTTATAGTACGGAACATGACCAAAATATAATCAGAGAGTACCATTTTTATATGAGCGATGATAGATACCACTCTTCTAAGTATGTTCAACATTATTTTGAGAATTTTTTTGAGTTCTTGCAGGAAAATGATATTACTATGGATATACATCTGATTTGGTCAGATAACTGCATTGGTCAATTCAAGAATCCTCGTATGTTTTATTGGTTGAGTAGAATGCATATAGAGAGGAGTGTACCTCACATTTGGAGTTTTTTGAGGTTGGGCATGGGAAAGGGGAGCATGATGGAGTAGGTGCGTGTGTGAAGAGAGCTCTAGTTAAGGAAAATTTGAGGATTTCAGGTGCAAAACTTTGTGATGCTCATTCTATTTTTGATTGGTGTAGTTCATTATTGTCACGGGGTGGGACTCTTGATTCAGCAGTGTGCAGATTCTTTTGGTTGGTTGACGAGGGCATAGTAGGGGATAGATTATATTGTCATACAATTAGAGATTCTTCAAAGATGCATTCATTTTGAAGCTCAGATGCAAGTACATGGACCATTTGGACACAAGAGTTGGCTTTTTTTTGTCCCATGTGTTTTCAGTGTGATTGAGATCAGTGTGAGTCAAGTGAGTGGGTGAATGCATGGGTTCCACAATATCTAACTCCTTTATCTCTCACGATCTCCTTGAGAAATGATTACATGGAAAGTTAAGTTGAGTACAACCATCCTTTAGGTCTTCTACATCTATGACATGTTTTGCATTGGTTGCACTATAGGGGAATGATGAGAGATCGAATTACTAGCTAGCACATTGTGTACAAGGAAAGCAGAAGGTTGCATAATTGATGAAAAAAAATGATGGGTTTATGTATCCTACTGGTTCAGTTGATGCAGGAACATGGCTACGAACATACATGATTAGAAAGAATGGCATACCTTCATTTGAAGAATATGAGAAGCACAAAACCGTTCTCATATACTCACACCTTGTTATAGCATCAAATGTTAAGTTGTTGAAGCATCAAGGAAAGCCAAAGAAAAAAGAACTTTGGACTATTAAGACTGTTGATCATGAAGCAATATTGGATACCCTTAAGCATAGAGATAACCCTTAAAGTACACTTCACTATGTAATACCAACTCACTACAAGGTTTATTATGTTCCTTATGCTTACATTCATTACATTAATTGCACATTTCCTCTTCATTTTTTTGGTCAATAAACTTGGTTCTCTCGTGGATTTTAAGTGCATTTGGATACAAATATGATAGATATAGAAGATTCAGGCACACTTTATTAGCTCATAGAAAATTACTGTAAATTTCATTGTTCATAGGCTCATCATGTTCTTTGGTCCGTTTTGTTCGTTATGCTCATAATTTTTTCTCTTCAAAAACTTTTTGTGTTCTCAATAAACTTAGTGTTCTTGTGCCTTTCGAATGTAGTGATTACAAATATGATGGACGTATGAGATTACTCTATTGTGCTTTGGATTATTTCTTACTTTTATTGTTTGTCTCACCATTTAGTTAGTATTATTTCTCTAATACTGATATTTTGTACACTATTGTAATGTAGGTGTCATCAAGAGTACCAGTTTTTGGAGCTATACATTAAAGAGAAAACATATCATATCCAAATGTAATAGTTGCATATCTAGGATGCTTTCTATCATTAATGTATTTATTTACATAATATGGTTACATATCAATGATATACGATGTATTTGTACGTGAGACGTGTAAGCATAAAGATGAGGTGTCTTGATGATATACCATGTATTTGTACATGAGGACACTAACAAACATAAAGACACATGAGTATCTACTATTTTTTTATAGCATTTATGACTTTGAATATGGTATATTACATTTATTTATTTGAAGTCAAATGAGAGAGTAACAACCTCCAATATGATTTCCTACTAACGTGTTGATGAAGCTCTTATAATGTCTTCATTTTGTATCGTAATTTTTTTATTTTAGAGATATTATAATTTTTTGATTTAAATTATCAAACTTGTACAATAGTACTTTGAATGCTCATTCCAATGGTTTTTGTTCGAGGATGATTTTTTGTGTCTATAAAGAGCAAATAAAACTAGACATATTGAATGCCTCTGATGGCTTTTGAATTGAAAGAAAAATTGCTTCCCCAGAAAAACCACTTGGAGTCTTAAAATGTTGAGATAAATTATTGTAGAGGGGCCTCTCGTGGTCCTACAGCTTCAGATGATTCATACACAGGTGCCCCTAATTGAGAGAAATACCCCGAAAAAGTTTGTCACTTTTGTGCACTTAGGTCACCTAAGAGACACTGTCGATAGGGTATGACACCGAGCGTTCTAGCATGTGGGGAGCCAGAAATGTACCATGCCTTGGATAAATCAGCCCAACCAGATGGGTTAGTGGTGGCGGTTCATACCCATGAAGAATGGACAGATATTTGGGCTACCTTGCACCTTTCCATTGAATACCTCTGACGAGTTTTGCATCAACAAAATAATCGCTGACCTAAAAAACTACTTGGACTCTTGAAAATATGAGATACAATATTGTAGAGGGGACTCCTATGGTCATACTTTTTTAGACGGTTCATACGCAGGTGCCCTAGACTGAGAGAAATACCTTGGCAAAGTTTGTCACTTTTGTGCACTTAGGGCACCTAAGAGACACTGTCGGTAGGGTATGGCACCAAGCATTCTAGCGAGTGGGGAGCCAAAAATGGAACATGAATTGGGTAAACTAGCCCAACTAGATGCATTGGTGGTGGCGGTTCATGCCCACAAAGAATGGACAGAGGTTTGGGCTACATTGCACCTTTCTATTGAATACCTTTGACGATTTTTGCATCAATAGAAAAATGACTGCCTAAAAAAAAATACTTGGAGTCTTGAAAACATGAGAGGATATTGTAGATGGGCCTCTCATGATCCTACAACTTTAAATGGTTCATACGCAGGTGCCTCAAATTGAGAGAATACCCCAACAAAGTTTGTCACTTTTGTGCACTTAGGGCACCTAAGGGACACTGCTAGTAGGGTATGGCGGCGAGAGTTACGACGAGTGGGGAACCAAAAATAGACCATTCCTTGGATAAAAATACCCTACCAGACACATTTTTGGTGGCATTTCGTACCCACGAAGAACACACAACTTTGTAAGGTCATTCTGCCATTTTGTCACCTTTACGCCAACTAGGTTTTGAGTGGGTCAACTATGTCTACGTCTCCATAGTTTCCCAAATGTGAAGAAAATGATGTAATTCATGGTTTTAGGCCATATTTGGCATGTTTGAGAAGTCATGGCTTTATAGGGAGTCATTTGGTTGAACAATGAAAAATTTGTCAAAATTGCTCAAAAGTTGCTATGACAACTTTTGCAATTTTGTGCAAAAAGTAAACATTGTGTTCCCCAATGACCAATTGGTTTAAAATTTGGTTGAAAAATAATTGGAACAGTTTTATCAAAGGTCTAAAAATCATATTTGGTTCAAGGATGAATCTACATAGTGAATGGGTGTGCTTGGAAGGAGGAAAAGATAATAGAATTCTGATTTTTGTAATGTGCTTATACATTTTTTTGCCGATAAGAAGTTTGTATTGGATTGATATTGATTCATCTCGACCCCAAACTTGTAGAGATATTAATAATGATGAGTTTACTTTATTCTAGAAGTGGTTGAAGCCTCTGCATGGAGGATGAACATAGTTTGAACAAATTCTTTCAAAACATCCTTAAAACCCTCACTGTCAACGGTTTGGTAATAAATTGGGCAATTTCCCATATGATCCACCATGCAATAATTCTATAACTCTAGGCTTTTATAGGCCATTGGATGATCTAAATGTTGATGGTGATCTTTGATTGTGAGGTTGTATCTATTGGTAGAAAGTTGGTGTCTTTATGATGAAGAAGGTATTCCAAACCCAGATGTCTAATGCTTGTCAAGTCCATGTGTTGTCACTGTCATATGAATGTTTTAGGTTGCTGATTTGAACCATTGTTCCATTGTTCCATACTTTCTTATTGATCAAGAGTAATTTTTCTTTGAGATCATGTTGTTCTTTTATTCAAGCTTTGTAACCATGAATGCAAACATGAAGTTGGTCCTAGTTTTGTGTTAATCCATTAGGTGCTCCTACACCAGTTGTGAACAATCATACAAGGATTCTGACTTTCTATAAAGGTTATGATAATGAAACATTGTTACTCTCTCATGATGAGGATACAAATAGGAAACATGTTATCGAAAAACATCAAATTTTATGTAAACACAACAAATATTTCCAAATACATAAAAAAATTATTGAAACACAGTAACTGGGACACTTCAATAACAAAAAATATGCAATGATTCGATAAACATGAATGGTACGAGTGTACTGCACATGACGAAGAAATAATATGAAAATGAACATGTTATATATATGTTTTTTTTTTAAAGTATCTCCATATACAAATATGGCACAAATGTCAACTTGAACAAGGTTTTACAAAAATTTGGCATGTGTCATCTCAAAATCTCTACAAAATCTGTGTCTAGATACAATGTGGCATATGCCATCTCAAAATGTGTCAAATGTCATCTCAAAATGTGTCATATGGCATCTCAAAATAACTAAAACTAAAAATGTATGTAGGACATCCTATGCTACTGTTGGATCACCAAAATGGAGCCTCTTCAAAGTACTCTTTGGCTCCTATAGATTCTGCATGAATAAAAAAGTGAAACCCCAAGTTAGATTACTTAATTTATATGATTTGTACATATAAAAAAATAAACATTCAAATTCATATTGAACAATAATTTAATTAAAAGTTAAAATTGAATTCTCATGTACCTCACCTCTTTGTCTCCTCATGAGCTCAAGAGTCCTAACATATGTCCTTGGTAGCGAAGGGACAACTACACTACCAATTCTAGCTCTTACCTATATATGTTTGCAACCATGAGATTGATCTACGAGTTATCCTACAATGTTATCCTTGATAGAAAAATAAATTTACAAAATAATTGAATTAAATTAAAACTTACCTATGGTGAACTTTCTTTTGGCAATGTCAGTTGGGTCATCAAAAATGCAAAACCTTGGTGTCGTACCTCCCTCGCACTAGGTGTTACCTACAAGAGTTAAAAAGATACTTGATAGAATAATGACAATCATATATATACTTGATGCAAAAATGTAAACAACTAACTTTAGAAATATACGTACTATGAGGCTATCACTGCGAAATGAAATGCCTGAGAATCTAGGCTTGCGAACATGTATCCCGACATCATTAGACACCATCCTCTGTACAATAAACTATGTAAAATAAACACTAGTATGTACAAGTGACAACTATGTATGCATAATCACTCTAAAACACTAAATTACCTTCTCCTTGTCAACATGCGATGCCTCAACCCCCTCACATTGCCCCACAATGGGCGCAAGTGAAACCTGCAATAGTAAAATAAGATGAAAATATTAATTAGTACATATGATTTGTATTACGTTAATTTTATGAGAAAATGTGTATACTGATATAAAAGAGGAAACCAATGAGTACATAAAAACATATACCGTGGAGGTGTCAAGGCCAAATGAAATGGCTAAGAGAGTGGAACCCTCCACCTGTCCCATCTCCTCCTCTGTCATCAACTGAACATAAATGGACTGCATATATATACATAAGTGTGCAGTCATTAAAATTAATCCCCTAAAAATATTAGTTTTAAATTAAATACACTGTGAAAAATAAAATGTTTACTCTTACCATAACAGTAGGAGTGCATGGATCTGCTTGCCCCTCCTCATTTCTTGCATGAGATGTTGCAGTCCCTGTATATTTAAATCATTTGTCCAAGTGATGAAAAGGTATATTTAAATCCTTAATTTTAAATAAAGAAATTTAATAAAAAGTCAAAGAACTTTTTATTAGTCATTGGCTTGTTATATAGTAATATGGGACTATTCTATATTCTTTATGAGAGGCACCTAATTGTACTACAAATGAGAAATAACTTGTGATAGAGAACACAAATTCTCCATCATCTACTTGTTATATAGTAATATAAGACTATTCTAAATTCTTTGTGGAAGCATCTAATTGTACTACAAACAAAAAGTAACTTGGGATAGAGAACACAAGTTCTCCTTCAGACCCACCTGATATCATCAGTATGCTAATCGAACGTCCATTTTTCATGTGGAATTTGGAAAGTAGATGGCTTGATTCTTAATCGTTTTAAATGAAAGAAAAGCATATCTTCATATCAAGAGGAGAATAAAGTAAAAGTCCTTGAGGCCCCGTTTGGTTGGGGAATTGGAATTTGACTCAAAACCTGATTATCTCAAAATCAGGTTTTGAAATTCTGGTTTTGCATCTTCCAAGACCGTTTGGTTGACTCGGAAGATGGATTAGTCAATCCATCTTCTGCGTTTGGTTGCCAATTTCGAAATCGGAATTAGAACTGCCAAATTCTAACTTCTGTGTTTGGTTCAACAATTTCGAATTGGAATTGGAATTAAACACTCCATGTTCTATGTTTGGTTCTACATTTCGAATTGGAATTGGAATTCGACAAAGACTATAATTTTTTATTATTATTTAATAATGTTTAATTTAATGTTGTGATTTATTTTGTCCATTTTTTTATTTGTTTTATTTTGAGTTTTTTTAATTGTTAATGTTTAATTTAATGTTGTGATTTATTTTGTCAATTTTTTATTTGTTTTTTTTTTAGTTTTTTTAATTGTTATTTTTTTTAACTTTTTCTAATTTAAGATCATTGATTGCTTTATTTTCTAGAAAATA
>MU227330.1:712467-735905 GCA_018584345.1 Thuja plicata | reverse complement strand
GATGGCTCTCCAGCTTCCACCACCTCGAAACTAGATTCAGAAAACCAATTTAAACATAATTGATGCCCTGAATTTCAACCTATGATGATGGAAAAGAGAAGTTATTTTGAAATTTTTTATTTAAGTAACCTTTATAATGACTTTTAACAATGAGTTCACATTCCCTCCATAACTAGTAAAATTGGTACTAAGGAGTGGTAGTTAGTTTCCAGAATTTGTGAAAGAGGTTTGTGACAGTTATAAACAAAATGACAATAGTTCATCTCAAGGCATGTGATATTATTCATGATATAAGACAAGATCCACGCAGAAAATAGTATGTCGGCATTTCACATTGTGTTTTCTTCATACAACCATACGGATTATTTTGCAGTGTGATATCAGTTCCAACCACAAAGAAAGACTACAAATTATGAAGCACAAATAGGTAAACCATTAAATGAAGAAGCATAAACACAAATACAATACATTGCTGAAGCATAAAACTCACAGTAATCCTCCTCCTCCTCCGCGCGATGAAAAACGGTGTTCGACAGATGAAACCCCTGTGTTTTCCTCGGTTGAATGGCGTTCGACAGATGAAACCCTCTCTGCTGTGTTTGAAGATGAACGACGCTCGAGCGGAATTGGCAACGGATGAAACCCTATTTGCAAACCACATTTTTAAAACGCGAAGACTCCGGACCCGAAAATATATCAAATGCAGTCCAAAAACACTGAAAACCCGGTTTCCATTTTGAATTCCACCTTTTTAGTGGGAAGATCGCGCCGCCCATTTTTGAATCAAATCCAGGTTTCAACGTCAGAACTGGGTTTTACAACTTAACAAACAAACGACAGATTACCTTCAAAACTGGAATTTGCGCTGCCAATTCCGCTCGAATTCCGTCAAACAAACGGGGCCTCATGAACGCCCACGAGACCAGGAAACTTTCTTCTTCAGCAAAATACCAGGAAATTCTTTACTTCCAGTGAGATCATGGATATAAGAACGCTCTTGCAACAACACATCCGTGCAGAAGTAAGTTAATTTCGTTCTTACTTCATTACAAGTGCGATCAATGTGCCCGTCTTGACTGCCTGATGGAGGAGGGGACGAAGAAGCAAGTGTAACAAAAGAGCCAGAAAGACAAGCCTAATTAAAGTCGAAGAAGCTGAAGCTGATCCCACTCATATTCCTCATCTACTTCGAAGTTTCCGGGGGTCCATTCGGCGAAGAGCCAGCAGTAGAAGCAGCGGGGCCACTGTTAGCGTTGCTGGGCTTCACAGTATTCCCCTTCATTTGGAGCATACCGGAGGCGCTAGTGACGGCGGAGTTGGCCACCACGTACCCCGGAAACGGCGGTTACGTTGTGTGGGCGTGGGCAGCATTCAGGCCGTTGTGGGGATTTGTGATGGGCTGGTGCAAATGGGTGAGCGGGGTCATCAACAACGCGGCCTACATGGCCCTCTGCATCGACCACTTGAAGATCATCTTCCCACCTTTCAACCACGCCCAAATCCGAATCGTGGGAATCCTGGTGTCCACAGTGGTATTAGCCTTTCTCAACTTCAGGGGCCTCGCCATTGTGGGCTGGATTGCTATTACGCTCGGCGCGCTCTCACTCATGCCCTTCTTTCTCTTGTTCTTCCTCTCCATTCCCAAGCTCAAGCCCTCACGCTGGGCGGTTGGACCCAACGGTCATATAAACTGGTCGCTCTACTTCAACACGCTGTTTTGGAACCTGAATTTCTGGGACAATGCGAGCACATTGGCAGGAGAGATGGAGCAGCCGCAGAGAACGTTCCCGCGGGCTCTCTTCTGGGCGGGGGTGGTCACTTGCGTGGGGTACGTTCTGCCCCTCCTCGCCGCCACGGGGGCCTTCCCTTGAACCGGGAGTTGTGGACCGACGGGTACTGTTGGAATTCGTTCCTATTTTCCCAGCTTTTTTCCTTGTAGTTTTCTTCTTGTTCAAGTTCATTGACCTGTGTTTTATAGTTCAAGCTCATTGACTCATGTTTTATAAGTACTAGTTGAAAAGAAGCTATCTTTTTGGTCAAGCTCATTGACTCATGTTTCATGAGTAGTAGTTGACAAGAACCCATCTCTTAGATCAAGTTCGTTGACCCATGTTTCATGAGTAGCAGTTGACAAGAACCCATCTCTTAGATCAAGCTTACTGACCCATGTTTGTTTCCAAGAACCCATCTCTTAGGTCCAACTCCTTGACCCATGTTTCATAAGTAGTAGTTGACAAGAACCCATCTCTTATGAGAATGAATGGAACACTCAACACTCCTTGCATTTAGGCCCATTCATTCTGGTGAGAGATGGGTTGTTGTGAACCACTACTCATAATGCAATTAGTGCTAAGTGTTACATTCATTCTCTTGAGAGATGGGGATGGGTTCTTCCGAACCACTATTGATGAAACATGTTTCAATGACCTTGACTCAAAAACTACACTGTTCCAAAAACTACAATTTGACTTACTTTGAAAAATACTTTCTACCTAAATATTAATATTGATGTATTATTTTCCAGGTACTTGGCTGACGCAACTGGGCGCATCGCCGGTGTATGGTTAAAATACTGGGTCGAAGTGGGCGCAGCGTTGTCGAGTGTGGGGATGTTTGAAGCCCAGCTGAGCAGTGCGTCGTTTCAGCTGTTGGGTACAGCAGAAATGGGGCTCCTGCCCGCTTTCATGGCCAACCGCTCCACTTTCGGCACACCTTTCTTGGGTATCTTCATCTCCGCTGGGGGCACACTGCTACTCTCTTACCTCAACTTCACCACCATCATACGGACTGCTAATTTTCTCTATAGTTGCGCTATGTTTCTTGAATTCGCTTCGTTTTTGTGGCTCAGGCGCAAGTTTCCAAATTTGAATAGGCCCTTCAGGGTGCGTGTCGGGATGCCCGGATTGATCGTCGTGTGTTTTGTGCCTGTGGTGTTTCTCATCTTTCTCATGACTCTGGCTAACTTGGTTGTCTATGTGCTTAGTGTTTCCATCATGGTTGTGGGCGTTTTGGGCTACTTTTTTATGAGGCTCTGTAAGAAGAAGAATTGGATGGAGTTTGTTGTTATGGGAGGGAATGGACTTCAATAGAATCTAACCAGCAAATAGACCACAATGGAAATGTTATACAATCTGTATGTTGTATGGGTAAGCTTGTATGGATAGGTTTGAATAGTATAATCTAAGTAAAACCTACTGTTTACACATGAGTCATTTAAACAAGTTAAAGCTGAGAGTATGCTTTGTAAACTAAATTAGCAATTGTATCTTGGTGTGCAATGGGTACGCCAAAAGTAATATTATAATAATAATAAGAAACAGGGTAGTAGAAGAAAACGACAAAATAGAAAAATAATAAAGAGATAGTGTGAATGGTAAGTCTTTTACAAGTTTAACAAGTTACCATATAGAAATCATTCATTTTTTACCCTTATGAAGTCATAGAATTGAAGGACAATTGATATGTGAGTTTTTGTAGTATATGTATACACTGAATATGTTCAATGACTAACAATGTTCCCAAGTTGTAGGTACAAAACAATAACATTGAATTGGAGATCTAAAAACAACTTGTGTATAATTACAAAAGTGTAGATTTGAACAATATATTTTACAATTTTTGTTTGAATATAGGCATTTGAGGCGTGCTTAGGAGTTGTCCAGCAAAGATAAGAAATATCCTATTCCCTGTCTTCCTCGTCATTAACTTTTTCAAAGTTGTTGCCTTCCAGCAGAGCTCATAAGGCATTCAGATTTTCAAATGTAGTTTTCATTCCCGCATTATTCATTGTGATCAACTTCTTCATCATGATGTCACTATTGTTCACTTTCTCTTTGATTGGTCTAATAGTATTGTCAATAGCTTTAGAAATAATTTCTTCCAACTTAGTAGTATTATCAGTTACCTTCTCAGAAATTGCTATTTATCTTAACATAACATCTCTTAATAGATATATTTAAAATATTTATACTAATATAATAAAAAAATTGAAGATTATAATTATTAACAATTAATGTTAAGATTAGAGGCTAGAATTAGTGTCAAGATTAGAGGTAGGGTGGATTTGTGTCATCCTTACAACCCCAAACATCAAAAAGTCTACTTGACATCGAGAGGGATGGCAAAAAGTCTACTTGACATCGAGAGGGACAACCCTTTGTCCCTTCTTCTATTTGATTATTGTTTACTAATTTAAATCCTATACCTATTATATTTATCATTAAATTATAAGTTTAGTTATAATATTGTAACCATGTTTTTACCTTAATTATCTATATTCAACAATGACTTGTTTTTTTTTTAATTTATTTTAATTTAGAGTGGAAGAGTATTCTATAAAGGTTTTTACAAAGTTTTTCTTAAAAAAATAGTTAGATAGTCCACATTTTGCATTATTTTTAAGAAGGTTAAGGTAGGGAGAAGGTTACTTCATTGTAAAATTTTCAAATTGATTCACACTCTTGATAAAGTTATTAATTTTTTTATCGATAAAATATTATTTTATTAATAGTAAAAGTATGATTGAAACAATACAGTAACATAAAGCTTTACAACCTCCAAAAAAAATACACTTCCAGCCCGATAGTTGCAAAAATTTGACCATCTGCTGACATCCATAGTAACCCTATACATTTGTAGACTATAAAACTAAGTGGGAACTCTCAATCATCTCATCGATCCCTGCTTCTGAGGTAGGCCTATTTTTAGGGCCTTTCGCGCCTTATGTGAATGTTCTTTTGCAACAGATAGAAAACATGGGCATGCTCATAGAGTCACAATTTAGTTGATAAAATGGGAGTTTCCTAACAGGTTATAGGCATCCATCAAGGCATAACAAAAGGGCAATTAATGTCAGATATTACAGTTGGGAATATTTTGGTAGACATGTATGCAAAATGTGCAAGCATAGACAGGGCGCATGAACTGTTTGAGCGGATGCCTCAAGGGGACATGATAGCATGGAACGCTATGATCTTAGGATATCCACAAAATACATTTATTGACAACGATTCAGAACTTTCAACCAAATTTCATCACTACATGTAAGCATTGATTCCAAAACCTTCAACAATATCGTCCCAGCTTGTGCAAAAATGGGAGCTTTAGGATGAGGTTTAGACATCCAGTCATCCACCATGGGACTCAGGCAAGGATTTCTTTTACATGCGGTCGTTCTAATTGCCCTGCTAGACATGTATGCAAATTGTGTAAATTTTGAAAAGGCACGTGAACTGTTTGACAGAATGGCTCGAAGAATTATTTGACAGAGTGCCATGATTCCAAAGTTTAGTTTTTTTTTTTTTAATTTAGTTTTTCCTCAAAAAATATTGTTATTAGCGTGATTAGAAGTGTACATAATATTGTATTTTTCTATAGTATACATGTTACATATTTGCAAAATGTGGAAGCAATTGCCATGGTAGACATGTTTCCAAAATGTGGTAGCATAGGTAGCATAGGTAAAGCATGTGAATTGTTTGACAAAATTCCTCAAAACAGAAAACATGCACTTATGGATTGTTCTGATTACAGGCTGTGAGTGTCTTCTTAGGTTCATAGAATGTCAAAACAATATTTGAGAACCTTAAATATTTAATTTTTAAATTTAATATCATGAATCTAATTTTAGTGACACAAACAATATCAAACCAACCAAATCTATACCATTCAAATCCTTTTAAAAGAATAATACTAACACTTATAAGGACAATTTTGTCAACAATTGCTTACATGCTATCATACTTTTATTTCAAATGTAATATCGTCTTCTGGCATTATTAAGTTCCTTGATACTAATGGGGGTATAGAAATTATACAAACATGGAAAATATGTGAATGTTGACAACATGCCAAATAAATTATTTGATGAGATCCATACCAAACACTTCTAAAATGGCAGCTAGGATATCACTACCTTGGAAGAAGTTTTTTTTTTTTCAATCTACCTTTTTTTAATCTCTGCAAGGATGGTCATCTACTATGATTCACCACCAAAGTGAGTTAGTAACTCCATTGTGAAAGAAATGACTCATATAGCTAAGGATTGAGAAGCATCTAAAAATAATAATGAGGCCAAAACTCACTTAAGCTAAATCAAATGTGTGGGAAGTATCACTCCAACATAAGAATCAATTTTGACATTATTCCAAGGAACACTCACAAAAGGTAGAATGATTGTACAAACATCAAGATTAAATGTGTTATTAGTCTCATATCTTTCTAAGGCTTGGCCAAACATTGATATAAATGTGTGAAAAAATAAAGATGTTAAAGTACGTAGTATAACACAAACTTCATTCAAAGTAATGTTTATTCTTCGATTAAGAGAGAGTCTTTTTTACATACATAGAATGACCATCATGAAATTTCCCTTAATTATTACTGTGCTAGTGATGCATGATTTAAATAATAATAAGCCATGCAAAAGAGCAGCTTATACTTCATTCTAAGATCAATTCCCTCAATTACCATAGAAACCAACATTTTCTAGGATTTTTATGAGGAACCTCCAATTAATTCATCATATGATTTGTTAATAGTAAGCTTGATTATTATGGTTTTTTATTTGTGTTGGAAATTGAGAAATTGATTTCATGTCTAGTGTTGATACCTTAAATGATGGATCCCTTTAAGATTAAGCCACTTTATTTTTGGGAATTTAGAAAATGGAGCACTATTTTTAAATTGTTCTTCCTCAACATCAAGAGGATATTATTTAGAATGTTACAAAGGGATATTTTTCAAAATTCTATAAAAGACTCAAGGGAAGCATTATTAGGGATTAGTGTAACAAAAGTACAATTTAGTTCTTTTAGTACCATTTTTTTGTAAATCTTTGGGCTTCACTACAAGCCACCACAACTAATTTTTCAATGAAATAACAACATTTCGGGAAGAAGGAAAAATATAAAATCCATTAGGCCTTAGGATTTTGTTTGAGCTCATTTACAAGGAATCCAAATTGATCTCCTTAGTCAAAGGTGGCTTCACAATTTGAGTATCTTCACTTGTGATTGTGATGTGAATGAGCTATTAGAAGTATATTTTCTCCTAAAAGTTTGAATCCTCCTTACTTCCAATCAATTCACTTAAAAAAAGAAGATATGTTCAACCTTGACGAGTTTAGGCCCAATGAGAGATTCTCCTCTATTATATTTTATAGAAGTAACTTTTTTAGCTCCCTCATTTTCTAGTTAAGTTGTGAATTTTTTTATGTTATTTTCACCTTTACCTACCTAAATTTCTTAAGACCTTTTTTTTGGCATCAGATTTTATTTTCTTTGCTTGAAAATCCATTAGTTTGAGATAAAATATATTTTCTTCATGAATTTATCCTAGTTATATGATTAATTTGTTGAGAATGTAAATAGTTACATCTCCATCCTTTCCTTTTCAACATAATGTTCTTGAAAAAATCTATTATTGTTCCAATCTTTGTGGATGCTTTACTATTATGGATTTTTTTATTGGGGCATACATCTCGGTGCTTCTTATTTAGAAGATCAATTCACCTATGTTTGATAAGATCCATGAATGATTGATCTTAAAATTACATAGTTTAAGCTTGTATCTTTTATTTATTCTTGTCATGACTTGTATCTTTAGAATTATCCCTCACTAACCCTTAAAAGGGCATTAAATTTTATCTTCAAGACACATTTTTTATAGTGTAGATTTTATCCCTCTAATCATATACCTACACCATACATGGTGCAAATCCATTACTGATGTGTCACAAACACCTCATCATAATAAGAACCTACGTTGAACCTCACCAAATATTTTTCTCCTATAGCATGTCATCTCACTACTACAACCATTCAATTTGGGTGTGACTACTTCATCCACCTTACCTCAAAATGTTATACCATTTCTATTGACATCAATTTATCTATACTCAGTATCCTTATTCTATACTCACAATCTTTGTCCTAAATCACAGTCTTACACTTTTTCCATTCTACCTATTTTCCATTGTTTTACTGCTTTGCTTAACTTCCTTCAATCCAAAACATAGTATATATAGTATCAACACATTTTCCAATTGTCAATGTTAGCTACAATATCTAGTATAAATCCCAATACCAAATGTGACATGTGAACAACAAAAAATAATATACTTACAAATTCAAAGGATTAAATAATAGAGGAACCTCCATATGGTATTGCCAACTTGCTGTAAAGGGCTCAATAAACCTTTATAAATATTATTTAATTTGGTGCACACTCTAAATCACTTTCTACATGTGTGAAAATAATCTCAAATATCCACTTGATAAATACTCTCAAACTATTTGAGTATCTTTTTCTCATTGAATTCTTCTCAAATTTTAATATGACACTAAAAAATCACAACTTAAAATATTCCCAAAACTATAAAAGCCAATATCAAGTTTCACCATAGACCAATACCTATAACTAACAAACAAACAATTGAATTAAACTAAGAAAAATTCACTTTTCATAATAATTAAATATTACCATATTGCCTAGGGATTCTCTTACACTACTTTTGTTAGAGGTGATCAGACCCATAATATTCAAAGTTAGGATTGTCATTGTAGTGGTGGGGGTGCTTACCCCTACTTTGATATTTGTTTTTCAAAATTTAGTGTCTATTGAGAACTAGATTTGATCTCCTTAATTACAACTTCTCAAACATCTTACAACTCTTTCTTGCTTTAAGCTTGTAGTTAGATTTGGCATATTGTATCTTGTAGCATGATTTTTCTTTAAAAAATCCATGGAGACCAATATTTTGGCTTCCTACTATTGTACTTTTAGGCCTTCCTCATGTATGCATCTATTTCATTGAACTTGTTTACTAATGATTTGATGTCTAGTTCAAGATGTATTTCCTTAAATTTTTCACTAAGCCAGGAGAGCAAGTCATCTAGATGAAAATGGGTCAACTAATTTTGGCACGGTAGTTTATTCTCCTCATTTCCTACAATATTTTTTGTTGTGTGGATTTTTACTTGAGGACTTCTTAGGCTCAACTAATGCTTTTATAACTCATTTCATAATAATTTGAGGGATATTCTATCTATATGTTTTGTGTAAAGGATTTTTAATTTATAATGCCTATAAGATTGGATTAACCTCAAATCCTACCAACTAATTTTAGTTCCTAATATTAGATTATAGTAGAATTGCATTTAATAAGAGTTTGAAAAAATAAATCTTATACATACCCTAGAATAAACCCTAAAATATCCCTATTAGAGTAGAATGAAATGCTTTGATATTTCCACTATGGATTAAAGAGCATTTATAAAATGTAAAAGATAGTTGAAGATAGTTATCAACCGATAAGAAACAACTCAACAATTTTGATAACGGTTATAGTTACCAACTTTTTTTAATACACTAGTGTTCCCCACTTACTACAACGATCCTAAAAAACATCAAATTTATCTTTCCCTAGGGACCCCCCGTAAGGCTAACATAAAAAAAATATGCTAACAATATAATATTAACATATTTTTTTATCTTTCTTTAAAGAATAAACTCTGAATCAAGTAGAACTCCATTAATCTTCCTCTTCAAACCTCGTAAAGGTGGGGCTCTAAGATGAATCCTTGAGTTCTCAATCCTGTTTAAACTCTCAAATCACAGGCGTCAAATTATTCTTGACAACAATTCATATTGAGCTCCTCACACACATGACTCCACCATGCTATATGTGACCCTCGTAAGGGTGATAATTCTCTATCATAGTCTCATTCTCTTTGGACAACCATCCATACTTGAGCTTTTCACCAAAACCCAAACCTGCCTCTAAGGTATAACATTCACAACACATGTATTCTACAAATTTATTAGCATCAACAAAGAAGACTAAGCAAGAAAGGAAAAAACCAAAAATGCTTCTCATGCAGAAGCATCATCTCAAAGTGAGAATCTAACTTGAGATGATGGAAATCATCCATCCTTTGGTGCCAAAAACCTCCAAGATGAAGGTTCAAAGTACTAAACCAAATTTTTTCCATAGATTTTGCCTTCATATTTTGCCCTAAATTTTGTATTCATTTTTCACAATCACATAAGCATTTTCATGAGGGATTAACACCCAAGTTGAGGATCACCCATTAAATCGTCATAGGCAATGAAAACTTGACTATAAACAACCAATGGTAGTGGAAAAATTGAATATACTCATATTAAGCAATTTTATTTGACAAGTCTATATCTTATGCCAAGTCCATTTAGTAAGAGAGGAAATTAGAGAAAATACCAATGTATTAAAATATCTTGGTTCCATCTTGAAATTCATCACCTAAAATAACTCTTAAGGCCCTTTATAATTTGAGGTTAGTTCATGTTAGGGTAAAAAGGTATTTCTATGTTCACTTATTAATTAAATCATTATTGATTTAATTATTTAAGTCACCTTTTTTATCTTTTGTTCACTTAAGAAAAACTTTAGGCATGCAATAATTGATTCTTTATTAATTATTCATGCAACATAGGTTTCTCCACCTTCTTGGTGTTTGATCTCCTTTATAAGGAATGATCTCTTTGTATTTCATGATTCCCTCTCTGAATGAACATTTTTTCTTTCAGAACATTCTTATCTCCAAGCTTCTCTTTTGTGATAGGTTTTTGCATGGATGAATTTTATTTATCCTATTTTTAATGTTGTAATTGAAACTAAAATAGAGTTGATGTGAATGAGAGGTTCACAAGTCTCATCAAACTTTATCAAGAGCCTACTTTCAACTTTTTGAGAGATGTAGAAGGCAATCAAATATAACTACAGGTCAAATGATTAAAATATAACTATAATATTTGACCCAATTGAAGCTAGATGTTGAGATGATTTCAAGGGAAAATAGATATGGACAAAAACCTCGAAAAAATCCATAACTTAAAGTTTAAAAATTTTGTGTTACCTTGTTGGAAAAGTGACTTGTGTGACTTATTGTAACAAAAACTTAAAAAATGAACCTTATAATTTTTGAAAAATCAATATAAGATATCCAAACAAGATTTATTTGGTTGAAAATGAACCTTATACATGGTCCCCAAAGTAATATTTCTATTGAGATATCATTTATTTTCTTCCTAACCCTGTTTTATTTGGTTTTTGTTGCAATCTTCGTAAAGATTCCAATCCAGTGGAGAACAATCCCACTGACTTACAAAAGAGGTCACATACTACCTCCTTCAAAGGAGACCCTCAAACATTCTCTATTATAAAATATTTCTTCCTCAATAGCTAATGGTGTATATGTGTTTTGTTTGGAAAAATCACCTAATAAAACAACAACAAAAATATCTTTTGTTTTTTATTACTTTCGAGTGTAAATATTTGTATAGTGATACAAATATTTTTAAAGGATTATTTTGGTAAAAATCATTCTAAGATATTGGTTATTTTCTTTTGGTTTAGAGTGTGGTTAAAAGGGGTAGGAACCTCCTAAGCTAAAACCTGAGACATGATCTCCTTCTACTCATAACTTGAAAGATATTTTAACGTTCAATTTGGAGTTGCCCATCAAGAATCGGGTATGGAAACTTATGAATTATTTGGCCCCAGTCAGCATTAGGAAGGAAAATGTTTAAGGTATCATAAATGTATGTGTTTAGTATTGCAATGAAACTATAACCTTCTCGGCATTTTGGTTAAGATAAACTATGGTAAAGAAACTCATGCACACGCTTTCAAAATTTGCTCAAAATTAACCATATAAAATTTTAGATGTTTTTGAATTTAAAATTATCAAAAAAAAAATTGAACAATTTGAAGAAGAAATTATGATAATGTAATAAAATAGTTTGGGTTAAATAAAATGAAGTTTATGATTTATGGATTAAATGTATGTTAATCACTTTCAATTCATTATGAAATATTTAGGTGTAGTTTTTTTTGTCACATTGGATTATCTATTTGTTACAAAAATTTGTTTATAATTTATGAGGCATGTTTCAATTGACTAACATATTTGTTAGATCAATTAAAGGTCCATTGTATATGATGACCAAGTTTATCAATATCATTTAAATGACATGATATTGCTTGGGCCATAATCAACTTGAAATCACAAGATATATTAAGTGGTGGTCGCAATTACATTCGATTCAACACATTTTTCTTCCTTTATTCTATATGTTGTGGATTTTTAGCAAATTTAATTTTGTAGAAATACAATTAGAACTTTAAATTAATCTCACGTTTCTCCCTTTTTTAAGTGATTGATTCCCTCGTAAATATTTAATATTTTGAAGAATGTTTTGTTCGAATTCTTTTATTTGATTTCTTCTAGATGTCTAATATCTATTTGTTATCTAAAATTATATGTTTAGCGAGCTAAAGATAAGTATTTTTTTCATGCTTTAGTAGTACTAATTAATATGAATTTATAAAACTTTCTTGATAATACATGACTATGTAAGTATGTTTAATTATTTTAGAATTCTATGAATCTAAGAAGACATCCACAGCCTATAATCAGTAGGATCCATGAGCAAATATTTTTTAAGGCATTTTGTCAAACAGTTCACATGTTTTACCTATGCTTCCATATTTTGGAAACATGTCTACCAGGGCAGCTGCTTCTGCATTTTGAAAACATGTCTAACATGTCTACCATAAAAATACAACATTATATCCACTTCATGGCACTCTCTCAAATAATTCTTCGAGCCTTTCTGTCAAACAGTTCACGTGCCTTTTTGAAATTTACACAATTTGCATACATGTCTAGCAAGGAAATTAGAACGACCACATGCAAAAGAAATCCTTGCCTAAGTCCCATGGTGGATGTCTAAACCTCGTCCTAAAGCTCACATTTTTGCACAGGCTAGGATGATATTGTCGAAGGTTTTGGAGTCAAGGCTTACATGTAGCGATGAAATTTGGTTGAAAGTTCTGAATCGTTGTCAATAAATGTATTTTGTAGATATCCTGCAATCATAGTGTTCCATGCTATCACATTCCCTTGAGGTATCCACTCAAACAGTTCATCTGCCCTGTCTATGCTTGCACATTTTGCATACATCTCTACCAAAATATTCCCAACTATAATATCTGACATTAATTTCCCTTTTGTTATGCCTTGATGGATGCCTATAACCTGTTAGGAAACTCCCATTTTATCAACTGAACTGTGACTCTATGACAATGCCCATGTTTTCTATCTGCTGCAAAAGAACATTCACATAAGGCATGAAAGGCCCTGAAAATAGGCCTACCTCAGAAGTAGGGATCAATGAGATGATTGAGAGTTCCCACTTATTTTTATGATATCAAACACTTTCCAACTTCTGAGCGGGAACTAAGCAAATTCAAATGCTAACGACGTCTATACTTTGAAGCGGACGGACGTTAGGCTAAAAAATATGGTGGAAACCAAAAGTCTGAAAACAAAAATGTTGTGAACGGGAAATGTCAGGTCGAAGGTTAAAAGTGGGCCCAGGTATCTGCTTCAAATCTGTCGATTAAGCCTGGCCGTGGGACCCATGTCAAACACCACACACTAAGTCAAAGCTTAGTGTGTGATGTTTAAGCTGTGCCATACAGGCCACCCCAAGATAACACAAAGAATGTGCATTCGAACACCAAAAACCTAGTGCTCCACTATCTGGAGCTATCGAAACAAAACCCTAGAACTTGACCATACCAAAAATACATGAAAGAAGATACCAAAAATATGTGAAATAATTAGATGAAGTCGCTACAGGGAGGATGATGAACCACCTCTCGCACCTGCACCACTGCCATTTGATAACTCACCAACTTTGAACACAACACCACGGGCACCAACATGAGCAAAGGAAGCATTTCCATTTCTTCCCACACATCCTTCAACCACAGACAAAACAAATTTGAGTTCATCTGACTCTGAGGGATGCTAGCCGCTATCTCAAGCTTCAAATCATACACAAAATCAATAAGCAATTCCCAAGCCCTCCTCACCTCCTGCCTCCTTTCTAGAATATTTCCTAGGTTGTGATGGACAAGAAAGGGGTGCACATTCAAGCAGAGCCTTGGAAGCCCCAACCAATCTCCCCAAGTCACCATGAAACCTCTATCTGACACTACATATTGCAAAATCTCCCCAAGCCCAACATGCCACTTGACCTTCACACACCACTCCATAATCTGCATCACATCCTCTCTGGCTCCAAAGTGTAGGCCCCGTGCACAAAAAAGAGAGGCCACATCCACATTTGTCCTCCACTAGAAATCTGAAACAACATATTCAATCCCTAGCAAATCCCACATAGTGTTGATGAAGAATTGGTGGGTAGTCATGAAAATATTCACCAGACGCTCCTTTGTGAGAGACCCTTTGAAGACAATATGTTGTTTTGTTGCCCCAAAAGAAAAATTTACCTCCATTGCACTCAATGTACCTTACACCTTTTGGTTTTTAATTCTAACTTCCATCTCAGCTTTAGTTCAGACCCATGATTTGTGGATCACTGTATCCAACTACAGAGGAACTTTTGTTTAAATTCCTGATTGCACTCTTCACCTTAATTTGCTATTGTTAACAGAGGGTAAACTTGTATAAATATACAATTATTATAATGTAAATTGCACAATGATTAATACATTTTTCATTCTCTTTCAATAGCTCTGTTTTATATCAGCATATGTTTGCTTCTATTTTTTTCTTTGCTAGATCCATCCTGTGTTGTGCTGATTTGACTGCAGAATTTTACATGGTATCAGAGCTAAGGCAGCTAGAAGGAAGAAGTATAACAATCATTTTGCAGGTATTAAAAATCAGAGCTATTTGAGAATGAATTTTTTTCATTGTCTTGGGGGTGTGTTTCTTAACTTCTTATCTATATTCATGAACTAAAAATAAAGTTCTAGAAGGGGGTAGTTTAAGGCTAAAATGGGAATAAAATATCATCCATCTGTCATCACTTTGGGAGAAGGAAATTATAAGTCATGGCGTGATGGAATCCTAAAGCACTGTCGATGGATTCATCTATTGCCACATGTGTATGGACTTATTCCTGAACCAAGTTCATGTTGGCAGAAATCTTCATGGGAAAGTAGAAATGATCATGTCTTAGGATTAATTGGTTTAAGTGTTGGGGACCACACATCATGGGCTCTATCACACATTGAGTGCCCTCATACTCCTTGGGCCAATCTATGGGAAAGATATGGAGATCCGACTGAATCTCCATTCCCAGATGATCCAGCTACATATATGCTTCTCTCCCTTGATAATGATGATGGTCCTATGTATGACGATGGCACTGAAGAGGAACTTGCTTATTGGAAGAGTCTTGACTGTCTTGATTACACAGAGACATCTCCTCCAAATTTTCCTCTTTCTACATCTCCAATATTGGAAGCTATTCAATCACTTCCACTTTCCAGTTTGACAGAGATCTTGGCTTCTTCAAATGCTACTTCAGATTCTCTTCATCATCTTTATTCTTGGTTTCTCGATTCAATTCCATGGGATCAATTTCTATCAGACATCTCTTTTTTGTTTGTGGAATCACCCATTTTGGATCTAGATGACACTTTTGATTGCATACATCTTCTCTTTGATGAGGGTGATTCTTCTTCAATTATTGTAAGGGAACATTCTGATTCTCTTTATCATTCTCTACATTATCATTCCTCACAGTTTGATATGAGTGTGGATAGCTTGACACAAAATTTGAAGGAGATCTATTTGCCTTCTGAGGATATACTTGATATTTTTGCAGAATCATTCATCTTGATTCCTTCAAGCATTTCAGTTGAGTGGGAATTCAACAGTTTGATAGCTCGAGGTCTTTATCTTCCAAAAGGAAGAGGCATTATTTGTTGGAAAGGAACCTACTACAGCATTCGCTATACTATATTTTGTAGTAGCAGTATTTCTCTTCTTTGCGAAGGCACAAATGGGCCTCATCTTTTCATTTTCACTTTCGCAAGACCTCAGAATGAAGGATACTACAACATTGTAGCTACCATGCAGATTAGTGTTAATTTTGAGGGGGGGTTTTGTTCCCACTGGGTTTTTCCCTCTTTCCTCCTTCCTTAAATCATGTTTTTATTTTCTCCTTAGTTAGAATTAAGGGGGGGTGTTGGTGTTTAATTCTAACTTCTATCTCATCTTTAGTTCAGATCCATGATTTTTGGATCACCATATCTAACTACAGAGGAACTGTTGTTTAAATTCCTGATTGCACTCTTCACCTTAATTTGCTATTGTTAACAGAGCGTAAACTTGTATAAATATACAAGTATTATAATGTAAATTGCACAATGATTAATATATTTTCAATTCTCTTTCAATAGCTCTGTTTTATATCAGTATATGTTTGAGCTTCTATTTTTTGTTTGCTAGATCCATCTTGTGTTGTGCAGATTTGACTGCAGAATTTCACAACACCAGACGCCGCCATTTTTTTAGCCACAAAGAATGATTTTGAAATGTAGGAAGGAATGAATATAGATTTTTGCATCCCCAACATTGAATGAACCCACAATGAAATGTGTGAAGGCAGAGTATATAAATTTGCTTGCGCCACCTTCCCATACATTTATTACAGTACAATCTGCCTTCATCCTTCAATGCAACGACCAAGTAAAAGTCTGATCACAACACATCACCCGCACCGCATGACATCACTAGCCTACGATCGTTATGTTGCTACCATGTCACGTTCCAATTTGGACAATGAATCAGCAAGAGCGTTTCCTTCCCATTAAATATGAGATATTTCAAATTTTTGAAAAAAACTTATGATATCAACCACTTTCTGCAGCTTCCACGCCATCAAATTGCTAGATGCAATAGCATTGATGATTATTTAGGATTCACCTTCCATGTACAATTGTTCAACCTGGATCCTTTCTGCCAAATCAACTCCCATCAGGGTTGTCTGTACCTTTGCTTTATTATTGGTCCCTACTCTTAACCATTTCTTCTCAATGGCAATGGTATTCCCCTTGGAATCCCTCACCACACATCCCACACCAGAAGGCCCTTAATTTCACTTGGCAACACCATCAAAATTCACCTCGATCCATCCCTCGTCAGGAGGTTCCCATTTCATATCTTCCCTACGCACCTTTTGAGGATCAACCATCCTACACCTATTAAACGGGCCTATATTTCAGCATATTCCAAGACCTTTGAAGGATCCTATCAAATAGACTAAAAGGATATTTACTTGAATTATGTTTTGAGACAGAAGAATTAACTAATTCCAAGATTCTTTGTTCTATTCTGAGACACAATCGTTCAACAGGTTCCTCCTTTCCTTGGAAATTCCTTCTGTTGTTCTCCTTCCAAATCTCCCAAGAAATTAAAAAGGGGCGAAAATCATCCAAATACAAGAAAATGTTGACGTATGCCTCAATCCTGACCAATATTGAAGCATTTTCTTGAAAGTGGCAGGGCACACACCTGGCCAATTCAACTTATTCAAAACAAACTGCCAACACTCATAATCCATCTTGCATTATAGCAAAAGGTGATAATTTTTTTCCTCCTCACATTTGCACATAAGGCATAGGAATGGCCCATGGTATCCATACCTCGTCAATCTCTCTCTTGTCAATACCCAACCCCTACATGATAACCAAGTAAAAGTCCCTGCCTTCGGTAAACAAAGCTTGTTCCAAAATTATTGGGTTGGTTCATGTTCCTCCGTATCTGCATCCTCCACCAGTTTGTATCCTACTCTCACTAAATATTCACCCTTTTTGCATGCACGCCAAATGATTTCATCCTATTTTCTTGAAAGTAAAAAAAAAATTGTTCTCGAATCTATTGAAATTCTCTAGCCTCATCTGCATTGAGTCCTAGGATACTCTCATCATTCTATTTCCATTTGATACTCCCCTCTTCATGTGTTCTAGTAAACATATCGACCACCTTGCTCCCCCAAACCACTTATATTTTTTATATTAAAAAATTTTTATGGACTCCCTCAGCTAAGGAAGGTTGTCCTTCAAGGGAATCATTCCAAAAATTAGCATTCTTATCATCCCCTAGTTTCCAAGTAACATGATCTGTGATGATTTGCCCACAACTAATCATAAAATTCCAAATAGTTGATCCCCTGAGTGGATTGGCAATGGTAAGAATATGATTCTTATCTTGGTCATCTAGGTACTTTTTGGAAAGTATCCTCACCCATTTTTGTTGAGGATTTTTATACGTCATCCAAATAAGTTTTACCCCCATAGCCTCATTCATCAAGTTCCATCTTCTCATCCCCGCACCCCCAACACCCTTTGGTTTGTAGATCTATTCCCATGCCCACAAAGTAATCTTACCCTTATCTTGAATTCCATTAAAAAAGAAACACATCATCTTATTTTCAATTATTTTATTAATTTTAGCAAGAATATGTAGGCATGTCATTGAATAAAGTGGAATAGCTGAAATGACATTTTTGAGAAACAATAACTGCCCAGCCGAAGAAAGTCACTGACTTTTCCATCCTTCTAATTTCCCACGCAAATATCCATAAGTTTCATTCACAAGTTCACCCATCCAACCCCCCCAAACAAAGGCAAACCAAGGAACTTACCTGGGAGCTTCCCTAGCTTGATTTGGAGGATCTTGCAAATCTCATGTTGCTTCCTCAAATTTGTGTTGAAAAAGATTACATCTAATGTATTCCAATTGACTGCTTGGCCTGATATTTGGTAGTATCTATCAAGTGTATCCTTCATGCACCTAGCTTCCCTTAAAGAGGATTCCCACATTAACAAATTGTCATCAAAAAATTGTTGGTGCGACGTTGTTTTCCATACCTTGAGTAATTTGAATGCCCTTCCACTGTCCATCTCACCTTTTTTGTAATCATTCAACCTAGTACTTTAGCCATGATTGTGAAAATAGCCAGGGAAAGTGGGTCACCTTGTTGTATCCCCCTAGAGGATTCAAAAGAACCTTGTGAACTGTCATTTAAAATAACTAAAAATCAAGGAGTGACTATGCAACTCTTTATCCATTCAACCCATTGTTTAGAAAAGACAAAGATCCTAAGTACTTTTAGTAAAGAAGAGCCTGTTCACATGATCATAGGCCTTCCTTATATCTAGCTTGACTATCATCTTGTCAGTCTTGGCTTGCCAGACTGAGTGAATCACCTCATGTGCAATCACAATTCCTTCTATAATTGACCTACCAGGTACAAAGCCACTCTGCTCCTCACATATTACATATTTTAGAAGTGGCTCGATTCTATTAGAAATCACTTTTGAAATTATCTTATGCACCACATTACATAGTGAGATTGGTCGGTAATCCTGAAAAGTTCCAAACACTTCTTTTTTGCAATAAGAGCAATAAAAGAATTATCGATGTCTCTACACATATACTTATTTTCTTGGGACTCCTCAACAACTTCCCACACTTCATGTTTACAAATACCCCAAGCTTTTGGGAAGAACATAGCTGGGAACCCATATGGCCCAAGAGCCTTAACACCCCCCCCCCCCCCCCCCCCGATAAGAAAAACCACCACCCTGATCTCCTCTAGTGTGACCAGTTTCATAAGGGTCTGATTTTGCTCATCAATGATGGTACTGGGAATGAATTCCCCTAAGTTATTAATTAGAGTATCATTCAAATATCCTGGATTAAGTAAAGAAGAGAAATACCTAACAACTTCATCATTAATGGTATCCTGATCAGAAAGAATGTTCCCATTAGCATCCTTAATTGCACTAATTTTATTAAAGATTCTTCGAGCCTTCACCAACGGGTGGAAGAATTTGGTATTCCTATCTCCAGCCTTCATCCAATTCTCTCTGGATTTTTGTTTCCAAAACAAATCCTCCCTTGCAAGGATTTCACACATATCTTGCATCAAAACTTTTTCTTGTTCAAATTCCACCTCTATCATACCATGCATTATGACCTTCTTGTTTAGTTCATCCAATTTCTTCCCTACCTTTTCTTTTTCCTCAAAAATATTCTTGAAGGAAATTCTATTCCACTCTTTAAGCTTCCTTTTCACCTAATGGAGTTTGCAGGCAAATCAAAAGGCCTTAGGTCCTTCATAAATTGGTGCCTCCTGCCACCAACCCATGATATGATTGAGAAACTCTGGGTCCTTGAACCACTTACTCTCTAACTTGAAAGATGCCCTTATAGGTTTTGCATCCCCCTGGCATATGAGATAAATAAGGAAGTGATCGGACCCAAAATGTGCCACAACCAAGGATTCGAAAGTTAATCCACATTCCTCCTAGCTCCTAGCGACAAATAAATGGTCCAATCATTCTGTAATGTTTGAGAAACGCTTTCTCCTATTCTTCCAAGTGAACATACCATCCTTAGACAAAATTTCTTCCATGCTATTAATAAAAATAAAGTGTTGGAAATTAGCCTAAATCGAGGTCAAGAATTGTCTCCTACCAATATTTTCTGAGTTCCACCTGGTTGCATTGAAATCCCCCCATGATGACCAAATTTTGCACTATATTTTCTAGGCAATTGGTGATTTAGCTCCAAACATCGCTTTTCTGTCTAGCACCAATCAACACATATGCATTCACAAAATACAAACTCTTGTAATCTTCCATAATTTGAACCCGAACCATCTTCCAATTTGTTTCCTGTCTCCATTCAAAGACTGAGACTTTTGAGGATTCCATACCACCACTAATCCCCTAGAAGCCCCCACAACATCCACACATATACCATCCCATTTTTTCCAAGATCTGAGAAATGAAAGAAATTTTGTACCAGACACTTTAGTTTCATGTAGAAAAATGATGTCTGGCCTCTCCTGATCAAAACAACATTTGATTAGACACCATTTGTTAGGGGCATTGCAACCCCTAACATTCCATGAAATGGTCTTCATGGCTCCTCGAGAAACAAACTTCCCTTCCTAGAATGTAACTTCATCTGAACTTTGGTGCTACCAACCAGCTCCAGATGGAAATGTCTAGATTTTTTACCCTGCTTATTCTTCTCCCCATTTTCACCTTCTTTACCTTAGATTGTGTTTGACTTATTGACCTTTTTTTCCAAAATGTCTTGGAACTAAGATCACCCTCTGACCATGAGACACATGTATTCCCTTTAGGTAGGGGATGATTACCATAATTCCCCCCTAAAGTGGTAGTGGCGAGCACCTTAGAGTCAACCCTTTCCCCCACATCCACCCCCTACTCTCCTCAGTTCAATATTCATCCCCACCAAAGCCAAGTCTGGGGGTTTGGCCTACAGGTTTATCTTGGCTTCCCACCACCCCACATGTCTCACCTTCTAAAACCTTTGCAACCACCAAACCAACATCAATAAAGACAGTAGGAGAAGGATGTCTGGTAGGTGAATGAAGTACATCCATTTGGATTGTCTATTTTGTTTGTATTTCCTCTTGATTAGTTTCCTCCGCCACAGATGTACTTATGCAAACATTATTCTTCTCCACATCGCCTTTGTTATTAAGAAACCCTATTTTTATTAAGAAACCCTATTTCTGTCTCAAAGTTAGTCTCTGGTATCTAACTAAGGAGAGACTATGAAAACCCAAGGTTATTCCCAAACTCATTCTCCATGTTTGCTCCCAACAAACACAATTCATCACTCTCATTATCCATAACAATTAAGATAGGCACGCCCTCATCACATCTGGCACTATCCTTTATAGGAGTCTAAAGGATGTTCTCACCTCTCCCAGTCTGTACTCCACATCTTCCATCCTGCTCCAGCTCGAAATCAACCTCCAAAGTCTCTCTATCATTGTCACCAGTCAGTTGAGATTGAGGGCTCTCCTAACTACCCTTCCCGGCCTCATTAGGCGATCCATCAATCTCATCCCCCACCTACACTTCACCACATCCCCTCTCCATATTCAATATATTTCTTAGGTATGCATCCCCATTACTCACATTCTCTTTCAAACCAATCATGCATTCTTTTTCTAAATGACCTAGTTTTTTACACATATTACATCTTTCGACCTCTTCTTCTACTTCCACACTCTGTATTCCAATAACCACTGCAAACAGTAACAAAAATAGAACCCAAAATTTGGGGGGAATCACCAAGCTTGGTTGCATCCTTGTTGACACTATTGACCAAACCTTTAGTGGAGTTTGGCTCTTTTGGTTTCTACATCTTTTTGGAAATTTTATTCTAGTCCTAAATATCTCTCTCTTGACTTTTTCCATTAACTTGTCCCTTCCACATCTGAGATCTGCCCCTTTCTTAACCATATTGAAAAATCCATCTTTGGTGAAGCATCCCAAACCCTAACCTCCTATTTTCATATGAGAGTTCATAGTCACGCAAATCTCTGGGAAGCCTCCAAGGGACATGAGCCTTTTAGCAACGAACTACAAAACCTTCCTGATCACCCCATGTCCATAGATCTTTTCTTCATCTTGCACTGTCTCGCCATCGGCCGCCCCTTGGAGGCTCCCACCAATGACTATTTCCTCCCACCATCATCTCCTCTACTAATAAATCTTATTTATTTATTTACGTTATTATTATTTTTTTATTTCAATTAGATGGTGTGTGTGTGTGTATATATATAAGAATGGAAAACTATATATTTATGTTTTGTCAAATTTTTATAAGTATAGTTCATTTATTTAGAAGGGAGGTCTTTTACTTTAACATTATTTAATTTTTACTTGAATAATAATTTTTATCTTCTTAAAATCTGTTTACTTAATTAAATTAATTTTCCATTTTAATATGGATGTATGTGTGTGTATACATGTATATATCTATGTATATATATACATACATACGTACATACATACATACATATGTTTGTATGTATGTATATATATATATATATATATATATATATATATATATTTGATAAGTGATAATATAGTTATATTAATTGAATAGTCAGGAAATGGAAGCACTTCCATTGTAGACGTGTTTAGCCTTTCGAGTAAGTGGTTTGGAGTCATGACAAGTGCCTTGAATGGGTTCCTGATCTTGACATGGCTTCTCCCCTGTTTTGTCTCTCTTTCCACTTTTGTTTAGCCTGATTTCTACATTTTGAACTGCAGACTGGTGATTCTGGGCTTCAGGGTCAGGGTCGACCTTTCAGGTCTATGTCGACCTCGACCTTGACCCAGGGTTCAGATCTCGGGGTCTTACAGTTTTTGGAGGTCGGCCTTTGCAAAAAGTTTTTCCTGCTTCCGGGTCGGCTGTTTCGGGTTCCGAAGTGTTGATTCCTAAATTATATTTAATATAGGTCCTGTCCTAGGGGTAAAGGCTTTAATGGGAATTTAATCCTCCTATGTAGGCCTCCTTAGAAGATTGTGCCCTAATTTCATATAAAAAGGAAGTCTCTCTCTCTCATTTTCTCTAAGTCTTCCAAGTGCAAAGAAGTCTTCTAATCATGATCAAGCATTCTCAAGCTATCTTCAAGAGTGATTCAAGCAAGAAATCAAGCAAGATTTCAAGCAAGCATTCATTCATTCAAGTATCCATTTTCATGAAGGAGATCCATTGGAGGCCATTGAAGGA
>MU227330.1:672102-699608 GCA_018584345.1 Thuja plicata | reverse complement strand
TGCTTCTGAGTAGATTACCATCTTGTATTGTTGCGTTGTTCAGCTCTTGTGTGTATCTTGAATGGAAAAGTATCTCATTATCCCTTTTAGCTTAGTGTTTAATATGATATTTTCATGATGTTCTTCTCTCTCATGTTAAAATTCTTGCTTTCTTGATATTTAATTTATGTGCACAGATAGGTAACCTTAAGAAGATTTAATGTAGTTGATCACTTCAGCGAAGGATTTGACGTTAGAAGGAATAGCTTGTTGTGTTGTTATAATGCTAGTATGCAAGCCTACAAATTAAATGTAGTCTATGACATGAGTCTATTCACTGATTCCTTTATCCATTATTGTCATTATTGAGCGTTTGGGACATTAGAGTCAATACAACCCTTACTGGTGCTACTGCAACCATAAGGATATGAGTATGACTTTCATCGAATAAAATTTGGGAAACTAATGTAAGCATCAAGATATAAGAACTAGGATGAACTGAACATTGTTTCCAATTGATTTTTTAAGGATACACTAGTATCAAGGCATTCAGATCCAAGATAAGTGTGAGTGTGTTCTTATGAAAATAGGCAGATTTAACAGTCAAGGAGATAGTTCCAACCTCACCTTCCTCACCTTGGTGATACTCCTATGAGTTAGTTTATTGTCATTAGTTTTTTCAAAGTCATATTATTCAATAAAGACAATTGGTAAAGAGGAAGAATACGCTAAGGAAGACAATCGATAAAGTAGAGTATCAATGACATCGAGCACTGAACAATAGCATGTTACCAAGTTAAGCAAAGAATAATTACCGAGCAAAATTAGTCACTGAGACATAAAGCACAATTAGTCACCGAGACACATAGCATAGTTATTCACCGAGTAGAGTTAGTTACCGAGCAAACGATTGTGTCAATGAGCAAGATCAAAGCACATTACCGAACACACTAGAGCAGACATAACAATTCAAATTTGAATACACTGAACCTAGACGCCGAGCAGGAAAATTTTCACAGTATTCAAGACATAAGTTAGGTTGAACATTGGGATTACACTAATATGATTGCACATGATCATGAGACAATTCAACCAATGATATTCAAGAATAATAAATTCTTTGGGAATGAAACCAACCTTGCACCACCTCACCTTCACCGCAGAAGGAGAAGGATCTAATTAGGTTAACCACCCTTAGATCAATAAAATGAACAAAACATGAAGTTGATAGTGAGATGATAAAAAATATACAGAGAAGAGGTAAAATATTACAGAGAGATAAAATATGTTACAGTGACAGAGCTAAAGACATAATGAAGAATACATAGGGTGTAAAATAGATAAGTTACCAAGTGCAGAAAGAGGTAATGCACATGTAGAGCATAATGAGTCTGAACAACATTATGGTTGATGCATACTTGCAGATATTTTTGTAATAAGTTTTTGTAATAGTTAGGAGATTAGAAATCCCATCCAGTGGGTAGGCCCTAATAGGTCTTATTTTGTAAATCCTCTAACCACGTACATCTCTTAGATGAGAGATTGTAAAATCCTTTAATCAGGTAGACTAAATAAGTCTTTGTACTCTTGATCAAGTATAATACTCCTAACAGGGTAAGCTACTAGAAGTAGCTAACATTGTAGCTCTAATTGAGCAACCTTTATTCTATAAAAGTGAAGGATTGTTGGTGTCATCCCCACCGCGGTTTTTTCCTCTAACCAAGGATTATTGCGTGACCAAAAATCATGGTGTTATGTGTCATGGTTTTATAATTTATGTTATATGCTTTTCAATGTTTGTATGAATGATATTCAGTTTGGTGAAAAGGAATGAATAGTAGTTAAAAGTTTAAAAGTACTGATTCACCCCTCTCCTCTCAACACTTACCTTTCCATTAGATTAATCCAACAATTGGTATCAGAGCTAGTCTCTTGAGATAAAATTTTAAACACCTAAGAGTAAAGATCATGACCATGGAAAGTTACAAGCAATATAAGAAGATTAACAATCTTGAGTTTGAATTGGAGAATGCACAAGTGATTTAAGATCTGAAAAGAAAGTTAGAAAAGTCCTTAAAAGTAAGGAAGCACTTATGCAATGAGCTTAAATCCACACAAGAGCCTGTGTGATACTCTTGAGACAACATATGAAGGTAGTCTGAATGACAAAGTTGATTCTTCCATTGCAAAACTCATGGAAAAGAACAAGAAACTCACCGAGCAACTGAACTTGGAAAAGATAGATCAAGAAACACAAGCATTGAGAATGAGTGAGATACTTGACTCTAAGGGAGCAGTTGAAAATGCATTGAGAATAGACGATGAAGAAAAAATACATTTTGAAATAATAATAGCTAAGAAAGACAGTGAAATCATGAGGATGATGCAAGTACACTATAATATGATCGATCAACTAGTGAGTGCTAATATAGAGTTAGCCAGAAAACAATTTGAGAATCAAGCACTCAAGTGTGAAGTTGATAGATTAAACAGAGAGCTAAATTCTGAAAAATAAGTGATGCAGGAGCATCCTAGGATCCTTGGCAATCCTTCTCAACCAAAAAGATGTTTACCTTTGTTTGTCTTCTATTGCTCGGGTCTTGCTTTACCGGCAGCTCTCGGTGATCTCTTTGCCCAAGTCATTTTCTGTTGCTCAGGGTGTTCTTTGCCTGAGTCACTTTGTTGCTTGGTCATCCTTTGCCCGAGTTGTTTATTTTGGAGTTGGATCTGGTGGCCGACTTCTGCATTTAATTTAGATTGTGGCATTAGTGTTGGATCTCTCATTGGGGATTGTGTGTACCTAAATCTGGGTCAGGGGTTTCTCCAATATTTGTTATTGTAGGCCAACCTGTTGGTTGCCTTTTGTATTTAAGTGGTATTTGTTCTTAGTTTAGAGCATCATATTGTTGAAGTAGATCGAAGTGTTGGATCTAAGAATCTGGATCGAGAGTTGTATGTCTTGCAAACGATTTGTAGTTGATCTTGAGAAGTATCTTTGTATTTGGTCGTAACCGAGAAGGCCTTACATCCTGACATGTTAAATGTAATTGATTATCTATGATAATAAAGAGTTGAATGTTGATCATATTTATGTGTATCTGGTTATTTCCGTTGTTATGGTTATTGGCTACAAGTTTGGACAATCCTTTGTTGGATCCTCCATACTTGACTGCACTAGGTGGTATCAGAGCAGAGTTTCAATCGCTGGAGAAGGAGTTAGATTTCAAATTGCTAGAGATTTGTGGAGCAAGGATGCCTCCAAAGAAAAATTGTGAGATCACAGAGAACCTAAGGAGGAATTCAATCTTGAATATTTTCGAGCTTTGTAGAAGCAAGTGCAAGATCTGCGAGAGGAGTTTGCAAATAAAGAATGTGTCTAGAGAAAACTGAAATAATGGTGAAGAGTCTAATGAAGAAGATCATTTTGAAGAAGCTGAAGAAGATGTCAGAGATCCAAAGGAGGCTAGATTTCTAAGAGCTATGTCTAAAATTGGGAAAAGACCTAAGATTGAATTTTCTACATTTGCTAGAAGCCTTAGGCCAGAAAAGTTGATCGATTGGATTAATAAGATGGATGAATGCTTTGAGTATGAAAAGTGGAAGATCCTGATAAAGTTTGGTTTGCAAAGACAAAGATAAAAGGTCATGCAAACATATGGTGGAGTGAAGTTCAATTGGAAATAAATCGGAGAGGTAAAGACAAGATCATCAAATGGAACTAAATGGTTGAAAGGTTGAAGAAGCAATTCATTCCAGTAGATTATGAATTGGAGATGTTCAAGAAGATGCAAGGTTTTAGGCAGACAAACAAATCAGTGCAAGAGTATATTGAGGAATTTTATAGGATTCTGATTAGGATTGGACATTCAGAAGCTGGCAAGGAGAAAGTTGCTAGATATATCTATGGCTTGAGACCTAGTATTCAGGAAGAGTTACTTACTATTTGGATGAAAACCATAGGAGATGCTTATCAGATGGCATTAGAGATTGAGGAGAAGTTGAACAAGAAGTTTGAGAGTAAACAGAATAACAGAAATTGAGGTGGTTAGATTGATGACACAACTACTGAGAGTAAGGTGGTGGATAATCCTAAGTAGATCAAGGTAGGATCTAGCGTAGTCAAACCACTAAGGATTACAATCGTGAGTATGGAAGAAGAGGAAGAAGTGATTTCAGCGGTACTTATTTTCAGTGTAGTGAGAAGGGACATGGGGCCCAGTCATGTCCTCAAAATAAGTTCACCATGGTAACTGAGGAAAGCTCAGTGAATACTGTAGAAGAAGGTGAAGTTATGATCAATAGAAGGCTGGTTGCATGTATCAATGAACCAGTACAATGAATAAATTTGTTCAGAACTAGATGTAAGTGCAAGGATAAGGTATGTAATGTCATAATTGATAGTGGCAGTTCTGAGAACTTTGTTTCAAATGAGATGGTTAGTAAGTTAAATTTGGGAAGAAGAAAACATCCTACTCCTTATCAGATTAGTTGGATACAAGATGTGTCTAAGGTTAGGGTTGAGGAGCAATGCCTTGTTAAATTTAAGATTGGATCTTATTATGATGAGATATTATGTGATGTGTTACCTATGGATGCTTGTCACCTATTGCTCGGTAGACCTTGGAAATATAACAGACATGTTATGTTTGATGGTCATGCAAATACCTATGTGGTGAGGCAGGATGGATCCAAGCATAAACTGCTACCTTTGCAGGAAGCAGGGACTAAGGGATGTGGAGTTATCAGATTTTGTCTAAATGACAGTGACAAACATGAGGAACAGAGAATTGATGAACCTATGGGTGAAAGGAAGGAGAAATTGAATGGAGAAGAGAATCAAACCTCTAAGGAACTTACAAAGATTAAGAAATAGATGACATTTTTGGCTGAGATAGTGCAACATATGTTGACACTAGTGACACAGAGAGATGCAGATGATACCGAGTTGATCAGTCAGTCAGATGAGAATTTGGTTCATCAAAACACTGATAGTACCAAAAGTAGCAAGGATGATCATGTCAACTACTGTAAGCTACAAGCAGAAGATATGAGAAAAGTTATGGACTTATGAATTTGTCGAAGGGGAAAATGGACAGAGTCAAGACAATATGGAATGAAAGGCAAGAGGATATATGGGTTAAGAACAAGTATGCGATACATGTTCTGATTCCCTTAAGATTTTCATGATTTCCTTTATGGTAACATCTTCTTTACCTAAGGTGTATGATGTGGGAGCATCCTGGGATCCTTGGCAATCCTACTCAACCAAAAAGATGTTTACTTTTGTTTGTCTTCTATTGCTCGGGTCTTGATTTACCGGTGGGTCTCAGTGATCTCTTTTCCTGAGTCATTTTTTGTTTCTCGGGGGTGTTCTTTTCCTGAGTCACTCTGTTGCTCGGTCAGCCTTTGCCCGAGTTGTTTATTTTGGATTTGGATTTGGTGGCCGACTTCTGCATTTAATTTAGATTGCAGCATTAATGGTGGATCTCTCATTGGGGATTGTGTGGACCTAAATCTGGGTCAGGGGTTTCTCTAATATTTGTTATTGTAGGCTAACCTGTTGGTTTCCTTTTGTATTTAAGTGGTATTTTTCTTAGTTTAGAGCATCATATTATGGAAGCATATCAAAGTTTTGGATATGAGAATTTGGATCAAGAGTTGTATGTCTTGCAGACGATCTGTAGTTGATCTTGAGAAGTATCTTTGTATTTGGTCGTAACCGGGAAGGCCTTACAACCCAACATGTTAAATGTAATTGATTATCTATGATAATAGAGATGAATATTGATCATATTTCTGTGTATTTGGTTATTTTCGGTGTTATGGTTATTGACTGCAAGTTTGGACAATCCTTCGTTGGATCCTCCATACTTGAATGCATCGAGAAGAAAATGAGATACTAAAGAGAAATGAAGAAATATTGAGATCATTGGATGAAAAACTAACTGATAGACAAGAATGGACTAGGATTCAATAGTAAGAGCACTAATGAGAAAGGAGAGTCCTCTAATCAAGCTGACAGTCAAGGAACTTCTACCCCACCGAAGTTAAACAAACCTAGTTTCCATTACTATGGAAATCTTGGACATACTGCAAACATATGTAGAAGTAAAAGAGGTAAGTCACCGAGTTCACCCAAGTCTGATGGACATAGTTATAACTGTAACAAGTATGGGCACCAAGCACATGATTCATATTTATTTGGTATAAGGAAATGAAAGTTAGGTATTTCGTAAAGTAAGTTGGCAGACCATTAATTGCTACTTTAAGACTGTTGGAAACCCTAAACCTAGAAAAAGCCATATATAGATTGCATCATCTATCATTGTTACTTAACATTTTCTAGAGCAGTGTGAGAAGAGTTGGAGAGTTGAGTCCTCAAGAGGATACAAGCAATTGTGAAGGTAATCCTATACCACTTTGAGCATATTTGAATCTATTAAAGGTATTTGTGGTGTTTCCCTAGCTATGTTAGTGCAACCGAGTCATAGATGCAAAACCCTAGTTCAAAAAGTTTTTGTACTTGACAAGAGGCTATGGCCCCGAAATCTTGAAACCTAGTTGTGGTTGAGAATGTTGAATCTATGTATTCTAAGTACAAGCTACCTCCTATGAAGGAAGTTGAACTAGACATGATGGGAGAACTTTCATCCATTCTGGAAAGAGTTCTATTGACCGAGGATGTGTGAGCTTTCACCCATTGTAAGGTTGAGGAGATTTGTGAAGTGGAGATTGATTCGTCTTACTAGAAGCTATGTGTAGATGAAAAAATAAAGAGTTATCATGTTTATCTAGAGTCAAAAGGTTTGACACATTCCCTGCATATCTTGAAGGTATTCAAGACTGAGTGGATAAGGATTGTACTTAGCCGAGTGCACGACCAATGTATGTGGCTAGATCAACCTGTGAAGATCACAAAGGATGTGTTACATATTGTAATTGGTTACCCGATTGGAGACAAGCCTAAAGCTATCAAAAAAATTGAGAAGATCGATCTAAGTGAGCTAACCAAAGCCAAATGGGATGGGAGAGGTCTGAATATTTCTACCATTGAAGACCCCAAGTTGAATTTTGCATGCAACATCTTGTCCTACCGAGTATTCCATCATCCCTAGTGGACATTGTACCTTGTGGAGCTGTTGATCTAGCTTAGAAGATTGTAAAGAAAGACATACAGATTGATCTATGTGAGATACTATTGAAAAAACTTGAAGACAACATGAACACTATAAGGAAAGCCAAGACAATTACATTGAAGTTCAGTTCACTACTAGTATGCATATACTTTTACTTTGAGACCTTCTTTCCATATATTGGAAATATGAAATGGAGTGTTGATAAACCAGTTGTTTATCAAATTAGTGGATACACAAAGAATCTAGGAGATAATCTAGGCATTGTTATGAATGATTACTTCTCTAAAATCCAAACAAGGATGCATCATAAATTCAGAGTTCCACCTTAATTAGTTGATAAATATCACGATTCTATTTATTTTGAGGTAGACACTGACTCATGTATTGTCAATATAATCGAGCCTAGGAGCATATGTCTAGATCCTATGGGATATGAGATGGACATAGACATTGCATCTCAACAAATCAAAACTCTCTTAGCTAAGCCTACTGATAAAAGAGCCAAGAGGTATGGAAAATATGAAGAAGTTAAGGCTAAGATTAAGCAAGGTATCTTAGTACCTAAAAATTAAAGAAAATATAGCAAGATGAGTGCTAATTTGACTAAGGATTTGGGAAATGGTAATGAAGAAGATGAGGCAGAAACCTCTAGAGTGGAAGGCAGGAAACCACAAGTATTGAAGCCTTCACAGAGCTCCAAATCTACTAGATCATCAACAAGGTCTACAACATCATTGGAAGCAAAGAAGAATTTTGCTTAACCAAAAGAGAATATATATGTAAGAGGCAAGAAGGAAAACACTAGAGCAAGGAGAAAATTCAAGCTACCACCAAACACTAACTCAAAGACTGAAGATTTGAGCAAACCCAAAGATGTGAAGAACAAGCCTCCACCACCAAGAAGTCTAGGTGAAATGTTAGACACAATGAAGAAGTATGGAACATTCAGAGGAATGAAGCAAGCAAAGTAACATACTCAAAGGAAAGAGAACAAGGTTAAAATTGAAGATGCAATTGTTTACTCTTTACACAAATTCAGATACACACCACTTGCCTATTGAGCTATACAACAACATAGATGCAAGATGGAAATATGCTATGAATGTTGAAAAACAAATGAGAGAGAGATCTCTTGTGCTAACTGTACCAAATCTATCTGTTGAAGAAATTGTGGAGACCTTGAAACAAAAATCCAAACAATTTCTTGTGAAAGAAAGATCTTTAAGGATTATGACGGGAGACTTGGACCGATTACAGTTGGAAATTGATGAAAAATGGAGAGAGATATTCAACATAAAAGAGCCTAAATCTCAAGCTGAACAAGAAAAGGAGAACATAATCGATGAAGTTTCCAAATCTGATCAAGGTAAGAATAATCCTATTGATTTGACAATTAACACTAATAAAATTGTTATTGAGGATATTATAGACAAAGATCCCAGAGATGATACATCACAAGATGAGAATGTTATGGCAATCGAGGACATCAATACAGAACAAATGAACATAAATGATAAAGCTACTACTCTACAGCCTATATTGGAACAAGTACTAGATTATCACGCAACTCAAGGTGATAATGATCCATTTGCTATGGATACAAATCATGTAGCAACCAACCAACAAAAGGAAATAGGGAAGGAAAAGGAAACAGAGAAAGATGAGGAAAAGGAAGTTGAGAAAGACAAGAACACCGAGAAGGATACGGCTACCGAGAAATCATCAGCACTACACACTGAATCAGTTTCCCCAACTGAGTCCATTGCACAACACCAAGAGCCCAACAAAGGAACAAAATGAACAGAAGGAAGCCGAGAAACACACAAATGAGCAGAAACATGACACACTAGGAGAAAATAAAGTAGAAGGGAAACATGAACAGAAGAAGGAAGAAAACAAAAAAGAAGAGAAAAGAGCTAAAACATGTACAACAGAGATAACATTCGATGCACTGAAGGCATCACGGTCACCAAAGAAGATAGAAAAGAAGAAGAAATCAAAGAAGAGGAAACATGTAGATTTGAGTCAACCGATAATTTTACCAAATGTCGACCTATCTACTATGGACTATGATGAAATGACTGAGTATGTTAAACTAGTGAAACTTAAGGCAATGAAAAATAATTTACTTTAGAAGAGGAAGAAGACTGATGTATTGGAAAGTGTCAAGGATGTCTTACATGAAATTATCCTAGATGCCACCGTTGATGAAACATAAGACATCATTCATAAGGTAGAAGGACTAGTGGAGCAAGTCTAAAATCCAAATCAAGACACTATTGACTACATGATGAAGATTCATTTGAGGAAGATGGAACTGAAAATGTTTGAATCCATTCTAGACAACATTGCAGTTGACAAGGTATCACTTTTTGAGGCATCTACCTAGATTGAGACTAAGTTTTCTTGTATACTTTCAATATTTCAAACATTTTATTCTATCTCATACTTTATCAAGGATATCAAGGAGAAAGATGAGTCTGTTGAGACCGAGCTAACCGAGCAGCTGAAAAATGTTTCTACCGAGCCTGGTTCTTTACAAGTCTACTACTTGAGGTTGAAACACCTGGTGGAGATGCAACAAGAACTACAAAAAGAAGAGAATAAGAGAAGGATGGAACATCTAGGACTGCAAGCACTTTTGATTCCCCACATGGAATCCATGCAAAGGCATTTGAAGAAGGCCAAAGAGTTGGTCAACACCCCTGATGGTAGTTCACTTGACACCATCATTGGATTGACAGCTAATATTGCTACTCAACTTGTTATACTTCAAACACTCAAAGATGCATGGGATTCATCCCTAGCCGATGTATCGAAGAAGTACACTCACATTTTTTATAAGGTATCATATATCCTACCGAGCGCTAAGAAATTTTGATTTTGGCATATTTGTCAAAAAAGGGGGATAATATAGTTTGTATTAATATAACACATAAGGGGATAATATAGTACAAAGGGAGATATAATGGTAAGGAAGATATAAGCATGTGTATAGGGGGAGTTACACAAAATTTTGATAACATTGAAGTTTTTGTCAAAATGCCAACTAATGCCAAAGGGGGAGATTGATACTCCTATGAGTTAGTTTGTTGTCATTAGTTTTTTCAAAGTCATAATAGTCAATGAAGAAAATCGGTAAAGAGGAAGAATACATCAAGGAAGAAAGTCGGTAAAGTAGAGTATCAATGACACCAAGCACCGAATAGTAGCATATTATCGAGTTAAGCAAAGAAGGATTACTGAGCATAGTTAGTCACCGAGACACAGAGCATAGTTAGTCACCAAGATATAGAGCATAGTTAGTTACCGAGCCGATGATTATGTCACCAAGAAAGATCAAATCACATTATCGAACACACAAGAGCCAACATAATAATTCAAATTTGAATACACTGAACCTAGACGCCAAGTGGGAAAACTTTCATGGTGTTCAAGATAGAAGTTAGGTTGAACATTGGGATTACACCAATATGATTGCACATGATCATGAGGCAATTCAACCAATGATATTCTAGAACATTAAATGTGTTGGGAATGAAACTAACCTTGTACCGCCTCACCTCCACCACAGAAGGGGAAGGATCTAATTAGGATAACTGCCTTAAGATCATATAAAATGAATAAAACATGAAGATGATAGTGGGATGCTAAACAATATAGAGAGAAGAGGGAAAATATTACAGAGATAGAGAGATAAGCAGTTACAACGACAAAGCTAGAGACAAAATGAAGAAGATATAGGGTGCAAAACAGATAAGTTACCAAGTGCAGAAAGAGGTAATGCATTTGCAGAGCATAATGATTTTGAACAACATTATGGTTGATGCATACTTGCAGACATTTTTGTTATAAGTTTTTGTAATGGTTAGGAGATTAGAAATCTCATCTAGTGGGTAGGCCCTAACAGGTATTATTTTGTAAATCCTCTAACCGGGTACATATTTTAGATGAGAGATTGTAAAATACTTTAATCAGGTAGACTGAATAAGTATTTTGTACTCTTGACTAAGTATAATACTCCTAACAGGGTAAGCTACCAGAAGTAGCTAACATTGTAGCTCTAATCGAGCAACCTTTATTTTGCAGAAGTGAAGGATTGTGGGTGCCATCCCCATTGTAGTTTTTTCCTTTAACCAAGGATTTCTGCATGACCAAAAATCATGGTGTTATGTGTCATGGTTTTCTAATTAATGTTATATGATTTTCAATGTTTGTATGAATGATATTCAATTCGGTGAAAAGGAATGAATAGTAGTTAAAAATTTTAAAGTACTGCTTCACCCCTCCCTCTTAGCACTTACATTTCCATAAGATTAATCTAACACTTGGCGTGCAAGTAAACATGATCGAGGGATGTGAGGCTTTTCCACCTTAATGCGGAAGCTCTTATCACATACACCCCATTTACTTGATTTTATAGGATCGTCAGAACCATACCAACAAGAACCAATCAAATAAAAAAGTATGAAATTTATTGATAACATATAGCATTCAAGAAAATGATCATCACTCTTTTAGCAAGTTTTGATGGTTGTATGTTTGTCTGTGTAGGATGTTGAGAAACACCATTGTACTTGTGGGTGTTGGTGTTAAAAAACATCGTTGTGTGTTTGAGTGCTAATAAGCCAAGATTTTAAGCGCTTCATCTGATGTGTGTTAAAAAACAAAGATGTGTCCAAATAAGGTAGTGTTGAGAAACGTTATTTGATTGAGGTGTTGAAAAACACTAGTGATGTAAGTGGAAAAATTTCTGGTGGCTAAAAGATCAAGGTAGCTAACATAGATTAGCAGGACAACTGATGAGGTGTTGACTTGATAACCAGAAGATGACCCTCAAAACCCGTGAGACTAACATGTCAATCGATTCCAATCTAGGATTTCAACTTCACTATTTGCACAAGGTCATGAAAGGTTCGTTAAGTGCAATCAAAGCAAACTGAGACTTTTATAGGCGAGATAGTCAAGCTACGCATTGATAGATGGAGAGAGAGTTGTAAGTGATGCCTTTTTGCCAAGTTTTCACCACTTGGCATAATTTCTATTTTGCTACCAAGGCACCTATTTACCAGGTTTTCACCAAGGCACTTTTTTTCTGTTTCAAATTTATTTTTATTTTTTTATACTTTTTTGCTTTTTCTGGTTGATCCATCAAGGTGCCTGTTTGCTAGGTTTTCACTAGGATGGTCATTTTTTCAGGACTTTTTCCAAAATATTTTGGCTTTTCTGCTTTTTGGTATTTATTCAAGATCATTTTCTCTGTACAGGTACTACTTAGAATGTCTAGTTGTAGAATTTTTTCAGGTGGATTGTTTTGATGGGATCAAGAAATGTATCCTCTCCTAGAGTTGAGAGTTGATAGGCTCCAGAGCCAAATGTTACAATAATCATGAAGGGACCCAACTAGTTGGGTTCAAATTTCCCCGTTTGTTTGTGATGTTGTTGATTCTTTGGATTTTCTCTAAGTACAAGATCTCCAACCTGAAATTTTGTGTCTTACCTTCTTGTTGTAATATCTAGACATACTTTTTTGATAGACCCTTAGAAGGTCGAATGCTTCTTTCCTTCATTCATTAAGTAGTTCTAATTCCTAGATTTTGGAAATCTGGTAATATTCATCAGTGATGAGTCCTTGTAGTGAGATTCTCAGTGGTGGTATCTCTACCTTAATAGGCAATACTACTTTTGTGCCATATACCAATGCAAATGGTGTTGCCCTTGTAGGTGTTGTGATGTTGGTTTAATAAGCCCATAAATATGGATTTAATATTGAAGATGCTAGTCTTTTCTGACTTACTCACTAACCTATGTAAGTTCTTCAGTATGTTCTTATTAGATGCTTCAGCCCGTCCATTCCCTTGAGGATAGTAGATAGAGGAACAATGTTGGTTAATTTTGAGCTTCTCACATAATTCATCCGTATATATATTTTTGAATTTTCCTCCATTATCTATTATAATAGAGGAAGGTATCCCATACCTATAGATGATGTAGTTTAGGATAAACATGGATACTTGTTTCCCAATTGCTTTGATGAGTAGGACTACTTCAACCTACTAAGTGGAGTGCTTAGTGGCTGTAATAATGAATTTGTGTTCATTGGATGAGGAGGGGTATATTTGTCCTATCAAGTTGAAGGCTCGTTGTTGGAATGGCCAGTGCGTGATGAAAGATAACAACTCTCGAGTAGGAGTGTGGATTAGGTTACCATGTAATTGGCATTTCTTGCAGGATTTAGAAAACTGAATAGCGTCTTTATCCTAGTACCCCACCCATAGGAATTTCTTAGCCAACTAAAGACCATTTGAGTGAGACCCACAAATACCTTCGTGGACTTCTTTTAGTGCATGTTCGGACTCTTCGCATTCTAGACACCTAAGGAGAGTACCGTCTAGACCTCGTCTATACAAATTGTTAGTGATGATCAAATAACGCGTGACATTTCTTATAAGGTTTCTCTTCTCATTTCGGGATAGATCCTAAAGGATTATTTGGTTACACATGTAGGAGTATATTTGGTTGTACCGAGAGAATTCAATGCCCATAATTGAGCAAACAATTTGGGATTCTAGGGAATCATAGGCTGGAAAAGGGATTTCTTCCACCAGGAAGTCATAGCGAAATTGGTGCTCTTCCAATTGTAACATCGAGGCCAAAGTAGCCATGGTGTCAGCAACTTTTTTTTCTTCCCTTGGTATTTGTTGGAAGGTGATGAAGACAAAATACTTCTTTAGGTCGTCAACCATCCTCTTATATGGCGTAAAATTCTCATCCTTGGTTTGATATTGATCGTTCACTTGATTGATCACTGATTGAGAATCCCCATAGATGTGCAACTTTGTGATCTTCCACTCAATGGCCAAATTTAGTCCATTTGCTAGAGATTTATACTTAGCTATGTTATTCGTGCAGGGAAAGATCATTTTATATGCTTTCAGAATTTTATGTCCTTGGGGCGTTATGAAGAGCACACTAGCTCCAGACCCTTTCTGTGTGAATGAGCCATTGAAGAATATTTTCTAGGAGTGTTCTGTTAGATGTAGAATAACTTCATCAGTAAATTCTATGTTTAGCGGTTTACTATCTTGAAGAGGAGTATTCGCCAGATGATAAAAAATGACCTATCCTTTGATGGCCTTTCTATCTATGTATTCAATGTCAAATTCACTGAGTATCATTACCCATTTTGTGAGTCAGTCAGTCAAAGTTTCCTTATTTAATAAGTAATTTAAAGGATCAATTTTTGCAATTAATTTGACAGAATGTGCAAGCATATAGTATCAAAGCTTTTGAGAAGCAAATACCACCGCTAAGCAATATTTTTTAATGATGGTGTAATTATGCTCAGAGGAAACCATTGTCCTTCTTATATAGTAGATTTCTTGTTCCTTTCTTGCTTCATCATGTTGTACCAGTAGAGCTCCAAGTGACATTTCCATAGATGAAATATAGAGAAGAAGATGTTTTCCCGGTATTGGTGCCATTAATACATGAGGATTTGTTAAGTAATATTTGATATGTTAAAAATGTTTCTCACATCCTTCATCCCACTTAAATGTTAGATCCTTGTGTAATGTTTTTTGTGAAAGGTTGTGCCTTATCTGCTAGCTGTGAGATAAACCTCCTAATTGACTATAGCTTGCCTTGTAGCATTCTGATTCAGTTGATATTCCTTGGTGGTTGCATCTCCATAATTATTGCTACTTTCTCTGGATCAACCTCAATTCCTTTCGCTGAGACAATATATCAGAGGAATTTACCTGATGTCACACGAAAAGCACACTTCTTTGGAGTTAACCTCTATTTGAATTACTCCATCTATTAAAAATCCTTTCTAGGTTAGCCAAGTGTGTAGATCCTTTTGTTGATTTTTCCAGAGTATCATTAGCATAGTCCTCCATATTCTTGTGCAACATGTCATGGAATATAGTTGTCATAGCCCACTGGTATGTTTCTCCTGTGTTTTTTAGGCCAAAAGGCATAACATTTTCAACAAAACATTCCCCAAGCACACGTGAAAGTTGTCTTCTCCTAGTCTTCGGGTGCTATTTTTATCTGGTTGTATCCTGAAAATCCATCCATAAGGGAATACATTTTGTATCCTGCTATAAGATCCACAATCATGTCAATGTTGGGAAGTGGAAAATCATCCTTCAGACAAGCTTTGTTCAAATCCTGGAAATCTGTATAGACTTGGATTGATTTATTAGTTTTGGAAACATGCACAATGTTAGAGATCCAGTTGATGTATGCAATAGCTCGAATGAATTATGATTTTTATAACTTCTCTAACTTGGCTTTAACCAATAGTGCTACATTAGGGTGCATATTTTTGAGCTTCTATTTGAGTGGCTTGACATCGAGAGAAATTGACAAGTAGTGCATTATCAAGTCTGTATCGAGTCCTAGCATATCTGAGTAAAACGAAGCGAAGTTGATCTTCTTGTTCATGAAAAACTAGGTAAATTGTTGTTTCTCCTCTTCAGACAAGGATTGTTCCATATATATCAATTGAGGTACCTCTTTTGTTCCTAGGTTGACTGATTATGTAGGCTATATCGGTATTAAAGATCGTTCTTGAAAGTGATTGGGTAAGATATCAAGTTTCCCGTTCTCTGGCGCCTCTAAGAGGTTTTCACCATTGGATACACCTTTATTTTTCCTATTTTTGGTTAACATTGCCACAAAGTGGTTTCACCGCCATACCTTTTTTTCTTTTTATTTCTCTTTTTTAGACTGAGAAACTTGATATCTCCCTCTGTCATATTTCCTCTCGTTGCACTAGTGGAAGAAGTGAGGGGTTGAATATCATTTAGGTAACAGGCCAAAGTGTAGTCATTTGGAGAAGAGATTAGGTTCAAAGGCTCATTTGAGTTCCATTCAATAAGTTCAGGATGAACTAAGGATAATGACTTGGTAGGCTCCAAGGATAGCACCACATTATCATGATCAAGGTTTTCAATGGGTAAGAGCTGATCTATCACGTTACTCTCTGAAGGACTCCCTAGACCGTGAAGCGTCCTAACTCCACTATTAGAGTCATTGTTAGTATTTTGTGAGTTTAACTTGTTTGATCTAGCATGAGTGCTTTGATTCTCCTCCTGAGTATACAGTCGCTCTAGAATAGTTCTCAGGGGAATGATCTCAATTCTTGACTTCGAAGTAGCTCTAGTGTGATTATCTCTGCTATCATCTCCAAAGTTCCAATTGATGTTTTGAGGAAGGACAATTGTTTGGGCCATTTGAAATCTCTCCTTGTTCAAATCGAGGTGCATACTTATGGATAACATTCACTTCAATATCTATTGTAGTATCTAAGAGAGAATCCCATTCATATTCATTGGAACTTGTCCCCACGGAATGAGGTATGTCGAAGACATGAGTAGGAGCAACTAGTTGCCCCCAATTCAGATGTCTTCCTTCTAGATTATTCTTTGCACCTTGGCCAAATTCATATTCATGAGATTCAATCTGACTATGATTAGATCTTCCTAGGTACTACGTTATGTTCATGAAGACTCCTTCATCTCCACTAGAACTGCCTTCTTATAGGTCATCTTCATCTTCTTGCAATGTAACTTGTTCTACACCTTCGTGTATTTACATGAGGTGGGATGGGGATATTTCAATGGCATGTACCCTTGTATCTAGGTAGTGTGGTAGATCTATTATGTGAGAAATAGTGACCAGTTGCCCCCAGTTTGGGTGTCTCTCATCATGTTCACCCTCGGGTTCTAACTCTGACTCATCTAATGAGTTTATTACCTCTTCCTCTGTCACTTGATTTGCGTCAGGCAATGGTTGGGACATTGAGCTATTTGGTTCAAAGGGAGATCAAAATTGAGGTGGGATATACAATTCCCCTTGGTAGAGAGGATTTTTTGTTTGTATATGTAATAGCCTTTCAAATGGTAACCAGGTAATCTCTGCTTCTTCTTTAGTCTCATCATCAGAATATTTTGATTAGTTGTTCATAGGGCTATTTCTAGAGGGGGTATGGAACCTTTGATCATGATATCGTATCCCTGTTTTGTCTGTTGGATTCCTGAATTCCATGTTTATAGGCTCTGTTAACCCTTTATTTTTACCTATGGGTCCTTTTCCTTTATACCCCATTCATTGCATGAGTTGATTTCCTTCACCATATTTATGTGGGGATATTTCAACATGTTTAACTTCTTGATCATGCTCTTCTCCTTTATAAATCCAGGAAAGAAAAACCTTCTCTTCATTTTCTTCTGAGAGAGACACACGGGCTTTTACCATACCAATCCCTTCACGTGTTTCCAATTTCTGAGTGCTATTAGGCTTTTATGATGATGAGGGCATGCCATAAGATCTAGGAGATGCTAGGAGATTAGCCACTGATGGAGAAGAGTGCATTTGATACTCTCCCATACTTGTTTTTGTAATTTTCAATTTCTCCTCAATTTTTTTCATGAGTGCCACCCGAGAATTTTAGATCCTTGCTTAGTTGATTCTTCCTGATTATGTGGAATCATGTTGTCTACTTGTTTCAAAGTGTTACAAGAGTGTGTGTTATATGTTAGAATAGAAACCTCCACTCAATTGTGTGGAAATTTTATATATTGATGATATGTTGAGGGGACCGCATGCATTTCATAAATCCATGGCCTCCCTAGTAGAAAGTTATATGCTAATGGTAAATCCATTACTTATCACATCTTTCTTAATGGGTCCAACTCTGATATGTAACACAACCAATCCTTTTGATGAACTTTCCTCTTTATCATATGCCTTTATAGAATCTTCCTTCTGGGATCTGTAGTGTGTTCTAAAAAACCTAATGTTGTCACGAGCTTAAGAGTACAAATGTTCAAACTGACGCCTCCATCTATCAAGATGTGTTTGACTCTATTTTTATGGATCAAAACCTCTATGTGTAGGGGTTGGGTATGCAGATGATTCATTGATTTATCATATTATTCTAAAAAATATAGGTAGTGAGGTGAATTTAGATGGCCTACCATAATTTGGAACCGAAAAACACCAAGGTCCTTTGGCACAGTTGTCTCTAAAAGAGCCGTTTCAAGGATCTCCTTATGTGATGGTGAGATCTTAAGTAACTCCAAGATGGAAATTTGGGCTAGTGTTTTCTACAACTGATCAACCAAGTTGTAGTTCGTAGCTGGGATTGATGTGACTATTTGTTTTGATGTCGAGGGTTTTAATGTTGTAGTTTATTTTGACGATAAAGCCACTCCCTTAAGAGTAAACTTAGATTGATTCCTCGTTAGTGCATTAGTGGATTTAGGATCCTTTTTGTCTTTAATGATAATCACATTAACTGACTGATTAGATGGTTCAAGTATGTGAATCACATTGTCGCCATTGGGATAGGTGTAATTTACTTTAGCTCCTTGGTTCTTCGAGGATTCCCCTTATTCATATGAGGGTAAGGGTTGCTTAAATGCTTTGTGATTTTTGTTTGACTGATGTCCATCAACCATGATGGTCTTGGTATCAATAAGGTCTTGGATGACATGCTTCAGTTTCATGCATTCATTAGTTAAGTGCCCTTTGTTTTTATGGTATTCACAGAAGTGATTGTCGTTCCACCATTTAGGTTTAACCGCTGGTTCCCAAGGCTTTGAATCTGGTATTGTGATGATCTTGTGAGCCACCATAGCTTTTAATGTGGTTTCAAGAGGTTTTCCAAGAGGAGTGAAATTTCGCTTGGGTTTTGGTATCCAGGGTGCTTTATCTTTCTACGCGTCTGGATTATTCTTGACTGGTGTCAGAACATTCATGTTGTTCTTAGCGGCTTGACTACTACTAGATGGATTAAACACAGAATCTTTGGATTTAAATTCAAATGAGTCAACCACTCCATCATTGACCACATTCTTGTTTTTGTTCGAATACTTGCTTTTGTCTTTGCCATTGTTATTATTAGGATTGTTGGAGGGTTTAGTGTCTTTATATAAGGTGAGTTCACCTTTCTTTACAAGAACCTCCTAGATGTCGATATCGCTTTCCATCAACTCACTAAAGGCAGTATGATTTTGCATCTAAATTGCATAATTCATTTCAGGTACCAGATTGTTAATAAATATATCAATTTTCTTAGTTTCTGGGATTTGTCGAGGATATCTCGCGAATATCTTCCTCCATCTTTGAAGGAATTTGACGAAAGGTTCACCATTATGTTGATTGGTATTGCATAGATTCAACATGGTGACCATATGTAATATGTTGTATGAATAATGTTGGATGACCTTTTGGACAAGTTCATCAAATGTTTGAATACCAGGTGTGAGTTTAGTGAACCATTCCAAGGCTTGGCCACTGAGGCTTTGTGAAATAGTCACATTAGATATGTCCTTTCATGCATAAATTATATGTTGAGCGCGCAGAATTCCCTCACATGATCTTGAGGGTCACCTTCCCCATTGTATTTGTCATATTTTGGAATTTCAACCTTAGGGGGAAACAAAGGCATGTGTAATTTTTTAGCAAATGGAAAGGGACATATAGATTCCAACGAATACTTGTTAGAAGTTTGTTCTTTCACTTTTTTCAACTCTCTAAGTTCACATCTCATATCTTGCAATTGTCAATTGAGAATGGTGATAGGAGACTCTTCCTCTTGTTGTATAAGTACTTCGATATCAAATTCATGAGGAAGTTTAACGCCTGTAGATGCTAGGTGCATAAAGTATCTATCATTGTCCATCTGCATAAGGATTTGCATCATCTTTTGAAAGCGTTTGCCTTGTTGACATCTTTGGATTTCTTCTTTAGTAGGTTCCTCAACCGAGGAGGAAACACTAGTGTGGTGATTCTACCGTTCTTGGCCAGATCCCCAGTCGTAGGCTGACATTGTTGATGTGTTTTGATGTGTAGTATTAGTCAATTGATGTTGGGAGCGTGGCGTTTGAAACAAGGGTATTGATTAATAGATTTTTGGGGTATCTTGGTTCAGAATCCTTTGAGTAGATCTTGGTTTTTGTCAGGATGAGGATCACAGAGTAGAATCGTCAATAGCTTTTCCCTTTGAATCGAGATCAGTTTTTTGTTGTTGGCTTCTAGTTTATACCATGTGTAATGTATGGAATGGAGATGCGTTACTAAAATGTAAGATAAAATATGGAGCAGGTGTATGTATGTGTGTTGGGGGGGGTTGGTTTGATTTATAATTTGATTATCTTGAAATGTAAAGTGTTGATGTGTAAATTGTTCTTTGAATTACCTAGATTGTATTAGATTCCTTAACCTTAATTGGATTGTATTGATTAAGTATTTCAATTGTGATTAAGCAGAAGATAAGATGTTCCTTTTCTTATTCCCAAATGCACAAATGGGAGATCCAAGTTGATCAACCCAAGAGAAGGGTTAATGCACAAATGAATCAACTATTTGGAAAGGAGAATAATAAAGGAGATACCTTAAATTTTGTTAATTATATGTATAGAAATGATATATGACTGTAATTGAAGAGATAGGAGAAATGCACTAACCTTGAAATATTATAGATCAAAGAATGTTGTTTTTTGAGGTTTGTAGACTGTTTCTGGAAAAACTAACAGTTGATACCGAACCGAAATGCAGAGATGAACAAAACCCAAAAATCATTTTCTGTTCCAATGTCATCTTATGAAAAAGGTTGACCTTGACCCACAAATGTCAACCCTGACCCAATAATGTCGACCTTGACCTACACAGATCCGAAAGTGACTTTGTTCATGGATCCTGAAAGTTTGCCGAAAAGGGTATCCAGATATGGGTTCAAATCCATTGTTATGTACCTGTACCTGCAAGAAAAAGGAGATTGTTTTGTTGTGGGGGAGGGGTTTGCCTTAGTCAAACCCCAATTTAGGAATTAACCTTGAAATCAATAAAGTACAGAATGCTAACATGTAGTAGAATTGATTCTAACAATGAAGCTATGATATTCAATAAATATGTAATTGAAATTTGAATGTATGTAAGTATGTAAATATGAAAGCATAAACTCAATATGAACCATAAACCTCCATGATTGTATGCTTGAAATCCACTTTGAAGAGATGACGAAAGAGTCTTGAAGAGGCACACAGAATCTTGAAGGAAGATCACACCACCATGATGGCTAGATCTAGGGTTTGGATGATGAATCTTGAATGTTTGAACCTAATCCCTTCAAAGGCTTGAGAGCTTGAATCCTTGATCTTCAATGGAGAACTTTTAATGATTGAGGAGAAGACTTGAACACCTTGAAAGCTTGGAGATGGATGCTTGAACCTTTTTTCTTCTTGACAAAATCTTGATTAGAGCTTTTTGCACTTAGAAGACTTAGAGAAAATGAGAGAGAAATGCCTCCTTTTATATGAAATTAGGGTACAATCTTCTAAGGAGGCCTACATAGGATAATTAAATTCTAATTAGACCCATGCCCCTATAAAAGGACCTATATTAAATATAATTTAGGAATCAATGCTTCGGAACCTGAAACAGCCGACTTGGAAGCGGGAAAACTCAATTTTTGATGAGCCCCGACAACCGACAAGTTTCCTGATTTGAAAGGGGGACCTAGGTCAGGGTCAAGGTCGATGAACCCTGGAAAATATGCTAGGTGGGGTAGGAGGTGCTCGGAGAGGCCCAATCAGGGTCCTGAACAGGCACAGAAGCATGAGGTGATGCAAAAATAGGATGATGATATGGTAGAGGTCAAAAACATCCCCTAAGGAGGGCTAAATGCTCTTAACATGGAAGTGCTTCCATTTTAAGACGATACACCATGAAAAACAATTGTAGTTAAGACTTTAGAATGACTAGACTGATAAGTCAATGTAAAATATTTCCAAATGATAACTTGTCTGATGGCTTAGTAAGAGATGTGTTGATGAAAGATTGTTGAGCTTGGTACAAGGTATCATGTTTTGAGACCTGAATGTCTGATGGGTGATACTTGTGACCTAGTTGATTGGAATTGACTATTGACGAGGTAGCGTATGGTAAGTAAGATCATTTAGGAAACTAGGATGAGAGACAACAATGAGTCAATCCAACTGATCAAGAAATGGCAACTGTTGTGACAAAGTACTATGATTAATTCAAGCCATGTAGACAGGAATTACAGATACCAGAGATCAAGGTAACTCACTAATTTCTTATGCAAGTTCATACAACAATTCCTAGGATCCCATATGACATTTCCCAGGTTCCCAGATGAGTTTTTTTATTTCAGTGTTTTGTCCTACAGTAATTCTGGTAAGTGAAAATGACAGTATATTACAGGGATAATTTGCCACTTTTTTGGGATAAATTTGGACCAACTTGCGCAATATTGAGGTGAAAATGTCAATGTCTGAAAATGTTTATGTCATTATAGTGTCATCTTAAAGTGATTCAAATACATCAAGCACAAAGGAGTAAAAATCAAGCACTTCCTATCTCTAGAGTCAATTTGGCTTAGTAAGAAAATCCACACTCGTAGACTCAGTTACACGCCTAATAGATAATCAGAATATGACCGTCACCAAGCACACAATGGATCCAACCATGATGTCGTATTATCCGACTCCAAATGCTAATGGGGTCACAATATGATGAGTACCTTGGGGGAGTTACCATCTCCCTTGCACTTGGATTATCCACTTTTGGAGGTGAACCAAGTGGCTTCTACTCTACGGATTCTAGTAAAGATCTTTGTTTGGTTGTATCCTTTGTGTCTGAGCAAGCACGATTAAGATATGTAGTCTCGCAAAGCGTCTTAGCACAAGCAGTCATGTAAACATTATTTAGACCGAGAGACACTACTTTGTGTTAGATGTGGGATGAGTATAAGCCCAAATGACATCCAACTCTCGAGGCTTTGACCCTAAAGGGTAAATTTTTTTAATGTGAGTTGGAGTGGTGTGACTTACACCTAATTCTCATGTGAGTCATTCCCAAGATATTTTTTCCTCAACCGACAAGTCCATCTAAAAGGTACGCATAAAGTAAAGTGGATAGCAAATAGAAGGTTGAGATTTTTGATTCTCCCTCAAAGAGGAGAATATCATAGTTTCCTACTTCTTTTGTGTCTGCCAAACATGCCAAACACTCCAAGTTTTCCCAAAGTGTTTGCTTGCCTAAGATAAATAAAACATGTTTGGGCTTGTGATTCTTCCTAAGGGAAGAAGATAATAATCCCCTCATGTCCAATTTAACTCACACAAACAATACCCTAATTAAACTAGGTTCCTAACAAACCATTTAAGAAGACATGCTTTTTGTTTGGTTGATGGAGTCAACTGCAAACACAAATGTTTAGTAGTTTCAACAAAATTTCTCTCTTTCAAGCGTCCTATAACCACAAAAGCATTAGTAGTTTGATAAAATGTGTGCTACTATGACTTTGGCAAGTGATTCTTCCACTAAACGTTTTGCAAAAACCAGTTAGGTTGTTAAACCAGAGAGCAAAAAGATTTCCAAAAACATGTTAGGGGTTAGCAAATCAAGACCACATTAAATTCCCCTCTAAAAACACTCTTTGTTTCTGAAATGACGAAGTACAGAGGACAACCTAGAAGCAAAACTTGTATGACAAATCATATAAGACCATACAACAAAACAAGGGACAATGACCTCCCGCATGGCAAAACTAATAGCCCAGTATGACAACTAAGGTCTGATACATACTTGTATGATAATACAAATATCCTGAAATGAAAAATTAGTAACCAAAGATTTTTCGTACGAGCAGGTATGAAACATGAGATGAAAAAAAGCGTAGTTTCGTAAAAAAATGTGAAATTAAGTGAAAATCAGGGCAAAAAGCTAGTTCCACCCCACAATGGGTACCAAATGTGTGTGTGGTAAAATGTGACATTCAATTTGCAACACCAAACACTTCAATAAACCATTAATTCAAGGGGGTTAGTATCAAATCAAAATCAAAATCATTGCACAAACTACCCTCAAGAGAGGCTTATTGCTTCCTAGGTGAAGCGAGTTTGATTCTATAAAAATGCTCATCAGACTTGGCATGGAGAATCATTGACTAGACAACTCCAAAATGGAAGATTTCATGAAATGAGCAAGATGCATGAACTTGCACCCTTTTCTCTCAAAGACCTTGAAAATGAAATGCAATGCATAAGAAAACTAAATGCATATTAACCATGAAATGCAACTAAGAAAGCCATTACCAAACTATTAAATGAAACTAGAAATGAAGCTACCATTAAACTAGAAATTCAATCTAGATTTAAAGTGCAAGCAAATGAAGCTACCATGGAGGTGGAGGTAAGAACAATGCACAAAACCTAGAACAAAACTAACATTATAACCTTACTTCTCAAATTGCCTCCCTTTTGAACAAAGAGAGCTATTCCTTTTATAGGAAATTTGATGAAACAAACGGTCAAGTTTCAACCGAAAAGAGTGGTAGAGATGCAATTTATCTCAATCCATGCGTGTTTGATCCAAGTGGAATGATTTTGATTGGTCAACTTTGTGCTTGTTTGGGGGAGAATGGGACAAATTTGGCAATTTCCCTATTTAATTGCTTTTATTTGAATTTTGAGTGCTCACACATGTGTGAGGATGTGTGAATGGGTTCATTTAAAAAGGGGTTTAAGACTTTTAATTAAGTCCAATAGTTTAAGCAATTAAGTGATTTAGTGTTTGATTAACAATTTGATTCAACAAGTAATGTTTAATTATACAAGCAAGTTTGATTAAATGCTCCCATAATTAGGGTCTAGTAATAAATGCCTTTGATTTAGAGTTTCTTAAGGCCAATTAATCCAATTAGGGGCTATAGGTTTACTAGACCAATTTTAGGTGATTACAAGTATAAAGTCTGCATCAAAATATTACAAAGACTATAAATGAAACATACCAAAAAACCACCCCAAACAACAGAAACCCTATATTCCCTTCACTGCTTTATGAGAGATACATTCAAAATCTCAGATGATATAAAAAAAAGATACAACCATACATATGTAGCCCTTGATAGTACGAGCAACCTTGACCAAACTAGAAGATAAAAAGATATTAAAGTTGCTATTATCAATAAAAAGAACAAATTATTTAAAACGTACAAAAATTACCTATCCTTGGGAAAATAGGAACGTCTACGGGCCAAAATTGGGCCATTAAGCCAGTAGTCTTCAATATGCATTGGGCATTGTTTCCTCTCCCCGTCTTCCTTTGACAAGTGTTGTTCTTCTTCCTTCTTGCAATGAGACCAACCAACCATTCCTCTTCTACACATCACCACATGACCCACACCGCATCCTAAGTAGTGCGAAGCTCCAACGCCCAGGCTAAGAACATTTCTCGATAATATTTGAATTCACTTGATATCGTTGCTCTGCCTCCAAGAATTCCTTGTTAGAGTAATAAGTTATTTCACTTATTAATTTAATCATTTTGATTTAATTATTAAGTCATTTATTATCTCTAGTTTACTTAAGATAAACTTTAGACATATAATAATTAATTCTTTTATTAATTATTATCATGCAACCTAGGTTTTTCCCTTTAGGGTTTTGATCACCTTTGTATGGTTTGATCTCTTTGTAATTATTAATTATTTGAGGATGCTATTGTATTGAGGGTTTTCTCTCCATTGTTTGCACAATATGTTTCCTCTTTCATCGATCTGTTATTTCTGGCCTCCATAGCTTTTATTTCTCTCTTTCTGTGACATGTTTACATGTAGGTGATTCTTGGGAGTTCTAGGGTTGAGTTTTTATCAACTCCAATATGGTATCAGAGCTCCAAATCTTCATGCACGTGTTCTCTTCATGAGAGATTCGACCTCGTTCTTTAGATTTGTGTTTCAAGAAGTTTTTTGTTTCAGATTTTTGTGTATTTGGGGGAGTTTGCTTTGGGAGCACTTTGAGTTCAAACGAACCTCACGACTGCGCTCAAAAACCCCAAAACCCCCTATATTTTCATATAAGGCACGCCCAATTTGGACACAGTTGCATTCTGAGGCAATTTTTTATTTTTTATTTGCTGTACGCCCCTTTTTTCTGGGCACATTTTTTGAGGCGGCAAAAAAAATTCAAATTTTTTTTCTTGGTACCTTCGTCAATTTTGGCAGTCCCACCCTAATTAGCGGCATTGCCAGATTTAGTGGAGCTCCTCTAGATTTAGCTGAGATCACTTGGATTTCTTCTTGTTTTGGAGTCCTCTTCAGTTTTTTGCTTGTATCTTGAGCAAGTGGAGGCATTTTTGGGAAAATGAGATATAGTCAGAAAGTTGGTTTCGAGCCTGATATGATTTTGCAAGTTTGGTTTTTTGATGTCGTTTTGCAGGGTTTTTTGTCACTCAAAGTCAGGGTTCTTTTTTACATTCTGGGAGCTATATCTTGCTCATTTGGGCTCCATTTTCAGACTTCCTCATATCATTGGAAAGATGGTTATGTGCCCCTTTTGGTATGGGTCTCATTTCCATAATCTACTCCAACCACATTTTATTAATTTTTTTGCTTTTTTGCAATTTGGTGAATATCTTGGATGTTTCAGATCCTAGGACCATTTTTCTTGCATGGGATGACTCCTTTTTAGCTGTTACTTATGTTCCTACAACCTTTTTTCATTCTTGACCATTGTAAACATGTATTTCTGTAGAATTTATTTTTTGCAAACACACTGAGATAAAGTATCATCTGTTGCATATTTGAGATCTTACACATTTTGTGCCTGTTTGTACTTGCACTCCATTATAAAGTGTCATGGGGGGTTTGATGTTTACTTTTTTTGTCATCTACCTTTTTCAAGTGAGTGTTCCTTCCAAGACATTAGCCTCATGATGTGTGTCAAGTGAGTGATCATCCATGACACCATCCTTTATATGTGAACTTGTACATTCTTCTACACATTCTATGTTCCTGGATCTTCGACATGCAGTTTGCTTCAATGTACCTGTCATGCCTCTCCTTGCTCAGCATTATGGCCAGGGCATCACATGTTGGTTCTAATGCTTCCTTGGTTCAATGGAGTGAGCTATGTATTCAACATTTGTTCCTATGTACTAGGTGGATGCAGTAGCTGGGTACCTATGCCTTTCAGTGAGATGGAACATTTACCATATAGACACTCTTTCATTCCTATTTTAAAGGTATCCTTCCATCTTTTGATCAACTCTTTAGACTTTGGTGTTTTTTTCCATCTGTATCTTCGAGTTCTGATGTTTGCCTTTATTTTTCATCCTGATTCGAGTAGTGTCATTTGAGGGCACTCATGCAAATTACCGTCTTCTCTACCTGATCATGTTATATTACAGTGGAGGTTCCAATAGTTATTCTTTAACAATGTGACGAAGGGCACTCCCCTTAATGCCACAAACACATAACAGAAACAGAGAAGCAACAACAATTTGCAAGAACAGAAAATGGGCTTCTTATTATCTCCACAAATGTGGAATTACAAACTTTCAGAATTACAA